>JBAMJR010000028.1:4637500-5222500 GCA_038501785.1 Myoxocephalus aenaeus | reverse complement strand
AATACCTATACTTGCATCACCTACAGCAGTGATTCTCAACTGGTGGGTCGCGGACCCGTTTTCAGTGGGTCGCGTTTTCAGTTGCCTGAAAAAAAAAAAAAAAAGCAAAAAAAAAAAAAAGCGGAGTGTCGTTATTTTGCCGGCTCTGGTTTCAACTGGTTTTGCACTTGTCCCTCCATGTTTTCAGCAGCGTGTGCCAGGTTGGGTCAAACCATCCTGATATGAGGGAGACTCTGGGTTTTTAGGATAATTAAATTAAACAGCCTACTGAATATAACATTGACAACTGATGGTGCTGCCTGCATGACAGGAAAAAACTCTGGGGTCGTGAGGAGAATTGAGTGCTGCTTAATTGTCTGTAAAGCACAATGTTTTTCACTATTTACTGATGAGGTAATCACAAGAGAAGTTAATGTTGTATATATGAATACTTTTGAATTCCACTTTTGTTTAATTTATTTTGAGTTAGTGGAAAAGCTGCTCCTCAACACAGTGACGTGTTCCACAGTAAAGTGTTTGTCATAGATTCGGTGAGTGTGTGTTGTCAGTTAAAGTTAGGTAATTTCAGTCTTTTTGAAACTACTTCTTAGTTGTTGGACTGTTTGTGCATGAAAGCTGTTGAGTCTGTTTAAAAATAGCTGAAGATTCTGAATTGTTATATATGTTGTAATACCTCGTGTCCTGAAGATGCGGTTTTAGTTTTTTAATTAAAATGCAGCTAATTGAGTGTAAAAGGGAATAGTTCCCTCTCTAGCATCGCCACCAGCTGCTCGTTTTGGTTATTAAACTTGTTTTTGTGTTAGCATACATATTCTGTACTATCTCAGGTTCAAACTGCACCATCTTTTCATTACATACATTGGAGAAGTTAAGAATGTTCCTCGATTTGGGCTTGTCATTCAGGGGTGATAGTGGGTCCCGGAGCCAGACCAGTTGAGAACCACTGACCTACAGGACGTGTGCAGGGAGATTGTCGATTAACGGCCTCAGAAGCTAGTTTTGCTCGTTGGTGAAATCACAATATCTATTCAAGTCTATTCATTTTATTTTGTACAGCCCAAAATCACAAATTTGCCTCAGTTTTACAATCTGTACACATACGACATCCTCTTACAGGAAAAACTCCCATAAAACTGTCATAAATACATTTCATTACATTATGTGCCCACAGTAGAATACCAGATTACTATAAATGTACTGTATTCATGCTTGTATAGCATTAACATTGATCTACTACTGATGGATTAATCTCTAGATTAATGTAGTCAGCTGTGCTCGCAATGGTGCAGCTGTCGGTCAGATATAGAATTTAGACTGATAGGCAACTTTTAATTTTAAAATAAAAAGGCCGGCATTCAGCCAATCAATTTTATATTGTTTCATGAAAAATTACACAAGTTGAACATATCGGTACCCAGTCAAAGGTTTAATTATACTCAACAACTGGCAATTCAATAATCACACTCGCTTTGGCCAAAGGTGTGTTAGCTTGGATATTTATACTTCAGAAACTAAAACAGATTTGAGCAGCAACTTGCATTGTGTTCATTATAATGCACACAAACAAAACAAAAACAGCGGCAATGTAAAAAAGAAAGAAAGAAAAAAAGACAGAACTTTACAGAGGCAAAGTAATTTGTTGTAGCCAAAACAAGTCACAGTGAAGTTTTCATAAAATTATAATATGCATATTATGTATACAGGTTGGTGAACATTCAATGACAAATCTGATACAAAACTGAGGTTGTAACCTCTGTAGAACAGTAGCTATGTTACAGAATTACAAAATAAAAACACTGGAGGAGCAAATCTGGGCAAACATTTTGGCTGGTTGCATTTAAATATACACATACACTTAGATATTTTACAACTCACAACATCCATAGTACACATAATGAAAAAACAAAATTATTGCTGTGTAAAATGTATGCACAGATTTAGATTATAAAACAACTAGGCCTACTCTTTGGAGGTGAAAGAGTCTTAGGAGCACAGGTCAGAGCTCCGGGCGGGGCACTAGCGGTGTCCATATTTGGCAGACCAGTCTGTCCGCCCGTGGAGGGACTGGACCGGTGGGCGGGGCAGCAGACCTGCAGTGCTCTTGTTGGTCATTGGCGTGTTGGTGGAGGTGTTCATCGGACTCCGGCCTGACTGCCATGTTGCATAATCTGAAATAGCAGCAAAAATTTTTTTAAAGGCATTGTTCGGTGGCTGGACACTAAAACAGTTAATACAAGTTATAATACGGGTAGATCAAATCAAGCATTCTGATTGGTTGAGAGTGAGTCACGGGGTGTACTTTATTCAGCCATAAAGTACTGTACAGCCTGTTTACATTTAGAGCGATCCATATCAGTGCACACTTAAAATAACAGGTAGATTTAAATTGCACGACCGTTAGTTGTCATTTCAAGCTTGACAGTTACCAAACATGTTTGGTGTAAACTTTGATATTTTGGGGGGAATGACTTTTGATGAGAATGTCAGCGGTGAATAATGTATTTGTGGTCCCTGTTCCTGCTGTACAGTCAAACGTTGATACGGCTCACAATCAGGAGAGAAGAGCAGATAACGCTCAGAGAGAGACTAGTTAGCGGGGAGCAGGGCCGGAGTGGCGCCACTTTTCAGCCCGGGAATTTCAGGCTCAAGACCGGCCCACTTTTTCCATGGTAGTGGAAATTGGATAAATGAAGCAACAGTTCAGCTCTTACTATCCTGTAGTTTTTTTTTTATTAATACCATGCTCCAACAAATAATGTAAAGGTTAAATACAACAATAATAATCCACTAAAGATGAGAAGTTAATAAAAAATATTCCACTATTCCACATTTGAAACGTATCCCACTCTTCAACAAAGAGGCATATTGAACTAATGTTTACAGTTCAACTCACAGTACAGTATACAGTTACATTGTGAATAGCACCAACAGCATCAGTAGCCTAAGCAGTGCACTGGTTTCAGCCACTGTATCTATAACTGTGTCGTTGCTTATAGACATGAGGATTTCCTTCTCTGTGCACATTAACATGAACGCCTCCAAGTTTTTCTTTAGCATTCCAACGCATTTTTCTGCATGAGTATTATATAGTGGTGATTTACTCCTTTACTACACCCACTTCTGAGCAAACAATGCATATTGGTTCATCAAGTACTGTCATATACTGCTCTTTCTTACAATATATAACTTTAATTCATATTGTTTCCTCTGTTATCCTCTCTACCTGTCCCTGTAGTCATGGCCTCCTCATTGCAAATGTCGGGCTCATCATTTTCAGCAGGAGACTGTCTTATCTGCTGCCCCGAAGCTACAAAGAACATATTACTGCATACTTCAATATCAATATAAATATTATATATCAATATTTGCATAATATTTGCAAAGTCTATGGATGGCCATATTTTGGGTGATATAAAAAGGCTAATATTTTAATTAAATTTAATATTTTGCTTGGGAATAGGTTGACAACGCTACAACCCATGCAGAGGCTGCGGTGTCAGAATGCGGAACGTGTGTAGCCCACTTTAAGAGAAGATGGACTAACGTGACAAATGTCAACAAATAAAATTCTCGACCGGCCCAGAAGTGAAGCGGCCCACCGGGAACTCTCCCGATTCTCCCGATTACCCACCCCGGGCCTGGCGGGGAGCGAGTGCATAAAACCGGAAACTAAGATGAGGAATGAAAAGGGTTTGATCACAAAATCGTGATAATTTCCAGTGAGAGATAATTACGTCGGTAATTTCCCGATGCGAGGCAAGTTCTCTAAACATCATGAAGGAGAAAAATGACGGAGAAAAGACGGACAGAAGCAGCGAGACCACTTCTTTACATCGGTGTCTGAGTGTCATCCTCCACCCTGCTTTCAACCGGCCTGGTCAGTAAATCGCAGTCTGTTTTATAGTCCCGTATGTGTATGTATATGTATATGTATATATGGACTATTTTCTCTGTCGCTGAAATGCGATACACAACGTTTGGTGGCTACAACTATGTATTTTGTGCTGAAAGAGAGCTTACTATTACTATTTATAAAGTCGCAGGTAACCGTATTATAAAAGCAATAAGGTACTCGAGGCAGTACTGTGTCTAACATTCCATGTTAGTGTCTACACAGTACAGTTCAAGGGTTTGCCGGCCCTCCCTGCGCGTCGGGCCTAACAACTCCCTTGAACAGTACATTATTGACGATACAGTACTGCCTCTCGTACCTTATTGCTTAATTATGTAGCGGCGGTCCGTCTGCGTGGTTCATTATTAAGCTGCTAAAGAGCTGCAGACACAGTGAGATCCTTTTCGTACGCGAATGACAGGAGATAGTTTAATTCTTTTCTTTTTGTCTTTATTTTATGCAGCAAAACGTTAACCAAATACACAAATAAACTCTGTCACACGTTAGAAAAACGATATGCTCCCATGCCTAATGCAGCTCTTTGTTTTGCAGCTGCTGCCGTCATGACGTCATTAAATCACGAAGAGGGAGCGTCAGTCATTAACATAAATGTCTTTCAATGTATTTTACGTATCTTAGTTCCTACACAATGAGCATAATTCAGAAAGTAAACTATTAATATTCCTGAAATTCCAATTAACCAATATACACACTTGTGGCTCTTAGAAGTTAGATCGCTGAATGACAGAAATTCATCCTCACTTGATGCTGGTGATTCCACCGAAGGACTCTGGTGCCTTCTGGGACCGGCTGAACCGATGTCTTTTTTGTAAAACGATGGCATGTATCCACCTGGGATTGTATTTGTACCTGACAAATAAAAAACAAAACAACGACAGATTAATTAATTTGAATGGTAACAAAGATTACAGGAACGTTTAGTGCACGATGATTACCGTGAGCGCCTCTGCTCGGCAGAGTCCCTCCAAATGGAATACTGCTGTTGCCCCAAAGATGGCTTGCGGTCAAGTCTTTACTGGCATTCATGGCCACGTTCTTCTTTGTGCTAATACCTGAGGGAGACGGTGAGAGGTGATCAGATACTTTTTTCAGATTTTTTTTTTCAGACAGGTCAAAAAAAAAGCAGGACCAAGGGAGAGGATCTGAAGTGTTAAATCCTCTTCCTTGTCACAAATAAGAAATAATAAGTGATCATGAACATTATTAAATCTAACTGGGCCTCATTTCATGAATACTGATGCTGTCATCAGTATTCATGAAATGAGGCCCAGTTAGATTAAAAAAAAAAAAAAAAACGACGGCTCGGTTTTAACTGACCCTGCTAACTCTCAGCACTCATGTGCTGACGTGTGTATGCTTCACCGTGGTTACCAAAAGATTAGCATTAATATATACTGTGCTTGACAGTTCACGGCCAGCAGATGGATTTAAAGTAGTTTAGTTTTTTAATTTGCCAAAAATCCAGTGGTTGATCTGCTGTACTTTATAACACCATAAAAACATCCCACCATGTTATTAAAGACTGCTCTCAGTCCTACTCAATGGAAGTATTCAAATATATATTACCAGGTAAATATCTTGACTGCCTCAAGTAATGTTGTTTGGCAGACGCGGTTCTCGGTGGCTCCTGGTAAGCTGTACTCTTGTTCAGGTTTAAAGGTGCGTCTTCCTTTCCATTGGGGCGACTGAAATCCAGAACATTTCCATATCTGAAAGATATGGAAATGAGACGAAGGTGAGTTACTTGCTTGTAGTAATAGTGATGTATGGACTTTAGCTGAGGCTACAAAGGTCTTCCCTTTTTGCATATTTATATTGTATATAAGTCCACTGTGACCCTGGTAAAAGGTACCACATGGTGACAGATCATGGCCTCACCTGCTCAGTGTGTCCTCCCCCTGCCTCGTTTTCTCTGTGGAGAAGTTACTTTTTCCAAGAATACTTATGGATGTCAGATCCGTTTCTTCGTAGTCGTCCCAATCTTCACCCTTGGGGTGTCCTGTGCCGTGGCCCCAGCGCCGCCGCCCCCCTCCTTTAGGCTTCAACTGATAGCTCAGTAGGTTCGCTTTCTCCGTCTCCTGTCTCGTTTGCTAAAAGAACAAAATTAACCATGTAAGAAATATGTTTCACAATTCCATGTTAGAAAAAACAAGTTATTAGTTGTAAGTATTAGTGAAAATACTTAGTGAAGCAAAATAACGTAGTTTAGATGATCAATCAGCCATTATCAGGAATGTATAGGAGGCCAGGTGTAAGACATTGCTAGCACAGAATTTAACATCTACATGTTTATGCCAAGGCTTCATTAATTCATCCTCTGGAATAAATACTTGCTAAAAGTAATAATAATAGTAGCAGATATATAGTAAATACACACATACATAATGTTTCCAGCTTCACCTTGCTCTGCAGACTCTTGTCAACGATGTAAGGAAGATGGCTCTGTGGCGTTCCTCCGGCCTGTTCCTGTTTCAGGATGTGCTTCGGTTGCTGCTCTCGCACCAGCTCTGTGTGCCGTTGGTACACTGCCGCCTGCGCAGCTGCAGGCACAGGGGAGGGCTGGATCTGCTGGAGAGGCCTGGAGGGGGAGCAGTGTTGGATGGGAGGCGGAGGCTGGGGCGGGGGCACAGGCTTCAGCAGCAGGGGCTGATGCTGCTGCTGCTGCTGCTGCTGGGACTGGAACGGAGCATGCTGCGGCACAAGGCCGGGCTGAGGTCTGCCCTGCTCCAGGATCTGTTGAGGAGTGCCCAAAGCCTGGCCCACGTGGAAGTAAGCGTACCTGAGAGCCTGAAAGGATATCAAGATTTGAACAAAACAACATCAGCTTTCATTCTGCATGTTCATCTATGAAGAGGAAGTGTAGGTCGGACGCTACCTGGGCCGAAGCTGGTCTCTTCTTGGGATCCCACTGGAGCAGGTCTGTCATCAGATGAATGGCTTCAGGACTGGCATTTGGGATCAGCGTCTTTAGATTACTGGGAACACACTGAGGCCAACGGAAATTCATGGCACTTGCCAGATGGTATCCCTCCGGCCAATCATTCTAGAGGAAACACAAATACATTTACAGAACATCATATTTAACAAGAAAATGTGTTTCAGTAGTCGGAGTAGTAGATTAGTGCATGTTTTTTTTTTTTTTACTGAGGGGTGACCCGTAACATAGGACCAATACCTGCACTGAGAGACACATTATATATATTCTGTGCACAATACATATTCCTACTACAAAGTATTTATGTTTTTGGTGTTATTTTTCAAGCATAAATGAAACCTGGAGATGAAAAAGGTGATTCTGGTCTCAGTTACATGCTTCAAGTGCAGTTAAATAGTGAGGGATTACTCATTTATGTGTACCTGTCTACACATGTGAAGAGCCTTACCTTCTTTGGCGTACCCAGGACTTGGCAAACTTTGAATATGGTGTCTATTTCACTGGAGCCTGGGAAAAGAGGCCTGAGGGTATAAAGCTCTGCCATGATGCAGCCGACTGCCCACTGGTCTATGGGTGAGCTGTAGGCTGTGGATCTGAGGAGCACCTCTGGGGCTCTGTACCTGGTCCAAAAAGAGAGGGTACTGGGACTTGAGTGCACTGAACTATCAAACAGAGTGCACAACGTTTACTCTCAAAGAAACTCACCATCTCGTCGAGACGTAGTCTGTGTATGGTGGTCGAGATCTGATTTCACGGGCTAGCCCAAAGTCAGCTATTTTCACCAGCTCCGGGCCCATGCACAGAAGATTCTCAGGTTTCATGTCCCTGTGAAAAAACCCTAACACAAGACACACTGCGTGACCGTCTCGGCACAAAACGTCAAATGTGCCACATTTAATTAAGCCTCCTGGAGTCGTAAACAGACGTACCATGTTTATGAATGAACGTGAGACCCTGTAGTATCTGAAACATAATATTTCTTACAGCGGATTCAGGAAACAATCGAGTCCTGCAGCAAGAAACAAAGAGTTACAAAACTCATACGGTTAAGAAACTGTACACATTTATCAAATAAAGTTACAACTGCGGGATTAATAATGCAACAAGTAACAACTATACGCACCTGTCTTTCATTAGCTGATATAGATTTTCCTTCATGTACTCAAATATGAAGTACAAGTGATCATTTTCACGAATTACCTCCTTAAGTTTGATTATATTGGCATGGTTGAGTTTCTTTAAGGACTGCAAAAATCAAAGAAACAGATCATGTAAGAACACGTGGGACGGATAAAGGAAGAAATAGCAGTAGAAATGAAAAGTCAATGAAACCATGCTGGACAATACACACGGGTCACTGCAGCACATTCAAAAGCACGCCCTACAACTACGAAACACAACCTTCATGTTAAAACACGGCTCGACTACGAACACAGTGGAGTTTTGGGGTAAATGCTGCAAAGGTGGGATTTAAACTTACAATTAAAAAAGGGTAAATAGAAAGCAGGATGGAGAAATAGACACGGGGAGGACATAGGTTTAACCATGCTACATTTTAGTAAGGGGGGGAGCTGTAATGGGATTTTGAGATTGTATGGCGTGACATGCTGTAATTATGATCCAACGATCCTCTAAGGACCGGCGTGTTCCACACATGTTTTGCTGCATTAGGTTCAAGCTCTAGGAGAGGGATGTGTAAGCCAGGGAGCTCAAAACCAACAGCACACAAGAATCACCTTCAACTCTTAGAGCTGGTGTGTGACTTTGAGCTGTGAGGAAATTTGGACAGTAACATACTGAATTGGTATGAAAACAAACAACAGACATTTTGATTATTTGACAACTGGTCTAAAATGTAGATGTACAGTAAATCAAATGATCATTACTGCATTACCTGCAAATCATCAAGTTATCATCAAGTTATAGCTGACAACATGACATCAAACATTACACGCCATTGTTAATGACATATTTATGATAAAAGGCTCGGTGAAATGCAGCCCACATCTTGTCGAGGCGATGATACAGCAATGATTTGTTCTACTCCCTTACAACATTGTATTTAAGGTTAACTAGTAATACAGCGTAGCGCAGTGATATTTAAAACCCAAAATCTGAGAATGGAGCCAATACTCATATGTTTATGGAGCTTCAATAACAACATTGAGGTTAATGGGGATCAGTTGCAGCCAATACATACAACAGTACATTCATATGGGCACATATTATTTAACATTCATTTTATCAGTAAATATGGACAATTCTCTGCCAAATCATAGATGCAACTGTATGTAAAGTATTCAAGTGGATTTGGGGTTGTATTTTCTGTAATTCTGCTGTGCTATTCAAATGTGTGAAATTGTGTTAAGGAAAGGTAGAAAAGATAAACCCACCTTGACTTCACGAAGGTTCATGCATTCTTCCCAGGAGTAAAATTTTCTTTTCATTCTGAAAAATATTTTTCGACATTAACTTATTTTTTCGCAAATGATATCAAATTGAATGTCAAAAAGAAAAAAGGTGCCGCCGATCGCAAACGCACACAATTGTCCGAATACTCACTTCTTTATGGCCACCAGCTCTCCGGACTCCAGACTACGACCGAGGATGACGGAGCCGTAGGTTCCATCCCCGAGCTGCCTGATCGTCGTGTATCTATTCATTATGCTTGTCCTTCCGTAGCATCCGGGGGAAGATGAGAACTGGGTGGAAAATAGAGTGCTTTCCTGCCGCTGCTGAATGCAACCAGATTTTCCTGTGACAACAGCAGAAGACCACAGGCAGAGCTGGAGGACTCATGGTTTCATGGAATCGCCTCCTAGCTGGGATGGTGAGGGATTAATGACAAAAACTGTTGTTAGGTATGTTGGCTGTTTGAATTACTATATTTGGCATGTGACCACACGCTTACTACTAAATGGGACATTTAATGGTTGGAAAACATGAGAGTGCTGTGGACAAACTATATGAATCTTTCCTACACTGAAATGTATTTGTATGTATCGGCCACATTATTTGCCAATATATCAGCAATGTCCAATATATCAATTAACAGTTTCTCAGTCATGCAAATCAAGTGTTAAATTGACTGGCTCTCTACATTTCACACAGGTAAGCTACCTCTGATGATGAATTAAGAACCACAGTTTTCAGTGCCACAGTAATTGTCTCTGCCTGCATCATGAAGCGAAGGATTTGGATAAGGATCAGGGTCCTCCTGTGAGGTATACTATAGAACATAAAAGTCTCCCCAACACTCAAAAACATGTTTCGACTAGTGTTTCTTCACTTTGCTGTGCAGAATGACACATCATCTGATGAACAGGGGAACCGTCTGTGAGCTCAACTTAAATCTGAGTTTAAGACAAGATGATGATGTGACGTCACAGCTAGTTTGGTAGCCAATCATGGTTCAATGTGCAACTCACACGGTGTGACGTGCAAACCTGAAATCAGGCTGGACTTTTCAGGAAAGCAGGAGACATCTTGTCTTTAAGTGGGCAACATTAGCACATTCTGTCTTTTTCAATGTGGATGAGGGAGTGGATGAAATTATTTCTTTCAAATGAGGAAAAAAAAAAAAACTCATAGACGACACATATTTTATACGTCTGGAGTAACTTGAACGGTTGACTGACAAGTGAAATACTGTGTAAACACCAAAGAGTCACAATGACATCATCATCGAGAGGAGTGATCACCTCTCGGTTTAACTGTCATCACCGTTAACTCATCACAGCGCTAGTAAATACAACTTCTAACGTAATTACGTTACTTGGGAGAAAGTACGTAAGAGAAAAGAGCCCACGGAGGTTCACCGGGATGTTAGCAGACTATTTACATGTTTTTACCGCATAAAGTAACAGCTGGCCCTAAAACACGGAGCACTTACCGCCAGATGATTGGATTTAAGACTATGGCGTGTTTGTGTTGGTTTCATTTTAACGGCTTTCAGTGGGAGTATACCTGGTCTAGTAAGGCGCTCTTAAAACGATACTGGTGCTACTGGTTCTGCTGGTGGCCCAGCTGCTGACAACATTACAGCTGCTGACAACATTACATCGCTCCAGAGAAACCCAGTGGCCTGTTGGCACTGAATGGTCTGCTCACTCTAAACAAGAAGCAGAGGACATCACTCACCCTTCTCGCGTCAAACCGACAACAACACATAGTCGAGGGGCGTCCGTGGTCGATGTTCAACAACTGGTTTCACGGAATAATCCGCCGTTAGAAGACAGATAACCGCATCCAGTGTTCCTCACACACAACATATCTATCCAGGCCCTGCCGTCATAATCTCGCGTGGCTGTAAAAACAGTTTGAGGTCTCGTTACGACAAATCACAGCTCTCCTCCGGCTCCGTCGGAAACAAAGATACAAAACGAGACGGGAGAAGTCCCTGCGTCCTTATCTACAAAGTCTGTACGCCCTCAAAGCCATTCGCATTGACCATCTAAATATATAGTCGTGAGAGGTAAATATCATAGGAAGTCTCGTTCATAACAATGAAATGATAAAACAAGACTCATGTTAAAAAAAATACCCCCAAAAAAACTAGAAAGATTTCTCAGTGCAAAGCAAAGCCGGAAGTGACCACGTGTGTGTGTGTGCTCTTGTATTGAATTATTCTTCTCTGCTCACATTTTGGTCCTCAAGTGAAGCTGATGGTTCAGTTCCAAACGTGTTTTCAAGGAAAAGGAAAAATGCCACAATTCATAAATACATTATGTGAGTTTCGTGTTTTTGTTATTCAGTCAGTGTTCGTGGGTCTGGTGGACCTGCTGCATTTAAAAAAAATGTTTTATTCAACACAATCAAACAATGTTATGTTCAAATACTCAACAGATGTTTACTTCATCCCAATTACAAGCAATATAAACAGCATATATGGTTCATATTTACCCTTTACCTTTGTTAGATCACATTTATGAATTAATGTGCTACTCGTTTTTTGTTTTCTTTTATAAAATGTAATAAAAAAATTAAATCAATTATATCAAGATATGAGTGATGCTCCTGGCCACAGATTCTCCCATCCCTGTGTAGTGAAGAGATATAGAGCTTTGACCAGGTTCCATTATAAAGTTCACGACGGGGCCAAGTTGAGAAGTTCAATAGCGGAACCAGGTTGGGAAGTTCAAAACTAGCGAAACTGCTTATGCGCGCAAGTATTAACCGCTGACGATTGCAGGTCATTGGAAAGAATACATGTTTTAAGAACTCAAGCTACAGATGTTTCTTGTTATTGCTAAAACATGCCTTGCAGTGTTAAGAATTATAATGTACAGGGGTCACAGCTCAATGCTTTGTTTAGTTACCACGGGTACGGGCAAAACAGCACACACATAGAGGCTTCAGTAAGCATACACCACAGATTAAAGGAAGAAGCAACACATAGTTTTAACACACACCCACGTGACCCCCTGTCTAGACTAGAGCGTATGTCTTTGGACCACTCCCACAAGAAATGTATTAGTAAAGTAAGGAATAAGCACGAAAAAGGAAGTAGAAAGGGCATTGGAGTCAGATAAAGAGAAAGTCAGAAGAGAATAAATACGCCCGGCTCTTGACAATCGGGGCTCTCTCTTCCTGAGACGTGCTGACTGTGAGGAGACAGACAGACAGGGGAGCTGAGTCCAAGGCCTTGTAGGTATGCATTTCATGTATGTAATTGCTAAAGAAATAATCATGATTGTACTATAACCTGTTCTGTCAATTCTTGAACTTGAGGAAAATCCTGTAGAAGGACCTTTCCTCTTCAGTAGTGTACTCATGAGTACCACATCCTGGCCTTTCTTTAGCACATAGGACACACACACTTGTGGCATCACAGGCAGCCCCGATTTTTATTCAAGAAGACCATTCAATTTCACCATTTTTTTACATAAATATTTCTTCACTTGCTAGCTGATGGCGGGCTTGTTCTGGTCCTGGGTCTCATCTTCATTTTGGAGCTAGCTGAGGTCAGAGCATAGAACACTTAGGTTAGAGCATAGAACCCTGAGATCTATGCTCTAACCTCAGGGTTCTATACTGAGGTCATAACATAGAACCCTGAGGTCAGAGCATATAACACTTAGGTTAGGGAATAGAACCTTGACCTCAGGGTTCTATGCTCTGACCTCAGCTAGTTCACAAAATGAAGATGAGCCCCAGGACCAGAACAAGCCCGTCATTATAGCAAGTGAAGTTTATAGAAATTTTAATTAAAAAGCAATATTCTGAGCAGCAAAATATACTTTAGTATTACAAGTACCTCTCCTTTCAGAGTGTTATAGCACATGCATTTTATATTAACAGGTCACTATTACTGATGTATTACAATATAAGACACACTTTAATATTGTATGATTTTTAAGAATTAATGATGCATCATATTTTTAACTTAGCTCATCATATGTTTTGCATGTCTTGATCTGCAAAGTAACTTGTAGATGGCCAATAAATGCTGTGATGTAAAAACTAGGCTTCAGTAAAAGCCTAGATGGACGAGCTGATCAACACACTTTAACTTCATTGGTCAGCTGAATGACATCAATCCTGAGGAGCAGGAGTTCCACTGGATTTAGTGCCTCATCAGATATTCATGAGTATTACTACATCTAGACTACTGAAATGCTACTTGAGATAATATTTGACAGATGAATCCATAATGGTTGCAGCCCCACTTTTATATACTCCACTTCAGCTTATAACCTTTTATGAATCTCCGGGGATCGTTCCCAATAGGTTATAAAAAGGTTATACAGAAATAACCTTCTGGGAAAGTTCCTTGACCCAATATAACAGATGGGGAAGTATTTGAAGGTTGCAGAAACATGATATTGTGAAGGGTACTCTTCCAGGGTGTGTGTGTGTGTGTGTGTGTGTTCCTGTGGTGCAGGTGTGTGTTCGCTATAATTTATTTAGTTTTAACGCCTTCCTGTCAGTCTCATGTGTCTGAATCAACATTGTTACATTTGTTTATGGTCTCAATAGTCATAACAATTCAATCACACATCAATTACAGTTTTCATTCTCGCTTCTATCTATTCATCCATTCTTTTATTGATCAAGTCTAACATTAATTGTTGACTTATTTCACCGTGTATCCCGTATATGAATGCACGTATTAATGCATGAACACGTCTCTAGTCTCGCCCTCCCTACCTATGACCAACCTGCTCCTCCGTCTCTTCCTAACTTCGCCACGCTTACTGACTTCCTGTCACTGGAGCTCCGGGACACTCAGCGGAATGGCTGCGTTCCTGCGAGCTCGTAAATATGTTCGTTGTGTCGTCCGCTTCTCCGACCGTGAACTGTAAACGCCCGTGTTGAACCGCGTGTGACGATACAAACAAAACAAACAAAAAGGACGCCTACTAGCCACGCTGTCATGGTGGGTCCCCGTGCTTTTACTAGATATCCAGAGAGAAACGTGTTAGCCAGCTAGCCAGCGAGCTAACGGAGCTAACGTCGCACGGATACCATTAGCCGTGACGTCATGCTCGGTTGTTGTTCTGCTCGACGTGTTCGGGGCTTCACTTGTTGACCAATAATAACCATTAACTTGTTACAAAACAATAACCTGGTTTTGAAAATGATCACGACGCACTTGAGATTGTTACAGATTAATTATCGTTGTGATCTTTAGCGTGAACCTTCATGGGGGGCGTGGTCAGTAGCTTGCTGCTCGCGAGCTTTATTACTTAAAATAGATTAAGTCCAGTCCAGACAACACGACGATGAGTATTATCCATGTGGTCGTTGTCTTTATTTCCTACAACTAACACCGTGTGTTTGAAGCAATGCAACTGTTCAAACTGTGTATAAGCAGAAACTCATGTGTAGTACAGATAATAAATACAACATGTTTAAATGTGTAGTGAAGTTAGAATAGTTTGTTGGTTGCCTGAGTTGTGTTCGCTGCACAAATGTTGTACAATGTAGGGGAAGCTCCTTCAAGAGCTGCGTATTGATTACTCTCTTTGTTGTTTTTACAGTTAATGAATCAATAATATACCTCATAAAATGCTAGATTATAGTGAGAACTGACGATTATGACGATTCCACAATGCATATGAGTTGAATTGCTTGTTTTGCCTGAAGAACAGTCCGGAAGTATGTCATTGAGTCAGTTTTCAAAACATAAACAATCTCAAGACTGATCCTTTTTGTCCTCGTCAGCGCTCTCTGGTGGACAAACTCTGTAACTGTTTCTAAATGGCCTCAAACCGAGTTCCGCATTTATGTCCAGCAATTTCTTGCTACTTTCTCGCCAACATTTATACATATATTTTGTGATCTAGTTAGTCCTAAAGCAGCACATATTTACATTTTAGAAGCTGCAAATATGTTTCATTTTACCTTGATGAATTACACAAATTATTCTCAAAACGTTTGTTTATTTACTGGATTTACCAATAACCTCAATAAAAAAGGCAGTCTGTTAAGTGCATACTATATAAAGAATAAAACACAGGCAGTAATGGCAGTTGCAACTTATCTAACTAACACAAGAAAACCATGACTAAAGTCAGTCTCCCTAATTTCTCCACACGGTTCTGCTATACGTTAGAAAAGTCCGCTTTACTTTGTAGTTCAGGTTGATGTCACCTGGGAAACCAGTGCTCTCCAAGACCGCACACCCAAAAGCTGATCCACAATCACAGTATGTTTTCAGGACAAACAACCGGCTATAGATGAATTTAAGTAAAACTTAACTTCTTCTTTGTACAGGCTGAAGAAAATGAAGATATCGGAGGTACGATTGAGGATGAAGATGAAGGTTCAGACGACCCAAACCTTCATGTGAGGAATCTTATATAGACATACATACAGTAGATGACGATTAACATGTTATTTTCTAATTTCTAAATGATTGACGGCATTAATTCCAACTGCTACAATCTCTTATTCCTTCAGGACGTGAGAGCATTATTTCTTTGATTGGCAATTTTGTTATTTGACTCTCATCTTATTGTTTGTTTCTGTTCCACTAAACTGTCAACAGGCTGCTGCCTTGTAAAGCCAGCGAGCTCCACTCACTCAATTTTCAATGAAAGTTCAATAATCTCATAAAGTGAAAGTGTCACATAAATCCATCATGTGCAGTGCAAGTATAGCATGTATTAGTACACAAATACATGTACTCTAAACCCAAGCTGTACTTGTCATACTGTTTCCAACACTGTTTTCCAACATTGGATTTGCATGGGCTTGTAATTTTCACCACTGTTGTATAACCAAAATCCATGGATATTGATACCACGTACTACATATTTTACAGAATACTGAGCCAAGTCATGATATTCAAGTAGCACAAGAACCCTTGTATGTTAGAATAAATAATCACCTTTGATGTCGTCCAATATTTCACATGGTTCCTATTCAGAAATAGTTTTTGAGAAATCCTTTCACAGGAGATTGAGAACACAGAAGCCCGGGACTTTTTTTTCCGGCCCTTAATAACCTTTTTATTGTATTGCAGCTGGAGCTCAATACGTTCAGAGCGCAGTGGATGTCTGAACTCAAACTGAGCTCTGGAGCAAGTGGCCGGCTGCTGCGAGCTAAAGGTCTGAGGAGGACACAAGATATTGTCCGAGAGGAGAAAGTAAGTTGTGAAATGATTTCATGTACTTTGATGTATTGCAGAGTGCTTTCACTGAACTCCACACTGCTGTTGAATGACCGATGTGAGTCTTCTTCCTTCTTCCTTCAGGCCACCGAGCTGTTCTTGAGAGCTGTTCAGGAGGAGCAGAATGGAGCCGTCTATGAGGGTAGGTCTGTCGGATGAATGGTGATCAAACTCGCCAGTGAAAGGATGAAATGTCACAAAACAATTATTTTTTCGAGACTAACCGAAATGCTATAATTTTTTCCAGTAAGCTTATATAAAATGCTACATTATATCAGAGTTGTTTTGATACTGCAGGCATTTCTAACACAATCATGAGATGAAACAGTTCAGATGTCATGTTTAATCCACCCATATAGTTTTGTGACTTCAAATTGAGAAACAAAGACAGATTGCATTGCTTGAGCACTTCAATTTAATATTCTTGTTAATGTATCATCAGATGTATTTCTTTACTTTCAGCAATCAAGTTCTATCGCATGGCTATGCAGCTTGTGCCTGACATTGAGTTTAAAATCAACTACAGCCGTCCTCCTGATGCAGACCGAGTGGGAGGAAACTAGTAAGCTGCTTTTTTATTTTTTAGATATATTCAAAATGTAGATCTCTTAAAACACACATTTGAACGTGTTTTTCATCTTAAAGGAACAGTGTGTTGCATTTAGGGATATATATATTAGCAGACATTGAATATAATATAAACAGTTTTGTTTTGTTTTCTGTATAATCACATGAAAATAGAAATCATAGTTTTTTCGTTGGCTTAGAGACATTTATATCTACATACGGAGCGGGTCCTCCTCACAGAGTCCCTGCTCTGTGAGGAGAATTAAGTTCCAATTAATGTATGTGTGCATTTATGTAGCGTCATGGAGCTGGGATTGCTAATGTGTGCTGACCCATTAAAACAAACACCTGCTCATGTCTAAAAGGTGAATGATGTGCAGACTTGCATTAGAGACTCTCGCATCTAAAACTGAACACGTGTTTTATTGCAGCGTGGACAATAATGCTGATGGTGAAATTGAGGATCTACTTGCCTACTTTGAGGAGGAGCTCACTCTGGAAAGCTCTTTTCCAAAGATCTGCACTCCTGAGTTGGATTTGACTCAGATGCACATTTCCGGTAAAATCTGTCTTTATTTTTAGATTGTAAACACGTCTCAGGTCATTATCAACTTGTATTTATGCATGTATTTTTATTAAATGTTTTTTTTGTTGTTTTTTTTACTGCAGCTTTGCCGCGTGAAATCCTGATGTACATCTTCCGCTGGGTTGTGTCGAGTGATCTGGACATGCGAGCCCTGGAGCAGCTCTCTTTGGTTTGCCGTGGGTTTTACATCTGTGCAAGGTCAGACCCTCTGTCATGGCAGATTAGATGTGTGACAGCTTGTTTTTTAACAGCTTGCTTCTTCATTTATATGTGCATGGTTATAGGGTCACTCAATTGTTTTATCCATCTCTCTGCAGGGACCCTGAGATTTGGCATTTGGCCTGTTTAAGAGTTTGGGGACGGAACTGCACCAAACTCACTCCCTTCAATTCCTGGAGGGAGATGTTCCTGCAAAGGCCTCGTGTCCGTTACGATGGTAATTACGTGTTTATTTTTCAGTTTCAGTACAGGCAACAACCCAAATATAGTGTGGTTTTAGGATTCTCCTCCACACAAGGATATAATAATGATTTTATAATTAAAAAAGTCTAAGAGGCCAATTTAAGGATAATAGTTATATGTACAAAACACCAGTTCCCAAGCCAAATGGCTCAATGGGGGCGGATGTGGCTCATGGGTAGCGTGGTCGTCCTGTGACCGCAAGGGTCACGGTTGAGCAAGACACTGAACCCCCAGTTGCCTCACGGCAGCACACTGCTCCTTAATAACTAAGGATGGGTTAAATGCAGAGAATAATTTCCCCAAGGGGATTAATAAAGGATAATTTCTTCTTCTTTTTCTTCTTCTTCTTCTTCTTCTTCTTCTTCTTCTTCTTCTTCAAATAGCCATTTGGCTAAATATTATGGGTGAAAATAACATTGGACCAATCTTGATTTTGCATCTAAAAAGTGAATACTGGCCAATGTAGCGGTGAATTGTGTTTCTATTATTACTGCACTGAACATCCAATGAAGATGATTTACTGGATGTTGAACTCTTGCTTTTTCACAGGCGTTTATATCAGCAAGACGTCATACATCCGTCAAGGAGAGGAATCGCTGGATGGGTTTTACAGAGCTTGGCACCACGTTGAGTACTACAGGTAGATGTTCGACTTAAACTATAATCTTTTGATTGTGAGTTGTAGATGTCACAGATCCGATTGTTATCACAGGTACCTCCGGTTCTTCTCTGACGGCCATGTCGTCATGGTGACCACCCCTGAAGACCCTCTGCTAGTGGTTCCTCGCTTGCGTACTAAGAACATCAGGTACGCCGTCTCTGTTTCATACCGTCTCTGTGTTTCATACCGTCTGTTTCATACTGTCTCTGTTTCATACCGTCTGTTTCATACTGTCTCTGTTTCATACTGTCTCTGTTTCATACCGTCTCTGTTTCATACCAACTCCGCTAGAGTGGATGTCAGAACATGAAAGAATGATTTCACTGTGAGGGGCAGCACTTTTCACGATTGTTGAATTTTGTTTAATTTTTCAGAATGGATTCTGTTCTGCTCGGTCATTTCCGTCTGTCACAGGAGACAGACAATCAAACCAAAGTTTTTGCTGTTGTCTGTAAGAAAAAGGAGGTGAGAATACATTTGGGGCATGAGTAGGAAAGACTAAGTGGCCATTGTGCAGATGTGTAAAGTGACATTTGAACAAAGCCACCTATGGGGCCATTATTGGAGCAAAACTATTTTATAAATTTGTGTGAAGAGTTGTGTAACTGTATCTCAATCCTTGTGTGCGTAATACAATTTGTAAATGTTAATAACTAGTACATGTAGACTGTATTGCTACTGATTCACAGAGCAGTACAGACAAATCTCCACATGCATTTGCAAATATCTCCCACAGCAGAAGTGTTGTGAAAGTCATGGGTAATAAGAAAACTGAGAGGCCCACTGAGTTGGAACGGACGACTTGTCTGTATCTCCAGCTTTTGGAGTGTCAGTTACTGACATCTATCTAGATGCAGTTACAGATTTGTCTACACATTTACAAGTCTGATTACGCACACAAAGATTGTGATAATCACACAGCTCTCCATATCTTTTAAGATAGATCTGAAATGAGAACATTTGGTTGGACACTTAAAAAAAATATTTTAAGCAAAGTTAACCAAGGGGTAAATAAAATACAAATTAAGCAAATGAAATGAAAGACTCATTGTAACTTTAAATGTGTTACATACTTGCACCTGTGTTAGGCTTTTCAAAACATTCATACTTTACAGATTACTCATCATTGCTATTTAAAGTAATGTGACATTTTTTTTTTTTTTTACATTACATTTCATTTAGCTGACGCTTTTATCCAAAGCGACTTACATTTTTGCTCTATACACCGTAGACGCAGCAACGGGGAACAATTAGGGGTTAAGTGTCTTGCTCAGGGACACTTCGACGTGTGAGCTATGGGGGGACTGGGGATCGAGCCGGCTACCTTGTGGTTGCGGGACGACCACTCATCCCCCTGAGCTACAGCCGCCCCATTTTATAAATGTGACATTATTTTTTCAGAAATTGTAGACGTTCTTCTGAGCCTCTATGTGAATGATCCAAAAGCTGAACTTGTGATACTGTACAATATTCTCATCATGCATTTGTACTGTAAATACATGGCAATACATATATGTAGTGCTTTGCAGGTTACTGTAGTTTATGTGAGACAACTAACTTTTAAAGAGTCATATCTTGTGTGGGGTGGATTTATTTATTTACTACATTTTATTATTTAACCTAACATACATAAGGAGGTACTAACAGAATAAACAAGTATTTTACTCAGTACAGTTGAGGCTAAGACATTCAAATTCAAATCTTTGCACTTCTACCTAACTAGTAATGTCAAACTGAGTGACGCGTGAATGCTCACTTGCACTGTAAATTCAAAATGTCCAAGAATGTTAAAAGTAAAACAGCTTGTAAACTGTGTTATTTGTTGACAGAAAGCGACCGAGTTTCAAAGGAATCGGTTCTGCAGGCGGAACCCGCCTCCAGAGGCTGAGCACAGCTTTCACGTGGGACTGCATCTGTGCTCTGGGGGGCGTCAGAGTTTCAGCAAGATGGTGTGGATCCACCACTCTTGCCACATCACGTACAAGTAAGAGACACGAGTTAGAAAGTAGTGGAAAAGAAAAGAACAAAATACCCTATTTGTATCCAAATTGACCTTAATTGTGTTTTTAGGCCGACCGGGGAAACCGTTATCACGGCGTTTGACCTGGACAGCATGTACACACCCTTCTTCTTTGCGCGTGTGAAGAGTTACACTGCTTTCTCCGGACAGCCTCTTTAAGATGACGGATAACCTGCACATGACCCCACAAAGACCACAGCAGGAGGTCATCCACCATTTAAAGAAAATGCATCCTCCTCAGCTTGTTTAAATTGTGTTGCAGCTGGATTACCGTCTTGACATATGAACCCTCATGCTTCCTACTTGCAGACACTTTATGTTTCAGGTTTACATGATGGAATAGTACTCATTTTCTGATTTCAGAAATTATGATAATCTGCCGAGAGCTAAAATAATTAGCAACCTTTCCCACCTGCTCCAAGCAATGAATGTTCTTACGGTGTTTGTTTCATGGTGCACTTTCTCCCTCAAATAAACAGTGGTGAACAGAATATGCTCTTATAGTTTGATTTGTTTAAACTGAATGACTAAAGCATCAGTCTCAGGGTAGTGATGTGTATCGAACAATTCTTAAGCATGTAATGCTCATTCGTGGCTATAGGACATATGATCCATCAGTAGAATTATAGAGGTCCTATTACACAACATCACGGAAAAGACAGTGCAGATGTGATTTGGAGACTTCTACAGTGCATTATTTGTCTTGCTGAGGACACAGGAATAATCCACACATTGCATTTTCTGGGAAAACTTGAGTGCGGACAGATCAAACAGGATTTGCAGGGGGGAAATACATGAGAAAGTTGTGTTGGATTAGGCTAAAAAGATTTCTGCTTTGTTGACTTTACTATAGTTGGGTTTAAAAAAAAATATTCTCAAGGAATGACTTCTATCACAAATTCATAATTAAAATGGCAAATATATCTATTTCTGCTCTCAAATCAGACAATACAAATAAAAAACAAAAAAGGCAATTAAAAACTTTAATTTGTTTAATTTGAGATGTAAATTTGAGTTGATTTGCACATAACTGCTCTAATTTTAAAGCCTTTAGGCTCTAGTTTTATAACAAATACACATGTTGATATTCATATTTGTCTCCACATTTACAAATCTCAATACAGATTTATTGAATTTTTTTACACATTTACAAGTCTGATTACGCACACAAAGATTGTGATAGTCACACAGCTCTCCACACACATTTGCAAATAGTTTTGCTACAATTACCATATGTTGATATTCATATTGCTTTGAGGTGTAGGGCAGCTATCAGGATATTAGTGCAAATTTAAACTAAATCCAAATAAAAAGATTAAGTATAGGTATCCCCCAAAACCATCTTCAGAGTGGTTTTATTCTGCTCTTTTTCGCCTATTCGGGTGAGTCAAAATATTGATCAATTCTGATCACTTTAATTTTTTTACGTTCATCCACATCATCAAAATTATGAAAACATGTGGTTGCGTTTTGTTATCCCTTGAGTATTTACAAAAATAAAGCCCTTTAGAGGATTTATTGTCTGTACTAATAACTGCGTCTCCTCTACTCTCGTGCCTGTAGATTCAATATGAACCTACAACCAGCTTCCGGTTAGCTTAGCTTAGCATAAAGACTAGGAACGGGGGAAACTGCTAGCCTGCCTCTGTTCGAAGGTAACAAAATGTCCCCACCAGCACCTCTAAACATACTCATTTCCACATTTATTTCACACCTGGAAGCTGCCCAGTCATTAAGCGCCTCCACTGGAGCTGTTGGCATTAAGGGCCTTGCTCAAGGGCCACAAAGTGGTGGTAATGAGGGAGGAGCAATAGAATAAATATGGGTGGTGGAAGTGAGAAGGCAGCACCCTTCTCACTTTCACCACCCAGATTTATTCTGGCAGTGAACCGATAACCCTTTGGTCCTGAAGCCTGATCTATAAACTCCTGAAGAGACACTTTTTAATCACATCATAGAAATAAGTAAACACACATGATTACTATACCGCTGTTTTCAGGGGAGAACCTCAACGCCATCGCCCCACCCTCTCTGTCTCCCTCAGGCCATTGCCTCTGAAAAATCAGTGAGTAAGGCATTGTTTGCATAGTGGCTGGCCAGCAGACACGCCACAAAAGCTCACAAACAGTCGCTCTGTCCTCCTGTCAAATGCGAGCTGTGTCACACACACAGCATAGCAGTCTGCACACAGCGCTGAGGAGGAGGTCGCAGTGGGAGAGTGGTACCTCTGAAGTGGAGAGGACTGACAGGGGAGTAGGCTTAGTCAAAGCAGCTGTCAGGAAAGGAGAAGATTTCTAAGAATATCTTGAGGAAAATCAGTTTCTTGTTTCTTGCTTTCTGTCACACAGTAAGCGCAGCAACACACAATTGGTCCACGTCAGGTTCAATTATTTAAGTTTACAGTCAAGATTGGACTTTTATAATCGAGCATGCCAGACATTCCTTCATAACAAAAGCTCTCAAAGAGCTGGGTGCTGATATCAGGACTGAGAAAACACAAAAACACTTTTAAGAATATCTCAATCCACTGAGAGCACTTGTTGATGGACCTAGAAGGGACTCAAATAAAGCAGAAATAGGAAACAGAACACATCAGTGTTTTGGGGAAAACTGTCTTTCTATCTGATAGAACGTCTGAAAATCCCAAATGCTTGAATTTGAAAAGAAATATTCGCTTCTAACCTATATTATATTGGATGTGTTTATTAACAACAACTTTTGAAGATAAAACAATTATAAAACAACTGTATTTTACTTCATCAACTCTAATGGCTAAAGTTGGAATATACTTTAAAACCCCAACCCACGTTTCACATCACATAGTGTAATTTTTTTATGTAAATGAGTTGCAGTAAACTAATACACACAGCATAGTTGCCGTTATAGTATATCTTGTTTATTAGAGCCAGCTTTGACTTTTAACAATATGCCTTATAACATACTCATTCAAATTCAAAAACCAGAAAAGAGGCTATGTGGCGCTTTGAGCTAAATGCTAATCGTGCTAACATGCTTACAATGACTCTTAACCATCTTAGCGTGTTAACATTGGACAACTGAGCCTTATTGCAACCAGATCTCTAGCATGGCTAATACATGTTTACACAAACATTAAATATGTAAAAGTAAACATGGAAAAACATTATAAGGCTTAGTGAACTCTCAACTCTGCTGCTGTACAGATGTTGTCTGTCTACAAGCTACATTATTTCTAGCAATTACATCATTTTCAAGGAAAGAAAACAAGTAGGTTTACAATCTCAATGTTTTTTTTTAATGAGTTACAGGGAGTAAAGCATGAGTCACAACATGTCAACCCAGATTTACTCCAAATTTCAGAAAATATATATATATATATATATTTTAACAGTCTATACAAATGTACGTAATAAGTAATTACATACGCTTCCTTAGCCTTTTCCAATTGGGATCTTGTTAAATGCTAATCCAGCCCTTAAATGTATAAACCCTATTACCTTTACCTTGTACAAAAGAGGAACTGCAACAGGGATGGCATGTAGCTGGAAATAATTTAACTATAAATACAGTTCTGAGTAGATACGGCTTATGCAGGTTGAGCAGGTTTTCTCTTATCGGCAGATATCTCCGAATCATATTTATCAGGCAGATACAATTGTATGAATTATTAAGAATTTAACAATAATTTCTGCTGCACTGAACATGCATCTAGGTCATCTATACATTTGAACATCATGTATGCTCATTCAGTGGTTAAAGCCAGACAGTACCTCATTAAATTGATTCAGCATGGTAGAGGAGTTCAGCAGTGCTCCACTGAGAGTATCAGTTTTACAGAGTTCATCATTCAAACATCCTTGTACCATTGTTTTCTATACCAGCATTTACTGTGTTGGCCCCTGGCAATGGTTTAGTGAAGAAGTAAATAACATAAAAATAAGGAACACAAAGGAATAAATAGTTCAATCTCCACAACCTTCTTTTTCAACAAAACAATTCTCTTGTGAGGACTTTAAGTTTTCATGTTAAAAACATGTTAATATGGTAAAGAAACTGTTTTTGCAAAATGTTAAAAGAATAGTCCATCATTTTGGGAAATATGCTTGTTAGCTTTCTTGCCAAGTGCTAAATGAGAAGATTGATACCGCTCTTATATTTGTATGCTAAATTTAAGGCTACAGCCTTTGGACATAACCCGGCTAGCTGTTTCTCCCTGTTTCCAGTCGTTATGCTAAGCTAAGCTAACCAGCTGCTGGTTGTCCTGTAGCTTGGTGGTATTGATCCTCTCATCTAACGCTCAGCAAGACAGTGTACAAGCATATCTCTCAACTATTATTTTAATATAAGATAAACATCACTGTTGGTTTAGTATGTTTCAGTTGTTAGGAATGATAGTTTAGGACATTTGATATATCAAAAACAGAAACATCAGGCACAGGATTTGAACTGGAAGTTTGACAGATATTAGTATGAAATGGACCAACATGAATCTGGTCATAGCATATTGAAAAGATTAAAAATGCTAAATTAGAAACCAAATAAACTGGTCCAGAAGGCACCATATTTATGCAAAGACTAAAAAAAAGAAAAATACTACATATTCATTGACAAAGCAATTCCATCTCATTGTCCATTTATTAGCTGTTTTGGAGCTTTTGATTGTATCACATGATCTTCCTCAGTAGATGTGGTTTACTCAGTTGTCATGAAATTTATATTTCCATTATTATGGACAATGTAAGGACTTGTGATAATCAAAAGCTCTAGAGCATCTACTAATTGGACCTTTCGGTGAGATTTTTTTTTTCTGCTGTTCCCACGGTCAAACAAGAATATTGTAAAATTTATCCGAATATAATATACTTGAGTTTTTATATTTTAACTATACAATATGATAAGATTCACTTGATAGGCTACCTAAGTAATTACCAAAAAGCAGCTGCACTGCAGACCTATATTTAATTAATTTCAATAAATTCAAGTTCTAATTGCATTCACTGGATAAAGCTACAGTAGATATTATATTAATCTGAGAGGAGACAAATATATTTGTATAACATGGGGTTGTTAAGGAGAATTGATTTGATATTATGCTCATGAAACATAACTTGCCCTCTAACATTGTGTCTGGTTTGAATATAAATCCCTGAAAATACAGTACACTATGCTTTGGTTATGCTTTGGTTAGACGGCTAAATATTCAAAACTGGAGAGGCTGCTCTGCAAATATATATCGGCCCTACAGCAAAACATCTACTGGTGCAATCTGTCAATAACATGTGTGATAGTGTTACACAGGGCAAAATGTAGGTTTATGCAACAACAGGCAGGAGTGAGGTAAAGCAAGACTCAGGATGCTTGCCCTAGTTAAACTTAGGGCCATCGTCAGCATTGTGGTTTTATTTGTCCCCTGGGTTGTTGAAAGAGATGTCATTGAGTGTGATAAAAAACTGCAACCAACAACCGAAAACGTTAATCTTTGGACCTTTTGTGTGAAAAACATCATTGAATGAATCAAAATGTATGTTTAATTGCTTGTAGCAAGAGGTTTTTGGGCTTTGGAGTGAATTTCTTCTAGAGGTCGGGTGAGGTAATATTGTGCAGCCATACTACAATACTCTTCTATGGGAATTTATTATTCAATACCGTGAGTATAGGAACGTGTACAAAAAGATGGAAAGTATGTAACTATGGCTTATTTTATCTCAAGTGAGTGCTAAACTATTCTAGATAAGAAGATACATATACCTCCTAGCAGCATTAGCTAACCCGCTACAGTGAGAATCAGGTGGCGGTTTCTCAAACGTCAATCCACTCTCAGTTTGTTGTGTGCGGTGCGTTCCGTGGCTGGCATCCCGTTTGCATGTCCATTTGTTGATGCAGGAGAGCCGTTTTGGTGCTCCTTCTTTAGAGAACCACTGTGCTTTTTGTAAGTCTTAAAAGAGAGGCAGAAATAACATGTTATAATTAAACACAATGTTATCACTGAGAATTAAAGAAGGCGAACAGGCTGTTTCATTATTAAATGTAATTACTGAAAGACAAATTATTTTTCTTATATGAAGTTATTTAGAAACAGTGTTTCCTTCACATAGCTTGGTCACACATTTAAGGGGTCCTTATCAAAACTAAAAATATTTTTGCATATCATCATCAATATCACAATTTCACAGCATATGTAACATACACAAATGTTAAACCAAATAGATCTGCTTCCAATAACAGAACTAGTTCACCAAATTCAGCCTATATACCTATTTACCTATATACAAACACACACATATACAGTTTTGTTTATAATATGAACGACAAGGCTGACATTATTCACTATTTTTAACATGTATCCTGAAAATACTAATACATTTTCAACACTTTCCTTTTTCCGTTCAGCTCCAAGCCTGCTTCTTACTGAATATGTATATATTTGAATGAATATAAGTCATAAATATAAAGTTTAATAAGAAAAAACAAGCCTAGTAATATAGTTGAACACTGTGGTTTTAACACACCTTACTCAAACAGGAGTAACTACTGCATTTGTTAATATACTGTACATTTAGTGCTGTAGTGAGTATTTACAGCAGCAGGATGAAGTTTGTTGAATTAACTCAAAACTAACTCAACGGCCATGTTCATTGTAGAGAAGGAACATGTTACCCAGAGCAACAGTTTGGCCCATTTATGTGTTTTTATTGGTTTTATTGTTCAACAATGGAGACCGCTTTCGCAAGCTTTGGCTACACAGAAAATACTTGTTAGTGGGATCAATTCATTGTCAGTTTTGGTCTTTTTATGGCACTTGCTGACGATAATAACATATCACCAAACTTATCCTTTAACCTCATTAAGTAATCATGTAAAAGTGAAAAACCAACTGACCTGTATGTAGAAGTTTGAGAAAAGGAAAATGAGCGTGACCATGTAACTTATTTGGAAGTACAGCCATCCCTTGGGGAAGTTGCACGGCCAAATGACTGCACACATCGTCTGGGACATGGTTAAAAAGAACTGGATCTGTGGAGGAAACACGACACATGCTATGTGAAGGTGACACACAGCCTATAGAAACATATTATTGATCCAGAGCCTAAAATATCTTTTAGTGGACAGTGAAAATGTCTGCACTGTATTAGGACTAGAGGGTCCCGGAGAAAATAGTGCGAGGACACTTTCAACAACTAGCAACATAAAGCTCCACAATGTAAAGTGAATATAACAATAATCACACACAAACCAAAGATCAAGAGCTGAAAATATATTTAGCTTCAACTTTTCTTTACACTCATAAATTTAAAAGGACAATGAGGGAAGGGGCAATGATGGAAGAAACAGTGGTGAAAGTACATTTACTCAAGTACTGCGCATAATTCCTGAGTATTTCTATTTCATGCAAGGCAAAGGCAGATATTGTACTTTTACACCACTACATTAATTTGGCAGCTGCTATTTAAAAAATTTCTTAAATATAATACATTGTTCAGTACACAAGTAATTCTAGTCTGTAATTGAGTTGTTAATGTTTGATTTTCTTTAATAAAAGCCAAAATAGTGCGGTAAGAATATCTATTTGCAATGCAGTTAATCAATTAATTTCCAAAACTCTTTTATTTTCTAGATATTGTTGTGCAGAAACCTGTCTTGATCTTCCTCATTTTGTTTGTTAAGAGCATTTTTAAACAAACCTATTTAAAAATAAAAACTGATTAAATACAATTTTCTTGCTGGACTGACTGACTTCTTTTAAGAAAAAAAGATTTTGAGACGTAATAGTAATCAGAAATATGGGGGAAATATGGAAGAAGGGCGTTTTACATATTTAACTGCCTAACAGTATATTAAATAGTTAAATGAATTAAATGAAACGACAGTAAAAGGCTGATGCATCAGTAATATTGATCCAATAGAATATACAGTTTATGTATGTTTACTACATCAAATGAGCCTCTTTCTGCATTATGACTACTTTTGGTACTTTAAATTTTGCTGATAACACTTAATTTTAACTTATTAATCTATTATTTCTACTTTTACTTCAGCAAAAATATATAAGCACTTCTTCCACCTCTGGGCTGAACCCACCAGCTGAAACTGTGTGATGTACTTCTTCCACCAAAGGTACGGCCGTATGGCGGGGATGGCCGACAGGCCGTAGTAAGAATACATCACCACGTGGACGAAGCTATTCAGGGAGGCGCCAAAGTACGCTGAAGACACACAGAGGAGAGACACAGGAAGTTACTCATTTACTGCAAGCAATAACTGTCAGTGAATGGCAAGTAACGTGCATTAGTGGTGTTATGATCGTATGATAGAGGGAATAACTTATTGTCAGTGTGGAACCATTACTTTAAAGTTGATGTAAAATCAATAGGAGCTATTAACAGTAAAGTAATACATAAATAATATAATGAACATCTGATGAATAATGAAATGTGTTCATAGATCTGAAGTGCCCCATTATATTTGAATCTAAAGTAAAATGTCAGTGTATGACAATTGACAACTGCATAACTCGCAGACTGCTGTGCTTTTTTCTGCACAACTTTAAAAGCACAAGAAGATATTTAACACAGTGCAGCAGCGTTCAGATCACTTTGTGTCCTTTGAGGCTTTGTGGGGAAAACTGGCTAATGCGTTTAACATTAGAGCACTTGAATTATTTAGCTCTCTTTGGGGCCAAACCGTAAATGTGGTTACTGCAGTGATTTGAGTCCCTGGAGGGTAAAGTTGTGTTAAAATACTCACAATGGCCGCTGGGGACCCAGTTCATAACAAACCACCAGATATTCAGCATGCTAGCGTGGTGGTAGAGGTGGAGAAACGTGATCTGGTGATTGTTCTTTCGTAGTATGAAGAAAAAGGTGTCCATGAACTCAATGAGCTTGGAGAAGTAGTACCACCACAGGACATTGGTGATCTGAGAGGAGATGCAGCAAAACAAAACAAAAAAGGGTTACAGAGGAATAAAACAGAAGAACAACTTATTGAAGAGAACAATAGAGAGCTGGCCAATCAGAAAATTACAGTTCAGAAGTTCTTTCAAGTGATAAGCAGAAGTCATCCTCAAAGGCCCTTGAAAGTTCACGATCGTAAAGCAATTTAACTTCCTGTACTGTGGCGGTGGCACAGTGATAAACCTTTTGATGTAATCACCGCAGAACTGCAAAGCTGTGCACATTTCCCTGGGAGCCGTGTTTTCACCTCCACTGAGCTCAGTAGGGCAACTGAAGAGAGTCATCATGATGACATGAGTCGGATTAAACTGACTCTCCTGTCTCTGCAGTTTATCTGCTGGGATTTACAGGTACTTGCCCATAGAAATCCCAACACAAAAGAAACACACTTCGTGCTTAATATTTTATATATATATATATATATATATATATATATATATATATATATATATATGTATATGCTTGCTGTCCTACAATAACTGGTATTAATATGTTTACTGTTTATTAATAATATCAAGAAACATAATAGGAAATAAGATGCCAAATATGTGATCACATGAAAATATTATTTTATATTTTATCATTTTAAATAATTATAATGAAAAAGGTTACACAGTGTAAATCAGAGTGACTCACCTTATTATCCACTTCCTGTGCACTGTGAGTGTTCTGGCAGTAGAAGTTGTAGCCACCGCTCCACACAGCAGTAACAAGCTGATGAATGATAAATTAATATTTTACCAATACAAACTCGACACACACAGGCACTGCAGTGGACAGAAACAATGTAAAAGTGAAACAACTTTCCCTTCCCTACAAGTAATACACACATGCACAAACAGATGGCAAGTCCGATCACTTAAACTTCTGTCCATAAGGGAGAGGGATCCTCCTTTGATGCTCTCCCGAAGGTTTCTTCCCTTTTTCTCCCTGTTAAAGGGTTTTTGGGAGTTTTTCTTGAACCGAATCGAGGTCCCGGGACAGAGGATGTCATATGTGTACAGATTGTAAAGCCCTCTGAGGTACATTTGTAATTTGTGATTTTGGGCTATACTAAATAAATTGTATTGAATTGAATGGAATAACTATATCCTGTCCCATATCGCTTGTGGTGACCAATATTATAATGATTAATCTAATTGATACTAAAAAAACATGAGCTCACACTCAAATAATCTGTATGATATGATGTTTAATGATTATCAGGTGATTTTATGTCGTGTTATCACAGAGTGTTGGAATTAATAATTAACAAACATTTAACACACAGGTAGAAGTTCTATATTATGAAACACTCAATAGTAACAATCTGACTTATTTTCCCTCTACTAAAGTGGTACTGCAGTGATTTGTCCATAACGCAAGAGACATATTAAACAATTATGGCTAAAAATCAGCTAATAGCTAAACTATTCTGACTTGTAGTTTCTAGTATAGGTCCAACTGGAAAATAACATTGGATCCCACACTTCCTATTCGGCAACTCAAATATTTAACTAAAACGTTACTTTCGGTTCATTCACGATTAAAACATGTACGTATACAATGACAGGACAACATTACAAAAACTAAACAAACAGTCCATCACACACACACAATGTCAGCAAGAAGTATATATTGGACAAAGTAAAATAAATTATACTAATTAAAACCAAGGACATTACCACCCTCAGTTAGACCGCCCCTGCTTGGCATCTTTCAGACTCAAACCAATCTTTATCAAAGACTTCGTAGGGTTATTTTTTCCGACTTGACAAAAGCTACCAAAGCCATTATTATAATAAGAATTATTAATATAACAACTCTGTTTATAGCAGTACTCTTTTTGACAAGTAAACTAATCTTTATGTGTACAGTCAGTGTCACGTCCATTTAAAAAACAATTATTCTAATGCAGGTAGATGCCGTGGCTCAATGCTGATTCACCAAATCGATATAGATACACTATCTTTGTCTGCTGCTGTAAAATGCTTCCTTAACTAAACTCAGTGCCAAGAAGCTGCCACCAGTTAGGAACCAGCAACATAATTAAGTATGTGGTTTATAAACATCAAACATTTCATCATGTGCGCACAGACATAAGCCGTCCTCTCGGTTTTTATAACTCCGTGATTCTTTGTTCAAACCTCCAGCAGCATTAGTCAGCCTTTAAATATTACAAAATTAATCACATTCAGATTAATCACAATCATTATGCGACAAACCGCTGTGACCTGGAAACTAGACAAGAACAAAACTGCCTTGTACTTTGATTCACATCAGGTGGCATTGATTTTGGACTGCCAAAAGTTCACCCCATGACCGGGGCATTGTCAGAGTACAGAGTACAGAGTACAACAGTCCACTGGGGCCTTATGCAATGCAGAGGGATGGCTGGATGGGGAGTACAGATACTTTAGACTTACACGTATGCCATACTGCTTCATCTGTTTCTGACATCCTGGTATTCACACACTTAAATAAAACAATAAACAGCGTAATAAACAGCGTATTCAGCTCAGACTCTGTCACCATCAGTGCATCTATCGATTTCAATTGAATTACAATTAATTTAGCCAGCTGTTAATCCAAATAATTTTTCCAGCAAACAAAAGAGGGCTGTGCTGATGTCTGCGAGGGCATACGAGGGATTCGATGGCTGAAACAATGAGTGTGTCAGCGTCCAGCTGTGTCCCTCTCACTCCCTGATAGCATTGTCTCTAATGGTAGCTGTAGGAGCCATTAGTTATGTCTGTATTTTATTTTGGTAGTGTGTATTTTATTATGATAGGGTATATATGGGGCACAGGTGAAACGGCCAGGTGGGTAATTATGCATGGGTGACGGGGAGATCGCACGGTTTTTACCGCTAAACAACACAGGAGACCGAGAATGTATAAAGGATATGTATAAACCTGCAAATACAATTAAACGGGAACATCACCCAAATATACAAACGGTCTGGACTCTCACCTGTAAGCAAGCGCGTAGAAAACAGGACCTCTCCCGCGCCCAGCCGAGTGACTAGCGGAGGGCAGTCACTACAGTAGCGTTCAGTGAGAGACGCATGTAGAAATCGGCCTATTCAATTAAGTCTATTCAGAGTCATTTGGGGGAAATATGCTTATTAAATAATATATAATATGTTAATTTGTGAGCTTTAGAGGTGCTGGTTGGGGGATTATGTTCCCCTTGGACAGAGCCAGGCCAGCCGTTCCCCCCGCCTCTGGTCTTAATGCTAAATTAAGCCAACTGGCTGATGGCTGTAGCTTCAAATACATGAGAGTGGTATCAATCTCATCCCACTGTCAAGAAAGCAAATAGGTGCATTTTCTAAAATGTCAAAGTATTCCTTTAGTTAAACATAGTATATATCTGGTCGTATTCCCACACTAGAGTTTTTTTTTGTGCCGATGCTGCACAGATTCAGGTCAGTTTCCTCTTTTGTCTTTTATAATCTGTCTGTAGAGTGACGCTGCAGTGATTGCTTTGGCCTACTTCAACACATCTCTCAGTGCCAGGCAGTCTGTTTACCTCATAGAACATGTAGAAGGACAAGAGTGTGAGGCCCAGATTGTAGAGCACCAGGAGGCCTCTGCAGGAGTATGGCTGCCTCTGTTTCATGTACTTGGGCCCCAACCATACGATAAGGAGGTACATGACTGTGAGGGCGAAGGTCGGTGGGTAGTTGTCGAGCAGCAGCCATCCCCGCACCCGCTGATCTGAAATGCGGCGATAAAGAGGACTGTTTTTACCGTCGATAAGGTGGCCTCATTGGTAACAGCAGATGAACTTGAAAAGTGAAAAGCAGCAGCAATGCTCACTGAGGAATGTTTGCTCAACACATAGAAAGGTTGGCAGCAAGAAGGTGAAAAACCCCGGCAGGCTTCTTGTGCAAGTTCATGCAACGTGTGCAGTGTAATGTGCGACTCGGGTCAAAGGTTTTAGGTAATGCCGTTAATGCCGCTACCTTGACTTTTCTGATAACTGGAGTACATATGCAACATGTTGGGAGATAAACACATGAAAGACAACAGCAACACATGTAACACATGTAATATTGTCAACTAAAGATAAGAATATAAACTTGACTTACCCCTGGGTCCCATCCATGACTCTAAGTAAGTGTTCAGTTTATGATTGAAAGTCTCCATTTGTCACTTAAAAACAGAGAGGAAAAAAAAAAAAAAAAAAAGATTTAAAGCGGTATGAACCTGTTTTTCTGTGGCCACTTATGGGCAAAACACAAGAAAAAGCTGAACATCACATACATGATTGACATATTAAGCAAACATTGGACTAAAACGCCTCGTAGAGGAGAGAGGAACTGCAGAGTCAGTACAAGGAATCTGCCTGACAGAGGGCTTGTTAGTGATCACAACAACAGTCTTCTAACTCTACGTAGCGCTTAAATGACCAAATTTAACTCAATTTTGTCAATTTTCATACATGGCTATCTTGTCTGCATGTATGTCGTTTTGTACTCAACGCTCTCTTATACGTCCCAATAACTGATCCTATTCTTGTCAATGCTGCCACATTTTCTTTGACAAAAACATCTAAATCTTTCTGCATGTTCTGTTGCCAAAGCTGTCAAATTGTGGTGGTACATTATTGTTTGATAACTCTTTTCCTTTGTGAGAGTTCGAACATTCAGTTGCTGTATTTAAACAGCTGATTCAAACAGCTGTGCTTCCAGTCAGGAAAATTAAAAAAGTGCAGATGTCCTCTGTAAGAGGTAAGTACTTTTTCCATGAACAGTATAATGTATAATTTCATTTCAGATTCCACTGCTATGCTTGTGAGTCAGATCAACCCTGTGATATAAAGCAGAAAGCTATGTATGGATATGAATGTCTGGTTATGTTTTCTTATCAGAAGTTTTAAGTTTTTATTACTGGTTTGTCCACTACCTACTAATGTATGGTCAGTTTTTTCATTGAGATTTAAGCCTGCACAAACATCTTAAGTTTCACAGTCACTCATTTCCTGTGTAAATCATACTTTGTGATAGCATTGATGCAGCTTTCTCACACAAACCGTACAACTCTGGAATCGCCACCCTCTCCAGGAAAATATCATATACAGTTGTGACAAGATCATTCACACTGCACGCACAAATCCCTGCAGCTTATTTCTTACTGTAGACCTCTCTATGTGTTACTAAGGTACTTGCACAATCCTGCAGGCCTTTACATTGTTTTCTGTCACCTCAGGTTCTGCACAAAATGCCTCATCGCAACCGCAAAAACTATTTATGTTTCAGCGATATGCACTCAATTGAGTCCGGTTATGTCACAGATGGCTGCACTAATGGACAGCTTCTACACCTGCGTCCACTGCTAGAAACTAAATATGGACTATATACTGTATGTCTTTCGAACATGATGTCTCCTTCAGATGTCAGGTATTGTGGCTCTTATACTTTATCTGACGGAGGGCCATGTGAACCTCTGCTCATTGGTCTGCTTTTCCAACAAAGATCCCTGAACATAATGTTACATAATATGATTAACAAATCAGATTTTGACGCAGATTGGTTACAATCTTTTGGCTCCAGTCAGATTTGTGTGTGTCTGAGGTGATACAAAATACTCTTGGACTTTATAGTCAGACATGTGAGTCCAACTATTAAATGTATATAAAGCATCTCAATTCAATCATGCAGCTCTTCAACAAAGTTATGACTATTAGAACTGAGAGGGCACACCAGTGACTTTGTTTATATGCATTTAATACATTTAATTTAATCCATATCAAGAAGTATTCATTTAAAAGCCGGGAAATAGATATATTTTGATTATCAACTTGGATAATTATATTCCACAACGTTACCATGAAATTATTTTTTTCTTCAGAAAATGATGATTACATGGTAGATATTATATATATATTTGTTCCTTGAGTGCAACTCAGCACAGTATATATAGAGTTGAAACGTATGATGTACTACTACCCAGGCGGCATATTACTGATAGTTACATTTGTCCATAAAACAAAATATGGCTTATTCTGGTCATCCCCAGTACAGTAATATCCGTGCTCTGATTATCAGAGATGCATTAGGCTGCACCAAAACATGATAATCTGCAAGGCCTTAATCAGAGCATGATGAGCCCCGACAGGAGAGTATGCTAGCAGTCGGTCAGTCTGACCTCGCAGAATGTTGGAGCCTTTCAAAATACGTCGAAACAGTCAAAGGAAACACTAATGCATCATCTGGACGTGGTTTCATCACTGCAGCTGATAATGACTCATTCAAACAGTCTAATATTGAGAGCTATGGTTGGCTATGGTTGATTTTTGCATCAATGTGATGATGTGCTTGTATTCTTGTTAGGCATTTACATTTTTCACTGTTATTTAGACGTAAAATTAGAAATTACAGCCAGTTTGGAGACTAGCTATCGTCTGTCTCTTTATCTTTTATTGAGAGGTGGATTTTACAGCATCGCGGTAAAAACAGAAACTGTCAACCAGCAATCATCTGGAAAGCAGCAAGCATTTGGGCTTCTTTAAGACAAGTGAATTCTCTTTGTTGCCAGTAAGTAAAACTAACCGCGATACAAAATCATCCATCCCCCTCAGCAAAAAGACTTTTAAATGTTACATAGAGGTTTATTTTTAATCATTATTTATAGATTTCCCCCCACATCGTGTGTGTGTGTGTGTGTGTGTGTGTGTGTGTGTGTGTGTGTGTGTGTGTGTGTGTGTGTGTGTGTGTGTGTGTATATATGCATGTTTCTGTTTGTGTATGTGACTGTGTTTCTCTCTAGATGCTCAGAATGAATTGCTGCTTGGTGGGATTGATTACATTGTTTTGAACTTGAATTGGAAACAACAGCAAAAGCAACCTTGAAAAGTTTTCACCAGGAAGTTTGACAACTATCAATCAAACAAACATAGAGTTTCGTAACTACATGTATAGTATGCAGCATTCGGCTGCCTGTGCTTACACAGTAATATTTTAGCGTTAACATAATGGAGAATCGCGGATGCAAGACAAATGCATTGAAATATCGTTGCCAACTAAATCGTCCTGCCGCTTATTTGCATATATTACACACAGTATTCTCACACGTGTAATCTAAACTGCACTTTACGGACAGTGCACTGTATAAAACAGCAGCCCGGTCTCCAGTTCAACTAAAAGATGGAAGCGCTGACATGATGACGGCGGTTATCTCATTACATCATCCTCTAATTTTATGACTCAAACTTCCAGAGAGGAATTAATTAATTAAAAAAAAAAAAAACACTTATCGCATCCTGTCGATCGCATCCAGGCTAGAGGTCACCGCTTCAGCATCACCACACAAAAAAAACTCATCGCGAACACAAAACGACATGCGCGCTGCAACATTTTCCCTTTAGAAAAATAATAATATAAAGCCTCACCATGAAGCTGCCCGGCCGTCCGGTCGCGTCAGAGAACGAGATGTTGAGTGTGGATGAAGCAGCTGTGCGCCGTGGACTGCCACCTTCTGAGGCGGGGAGGCAGAGAGCCGCCTGTGTAACTGGCTGGCTGGCTGGCCGGTCTGAGCACAATGTGCAGCCTTGTCGCTCAGTGGAAAATAGTGGGAGGAACACGCCAGACTGGCCCGATGCCCTGCAGGAGGGTTGCAGCCAGGAGGTGACCCGGTGTGTTGCAACCACAGACACGGATTCACAAAGATGACAGAAAGGCTGTCGCTCTTCCTGTGATTGCAGTTAAATAGGCGTCCCGTAAATTGTGATCTCGAGGCATGTGGATACTGTAGAAGTCCGGAAAACACAAGGTCAGCTGTGTTTTTATTTTTTTATTATACATTTACACGTGTCGTCTGCAGATGAAGAAGATATTTAGGATACTTCAATAAAAGTAGCAATATCGTGTAAAAACACAGTAAAAAAGCAGTCATCAACATAGAACGTACTAAAAGTCCCTCATTGTGCAGCATTTCAGTAAGTATTATATCACTGTATAGGTGTTATCACTAATGTTGGCACTGGTAAAGGTGGAGCTCATGTCAACCACTTTATAAAAACTAATGCTGGTATCTTAATATATTACAATGCCATAATATCATAATGTTTTAGTTTATTTATATATAGTATGTGAATCTGCAAAGTAACTAGTAGCTAATTATGTTTAATCCCTGTTGTGCATTAAAAAGTACAATATTGGCTTCTAAAATGTATGGAGTCGGATAAAGTAGCATAAAATAAATACCCTAATTTAAAGTACAAGTACGTCAAAATCAAATTTAAGTACAGCACTTAAAAACGTTGTTACATTCAACCAGGGCCATGTGTGTGCAAAAATAAAGCAAACACATTATGAATAACTTGGGAGTGGTGGAGGAAGTAAAAGTCCTGCATTGAAAATATTTCACAAGCTAAAGTAATTTATTAATGTATTAGGCTACCTAAAAAGTTAAAATAGGCGATGCCGAAATTTTTTCCTATTGTTGGACTATTAAATATTATATTTGTATTAGTATTACTACTGAAGATTTAACGTGTAAGAAACATTCCACTTGCCGGGAGATATTAAGATGATGTAAATAAAGGTGTGGTTACAATTTATGCAAAATAAGGATTTATGGGCCATCTTTTTATTTTGGTGTTGAAACCCTCAAGCTTTTTGCTGAAGGTTATTTTCTACTTTCTGCCACCAGAGGGAGCTGTGGACTGTGAGAGGGCCTAGTTTTAGTTATGAGTAACACAAGGTCATATCTAACGATTCCTGTCTCTTCATTTTCCCTGTTTGAGACCGGTTTTAATGTGCAGAGTCAAAGTTATACAGTTGACATGACTTGGATACTTGCTAAACTTCGTTGAGCTTGTCGATTTTACTTTCGGTCGAGTTAGAACTTGGCGGTTTTCCTGTTTGTAATAGCAGCGCGAGGCTAACCATGAGTTAACATGAATGCTAACGGTCAAAGATGGCAGCTCGCTAAATTATCTTTCTTTTTGGTAAATTGACTTTGTAATGTTATGGCTCAAATTAAGGTTCATACATATTATACAGTGCCTTAGGTGACAATATACAATGTGCGAGGGCGCTAGTTTTAGTAGATTAATTTAGCTAGAACTTTAGCTAGATAACTTAGATTACTTGAATGTTTACATCAGTGAAATTTGACCTGTAAATTAGATATTTCTTTTCAGGGACTAGTAGGAAAATACAGATGCATATTATTACAAATGTCAATAGTAATTTGCCACTGTGTAAAACGTTTTGAGTAACTGAACTGAAGATAATATGTGTGTTTATGTAAATGAAAAAGACTTGACACAGAGAGAGAGGTCTTTTTGGCATATTTTATTTTGAGATATTTAAGAGAGAACAAAAACACAATTGAACTATAAAGAAATGTTTAGTTATGACCAAGAAGAGCCTGAATGATGACAACAACTAATGATTTCTGTTCTTTTTTTTTTCCTGACACAGATTATTATAACAGACTATTGATCGTATGTCCGTAACGGGTTGTCCATGTTGGCATGAACTCAAAGCTACTGCCTTGATTTGTCGATCACTCAATTGGCTGATCTTCAGAAAATCAATCAACAACTATTGCATTTTGATATTTGAGTAATTCCCATTTATCAATGCAGTTTTCTGTTTTGTATGTTTGTAACATGAATGTATTTGGGTTTGGGACTGAATGTGAAGACATTTCTTGGTCTGTGTGGAATTGTAATGAGCATTTCTTTTGACAAGACTAAAATTACTAGATTCAACATAACTCAAAATCATGCAACCTTACAACCAAGCAGCAGACATGCTTGAATGAGCTGCTGTACCATGGCCTTTAGCAAAAAATCTGTTCTTTTCCAGATCAACCCAAACCTATTATGTCACGTTTATGTGTTTGTCTCACTGTGAAGCTACAGTAACTTTAATAGTATTACTAAAGCAACAGCAGGCACTCAACGATTAGTACAAAGTGGGAGAACAACGCACCTTTGACAGTCTCACCTTGAAGTGGAGAATATATGATATATGAAGAAGTTCAAAACCTGCTTATACTTTCACACCTCGGCACACCTAGCCAATCAATACATAAAGTGTGATTTTGATTGTGTGATTTTATGTTTTGGAGGGTTACCAAAATTGTGCCATGCTAAATATCTCACACAGCAGCATCACTTGGATAATGTTACATTGCATGCAATTCATTTAGCAGACATTTGTGTCCAACACAACTTACAGCAAGTGCATTCAACTTATAGGAACAAGAGACAGGTGTCATGAACAACTCTGAGTAGGCTACTTCCCAACTAATTGCATAGCTGCTAAACTGTCACATTCATTTTTAATGCAGACCTGACCAGATGACAAATATATACCTAAGCTTAATGAGCAAGAAGTTCACAGTGACTTTGGGAGCAAGGACTGTAATGATCTGGATGGTTTATGATACTGTATGTGTTGTGTTGTATTGGGCTGATGCCATACATATTACACTTATAATATTACACTTGTTTTATAATTATTGGCACAAAGAAATACCAATAAGGAGTTTTTTTAAACCTTTTTTTTATCCAAGGAAATTCTAACAATGAGAAAAGCTCAGGAACACTGAATCAATTAGATTCCCAGTACAACCAGTCTGTTCTTTTCGCCACAGACCAGCTTCACTGGAGAAGCTGTGGCTTCAGGACTTGGCCTGTCTGTCATCCACAAATTATCCCAGAATGAGTCATATCAAATCTCAAGTTCTGCATTTATTGATTTTCTTTGCCACTTGGGGGAAACAGAAACAAGCTGTAAGCAGCACTGACACCTCATCACATTGTAGCTGCTTTGTGTAGATGTTAGCAAACAGTTGACATTTACATCGTTCGATGTGTTGCAACATTAGCATTCATTTGGAGTCGTGTTCACCCAACACATGTAAATCCAATATTCGTTATCCTTTTATCCGTGTTATTGGTTCCCATCAACTCCTATGGGAAATATCTGTCTCTTAAGCAGCTAAATGCTCCACTGAGGTCACCAGCTTCTCGTTAACTTTGTATATTTGATTTATCGGGGCTGGAATAAAGCTATCTTCTGAATTAAAACAGTTTTCGGCAGGAAAAGTATAAAACAATGAGCTGAAAGACACCAAAGGGTGGATAACTGCAGAGATGGGTGATAATTCTCTGTGGGACTGAGCAAATATGTATGTGATCTTTTGTAAATATAAACATATTGATTAGTAGCCTGCATTTGAAGTATAAGCATAATCAATCTTGGAAGCTTGGAAACAGAGACGTAAAAAAAAAGTAAACAAAGAACAGCACATGGGTGTTCAGTCTGGCATTTCAAATGTAAGGATTAAAGATGGTACATAAACACATATAAGAAGAGGAATGCAAGCAGAGAATATATTACACAGATTCATTCATTAAACATTTCATTATTGTATACATATAATATGTATTTTGTTAAGGTGTTTTGCAAGAGCCTGGAAGACGCTCAAATTAGGGAGAAAATAAATATCCACGATTACACATGACATGTTTTAACCTTGCCATGGTAACGTGATGTGTCGCAGCAAAGGGCTGTCCCATTGGGTTTGGGCTTAATTTAGGCACAGAAAAAGACTCCACTTGATGTGCTTTATTAAACAGAAACAGCCACCACACGACACACTAGCTACTGGGTTGCCATGACTGACCTTCTCTGTGTATGTTTCTACCAGAAGGCCATGTACACCTGGCTTCAGCTCTATTATAGAAGCTGTTGTCAGCAGGAAAACAGGTGTAAATAATACAATTAATGATGGCTGAATTCAATTTAGCTGCTTCAGTGTCAGGGTCCTGGTCCTGGCTCACACACTTACACACCTGCGCTTTGTATTATAAGTCAAAATGTGAAAAATGCGTCCTTCTCCTCGGGTTATTGGGGACAAATGGCCGTACTTACATTCATTGACCTGATGCATGTTTACTACTTAAAACAAATGTTTTCCCCTTGAATGTCTCATCAATTTTCTTGTAATTTCTTCCAACCGTTATTTTACTTTTCATTTGTGAACTTTACAGCAAACTAATTATTGGTAATTTTACTGTTCTCGTATTACTTTTTCTTATTGGGTCTTTAATTGTAGTTTCAATATCAGTGGAGCATTTCTAATAATTTATCATAAGGAATGTTTGTGTTGAAGACCAGCTATTTAAACACATAATGCATCTTATTTTTTTCTAATGGCCATTTGCATCAATACAAAAAGAGCTTTGTTTGTGGTTTAATATCTGTTTCTTGTCCCTCCACAGGATGGGCCTTTTCGTATCATCGTCTGGTCCAAAAGGTCAAACAGAGGTCAATTATGTAAAGTGGTTCAATACTACCATCTTGTGGATGTGACTGTTCATGTTTTGGCTGTTTGACATTTATTTAAGTATTAAGAAGTGTGTTGAAATTCACTGGTTCACTTTTATAATGTTTTAGCTAAAAGTCTTATTGTTGTTATAAACTAAATGCTATAACTACACGGAGATGAAATACATCAACTCTGGTTTGAATATTGACATTTATTACGAAAAAATTTCTTTCTCTGAAGCTGGCGCCCGTTCTCCTCCCGGCAAAATAGTCTCCCAGTGACGGAGTGAGGTGGAGGAACCGTAGGGTGTAATTCTTGTCTCATTTATGGTCACAATGACTTTCTGCAAGCCTCTGATTGCTATCCAACGTGCCGACAGCAGCTTTCCTGTCGACACGTCAGTCAAAATGCTGAGAATTTGAGTTGTTAAGACGATTTTCCAGAAGTGATTGGGCAGTCTGATAAAGATCAAGCTTGAGGATGATGCTTTTGTGTTAGCTAAACCATCTTATTTGATCCAATTAAATCCATTACCTCGGGCTCCTTTACTTGAAAAGCATTTAATAAAAGACTGACTCACGATCTGTTGTGCAGATTTATTTTGAAGCAGCATTATATTGCAAACAATGGTTAACCCTTTCCACTTGAATGCACTACTTTCAAGGTCCTATTACAATGTCAGCAGAGCAAAGCACACGTTGCAAAAAGAAAAAGGCGTCTACCAAAAGCGAAAAGCGCTTACCCAGAATAAAAAAGGCCTGTGATGTTAATGTTTTAAAGAGCGGAAGTACAGTATTTATAGAACACAAGATTAAAAGCAGACTACTGTACAGCTCTTTGCTACATTTACATTGTCACACAGATAGGCTTAATTTCCAGAGAAAAATAAATACACATCTGATTTCTATTACACAACCTTTTGCATGTCTTAACCCTATTAAAATAATTCTGTAATCATAAAAAAATCTGATACAGTATATATATATACATACATTTGATGCAGGTGTGTTTCTTAAAACACACACATGCTGTTTTGCATTCTCTTAAAATTGGACCGCTTTCATTCTGAACCACACATTTGGTCTTTCTTTACATGCACATTTGTATAATGACGGTGTAATACGGTCTCATTTGAACCTGTTCACTGGGTTTCCAATGAGCTCTGGGCATTGCTCTTCGCCTTTCGCAACCCTGTCGCACTTCTTGAACAGGTCGTAGTTTATCTTGTCGGTTAGGACGCTGTCCTGCTTGTACTGCGGGTGCTTGGCAACAAATTCCCTCATCCACTTGGCCATCGTCATCAGTTCACCTATTACAAATCAGAAAGATTTAGAGTTGCGCTCAGAGTTGAGGCTGCACAAAGAGAAATCTGCTTTTGCTGTCATCAAGTTTCCTCAATTCGTGCAAATTTACCTGAGGCACGTTTCTTGATGAGCTTCAGATAATTCAAAATGGTGCACCTGGTATCCACATCCACTTCCATGTTTTCCAGATAGCAGTTAAGGATCGGGATAAGCCCTTGAAACACTCCCTCCTGATGGAAAAAACAGCAGTAATTGTTAGGGGGCTTAAAACAGGACTTAAGAGTCTGCAGCCATGCTAGTGGCTGCCATAATGCACAGCTGTGATTTAGACTAAATACTTAGAAAACATTCACTCATTATTACAACGCCAATGTTCAAGCTTATTCTAAAGCCACTTACAAACACTGCTAGCCTTGTAGTCACATCATTTAAATAGCCTAAATTAGCTTAATTTGTTATTTTACATTTTTGTAGTGGTGCGTTAACAGTAAAACCAGATAAATAAAACAGTATCGTTGGGATGTGTCAGACAATAATCACCTTTCCATTGATGATTGTGTCGATACTCATCAGCGTGTACTCCTCATTATCACCATCGGTCTCCAAGCCGTTCTCAGCCGAGGATGCTCCATCAAGGCCCGGGTTGCAGCCTGTTGGTGGACAAGACAAAGGGATCAGTGACTCCCATGTGCGGCTTTAAGCATCGACCTGAAGTTGTCACCTTTTGTTTTACCCACCTTTGAAGATGTCCTTTCGGAAGTAAAACATGCCCTCCTGGACAGAGTTTCTCTTCTGTGCGGCCTTCATGTTGTCATCCACCTAGTGAAAGACCAGCGGTTATTGGATCAGAGCCCAGCGTACAAAGTATATCATTAGGATCCAAATGTCCTACTTTACTCATTGAATTCCTCTTGACATTTTATGAAAGAGTAGAACTGTGTGGCTGTTTTTACCTTTGACAAAGGGATCAGAAAGTCCAGTTTGTAGGACAAGATCACTCTGGTGAGCAGCACGACAAAGACCACGTAAGCAGCGTTTTCAAAGTCAGTTAGCTGCACCTAAAAAAGAAAACTCAACTTACTATCATTTTTTTCAGCATCTGAAAGGCCATTAAATATATAAAAAAAAACAGATTACAGTGCCGTTGGTTTTTACCTCCATAGGGCGGAACTCAACTCTCCAGCCGATGTCGGAGTTTGGAGGTGGAGGTTTGAACCTCATCGTCTGCCAGTTGGTCGACTGGAGGTTCTGCAGGTAGACAAGTGTGAATAAATAGTCCTTTACGCCTGTACGCTGTTTTTACACATGGTCGGCTTTCTTCGCAGAACTTGAAATACAGAAAACCTCACCTCAAAGTGATCAGACTCGTTTTCATCATCCAAGTGGATTTTCTCCTCAAAGATGGAGAGTGGATCTCGGATGAAGAGGTGTGCTATGTGTTGGGCCAGCAGCTTGTCAATTCCTACAAACAGGACGCTTATTATTCATTAATTTACTGCACAAGCATCAGCTGATTCTGACTGGGAAGTTGACCGTACTTTAGACATGTCACTTCCGTCACATTACCTGCGTCGAGCAGCTGCTTGTTGATCTCCTCGTCTATCGTCAAGTCAATGTCATTGTACTTCTCACTGCAGCTAGACAGGTAGCTGTCAATTGAGTCATATCTTGACTTGAAGATCCTGTATTTGTCGTTTTTCAAAGGCTGTAAGGGAAAAAGGGATTTTCATACATTATACTTCATACAAATACAGACCTAAAGCATAAACAATAACATACAAATTGGATTGTATGGTTCCAGTCTTGGTGGTATTCCGCAAAGTAAAACACAATAACAAGCTACAGCAATTCAGAGGTAACGTTACCCGAATTGGACAAAATAAATGACCTAATCAAATATAAAAAAACGTTGACCCATTACTGAGATTACTGTCAGCGTTGCCTCGTGTATACAAATCTCAAGTGTCAATAATGAAAGGTGATAGATAAATAATATATCAGAGGTAAAACTAAACAAGGTACATTCTCCAAAAATTACTTGACTCAAGTATATTTTTGAACACTAGGGGTCTGGATTTTCAGCTCCGCCTGCTCACCTTGAGCCCGCGTTCTTCCACCGTCCTGTCATCTACCGAGGCAGAAATAACTCCCCAGCGACAATCATTATCCGACACAAAGCCTCTGTAGAATGGAGAGGCTGCACTCAACGCCATCTGGAACGAGAGGAAAAAATATTCAGTCGTGTTTTATGAAAAGCTAAAGCCACACAATCTCGATAGAAAGACATTGTGACTGGCTGCAGAGTTATTTTCTAAATATTTAGGATTAATAGTTGTATAATACTTCAGTTGAAGAAGAGGTCAGGTGAGTAATCATAATGCATTGACTTATCGACTCACCACTATGGGGCAGAATGTTGCTAGTTGGTCATAAAGATATCTCGCCTCATCAATGCTACAAGCTTGGAATGTCACCTGCAAAAGAATCATAAAAAAAAGAGGCTGAAGTACATTTATAAATCACTTATTAGGATTGTAAAGTATAAAATAGTTCAGTTTACAGCATCTCATTTGCATCACTGTTTGAAAACACAAGCATTGTTTAGAGGGCAACAAAGACCACGAGATGTTCGTTCAGTACCTGCAGACAGCAGTTGCCCATCCCGAAGCCCATGGCGTCCATGTAGATGTGGTCGGGAAGAGCCGCCCTCGCTGCTTCACCGTCGTCCTCAGGAAACTCCTCCACAAATGGAGACGGAGTGCACTTGTCTTTAAAGACTAAAACACGAGAAGGAATATAGTCACATTTTGGTAATTTTCTAACTGCAGTCTGAGGCAAATCTAAACCGCCAACTGAAATCACATTTAGTCAAATATGATGCATTTTGTTAAATGTATTGTTAATAGTTTGAAAAAGAAAGGTAATTGGGGGATTATCAGAAAGGCTTCATTTCATACATATATATGTGTATATATATATATATATATGTATATATATATATATGTATATATATATATATATATATATATATATATATATATATATATATATATATATATATATATATATACACACACACACACATCTCTCTCTCTCTCAGCTGGCTATAGCATATACACTAGAGTCTGCATCTATAACAATTGACCATTTATTTAAAACAAATCACAACATAAAGTAAATGTCACATTTTAATTGAAGAAAAAAAATCAAAATGACTAGTTTATAGTACTATTCATATCTGTCATTTCCTTCAAACTTACTTGGCACATTAATCACAACTTTCTCTCCTCTTCTGTGACGTATGTTTCTGGTAAGGGTGCTGAAAAAGCAAATTCACATATACATGCTGTCACATAAGCGCACACACCCACAAACGCACGCTTCGTTATTAAAGCAATAGAAGTCTACTGGCACCAACAGTAAAAAAATAAGCCAAAAAGAAAACCATCTCTTTGTCTTTTGGGTCATTAAGACGAAAGGAGTCAATTATCCTGCAAGTTAAGAGTAAGCGCATCGGTCAGGAAGCTATAACCATGAAGCCTACCTGAATCTTGGGTGACTGTTGATGGCTTCATCTGGGAAAAACAGTGACTTTGACACTCCCTTTTCAACAGGGGTTGGTCGGTGTTCTGGTTTGGTGAAACCTGGGCAGCCCAACCTAAAAAAGGGATCAAAACATACATGACTATTATATGGCTGCAACTAACAACTATCAACAATTATTCTGCAAATTAATCTATTGATCGTTTTGTCTAACAAATGTAAAAGAAAAAAAAATTTGAAAAAAAATGCTAATAATTGGCCAACATTTTAGGTGACATGTCAAATGTCTTGTTTTGTCTGACCTCAATTCCAAAACCTAAAAGATATTCGCTTTACAATCAAGTATGAAAATAATCAAATCCTCACATTGGTCAATCTAAAAATCAGAATTTTGGGCTTGAAAAAAACAAAACAATTTACTATCAAATGTATTGCCAATTAATTTGTGTAGATGGATCAATTATCAATGAAGCTTTTCAGCTCTAAAGTATTAGAAAGATTTAAATTTGTGTTGCTCATGCTGTCAGGGGCAATCACAGTTTCAAAGTCAAAAACACCTCATGTTGTAAACTGAAAGAATCCATCAAATTGATGAATGAAATATATTTCACACCATTGCAAAGACTGCAGTTTGTTTTTCTTTTGCTCTTATATCCACTAACAATGATCAATGAGGCATAAAACACTTGCTCTAAGTCAAACAAAGTACCTTGGAAATGCTGTGATGGTGCAGAGGGTTTCATTCTGGCTCAGGACCGACGAGGCCTCTCGCCGCCTCTTCCCCATGTTGCCCTCCACGGTGTTGAACTCTGACATCGTGCCGCCGTACGGCTGCCCCGGCGTTCCTTCAATCATGTAGCTGCCATACTCTGGTCTCCAAAGTGTGGGGTGACTGCACAAACATGAAAAGTGTTGTGATAACGTTCTTCCTTTATAGGCGATCAAGGAGTGGAGGCCACCGAGGAGGCGCCCCTGATCTCTGCATCACGGTGACCTTTCTGACTGACTGAACGGACCGCTCTCCCTTTATCGTATGTCAGCCGTAATCTTGGCATGGCAAACGAACGCGACGTATTTGTGCTCCAGAGCGTGCTCTTTGGTGTGTGCGACAGAGGGGCAGTAATGAGGAATGCTTCGGCTCTACTATTCCCACTGCCACTGGTATTTCCCCTGGGTGAAGTCGGCTCCACAGAGTCAGACCGACGTCATGAGCAGCGAGCAAACATAACACTCATAAGCTTATGCAAACACATGTACACCGCCTGCAGAGGATTTCTCTTTTTGAAGAAATGTTACTACACTTTGGAAACGCCAACCGTATTACCAGCTCTGATAGATGCCCTTTGGCAAATTATCCTCACATTACCGCTTCCTTTTGGAGGATTGATCTGGAGCACTTTTGTAAAATGTTCAATTTATTTGTTTACCATGCAGAATGACAGTTTGTCTTATTTTAGACTTCATTCAAATAACTTTCGTTCACTGAAATCAACAAGCAATCAAAGCTAAAAATGGGACATCAGAGCAGCTTTGTACATTTATTAAAGTTAAAGTGCTGTGACACCTTATGTTTTTATGTAAGTTATGCCATGATGAGTCAGGGACTTTATGTACATGTAATGTACAACATATAACTATGTTGGGTTATCAATCAAAAAGAAGGGTACAACAAACACTGAAGCTCCTCTGGGACACAGTAATACAAAAGGAAATGGAAGAAGTTTGAAATGAAAAGGTCTTTTATTTTGTATAACTCCGAGGAAGAAAATAAAAGCCCCTCTAAAACTGTAAAACTGCAATTAATGATTGACTGAGATTAAGACAAAACAATGTAACCTTTTGGACTGAATACTTCTGAATCGGACGAAGAACACTGCTCATTGCATAGATACTAACATCTCCACAGTGAAGCCAACAGCAGTGACATGTGAGGGAGAAAGCTCAGGACTGTGCAGTTACAGATGGTAAGAACTATGCAAAAAAACTTGGAAGTGCAGTTTACTGATATTTCCCAACCGACCTAAAGGAGCCTGAGGGGAAGTTACTGTGTCAACAGTTAAGATCCAGGTGTGGAACGCGAAAGGAGACGCACCAATAAGTCAAGAGCTGTAGCTGCTTCTAATGGCACTAACTTGTGCGATTTGGAAAAACTGCTGTTTTGCTGAAGAAAAAAAAATACAACTTGTAGCTGCACCCTTTTGTTCAAACAGTTGAGACTTTGTGTGGTGTGCTTTGTGCATGTGAGCGAAAGCACGACAGCCACTGATATGAATGATGAATGGACGATGACTTTGAAAGTCAAATAGACACGCAGGCTTTCAGGCAAATTCAGTGCGAGTGAAGAAGCAATGTGAGGAGACCGAGGGGCATAATGCTGCATGCCTCTGCTAGACAGCTGATACGAGCGCTTTAATAGCTGATTAGAGATCTGGTCACGTTGACGCCGGGTGGCGGAGCTGTGCGAACACATGCCTGAGGTTGGTTGTCAAAAGCAAATACCTGTGTATATACTACGTGTGGTGATGCGTGATGATTTAGCTCCTATAGGAGCTGGAAAAGCTGGCTTGTGTCTTCACACGACTCGTACGCAGGGCTTGGCATTACCTTGTGTGCGCACCAGCCACTGTGGCTTTCCAAAGCGACTCAACATTTTCAAAGTCTTCTATCCCATAATAAGTAATTTCATTTCACGATATCGCACGTTCTCTGATAACTCAATAAATAAATACATAAATAAATAAATAATCTATATAAAATAACCACATGGTTACACAATGGTCTTGTGTCAAATACTTGATAAATTAAATATTGAAATATCTTCTCATTTAATTAAGAATTTCAGTGCAAAATAATGCAGATTATTAATTGAATTTCAGATTGAGAATGTAATTGTTTCAATTTCTGAGATTGACAATCTATTTGTGACCATGTCTTCTTCCAGACAGAAAACATTGACTCGAACCATACATGACCACACAAAATAAAATGCATATTTGGAAGAAGGGCGGAAACAAAGTTGAAGCATAAACAGAATAAAAACAAATGATCTCAGTAAATATTGGCCATCATCGTTTAAAACTACACAGTACAAAGACATCTAGATGTTTTAAAGCTGAATGTATCCGGTGTCAAGTTCACTTACTTGGGGTTTATCTTTTCACCCTGGTCTTGGAGGGTTTCCAAAACCTCTTTACCGTTGAGGACGAGTCGAACTTTTTCATCCTTGTCATCCAATTCCACCAACATGTACTCAACCTAAAAAGAAATGAATAAAAACAAATAAGACACCTTATGAATCAAACACTGCATTACAGCCACTGGTTTATTCATTCAACACACTCTTTCAACTTCTAAACCAGGTTTTCAGTCCACGCTTGACTTCGACACAAAGCAGACGCGTCCCAGATCAGACTGGGACATCACATCAATTCCAATTCATCAGTTATGTTTCCTTGACTCTGCTGATCCCCTGTCTGAAAGAGGGATTAATCTATAACAACAGCATTCCACATTGTTCAAGCTGTAGTACGCTGAAGTTTGGTGGACTGGTGGCGGGCAAAAACTAATGTGGAGTTTCTGACTGAAATACAAAAGTCACAGCGGAGCCTACAAAGTGTCTGATAACATAATGTTTAGCCAGCTTTACCAAACAGGGAGTGTCTTCCTGAAGTACCTGTTGCACTGCCTGGGTCATTCGTAGTAGCATACTATTACAGGTATACTGAACGATTGATAATACTGGCTCACAAGCAGCTGGAACATTTCCCCAGTGAATACCCACCAGTACTGGAAATACAACCAACACCAACTATTCCCTCGTCAATCAACTTCCACATGTTGAACTGTTGTCCATGAGAGCAACTTATTAACTCATGAACATGCACATCCTCCTACAATATTACAGTGCTGCAGGATAATTTGATTTAAATGTTGTTGTTGTTGTTTTTCTGCACAGAGTAAAAACAGTAAAGTCGTTTTCTATCTCAATAAAAGGCCAATATTGCATCATGCACAGCCATCCTGACAGGCAGCTGTAGCAATGCAGCACTTCCCCACATGTCGGGTCGTTTTGAGGTGAAGATGGCTCGTTTCTCACCTCATCGCCCCACTTCAACACATCCTTCTGCCGCTCCTTCAGCTTGTTGTAGATGTTGAGGAACTGGATGATACCGTGCTTTCTGATGTGGTCCGCATACTTTTTGGTTTCCTCCCAGTTCAGCGGAGACCCCTGCGACAGCAAACCCATCGCACCGACGACTGCTGTCTCGTATGAACTTGTACGGTTAGCTAAAGCTAGCTGGTGTGTCCAGCTCGCGCGCAACTAGCATGAAGTGAGCCCCGGGTCCTTAAGGTGCCGTCCGAGAGGGTGCACGAGGCTGCAGCGGAGCCTCTTGGTGCCGTTAGGCGGCGTGCCCTGTCGGTAACCTCAGCGGGGCATCCAGATAAAACAGGCCCCTGCTCATCACTTGCTAACGTCTGGTTAGCTCGGTGAGGCACACCGGACAAACGATGCGGCTGTTTCCCAGAAGGACACCCCCCCACCCCGCACCCCCTGACGCGCTACTCGGTGGCTCCTCGGCTCGGTGGACCACCGGGCCCGTTCCTGTGACAGCGTGACAGCGACGTGGACCGGTTGTTTGGTAATTGTTGCCGCACCAGTTATTCTTCTCGTGTCCGGTGGCTGGTGTTGTATATATATGTAACGTTACGCCCTCCCGGCTTCACACACGTGATGTCGTCAGGCGGAGCGCCGTGACGCAATGATGACTCGGCGTTCTTCGTCGTGTAGCTCCTCCCACTCACCTGTCAATCGGAGCAGGTGTAGCGATAATACGTCCACGACACGTATACTGTACTGCTTGAGTCGATTACTTTTTTTTATTTTTTATGCTGAATGATTTATTTCCAAGAAAGTCCTGAGCACATATCCGGTAAACCCAATTATGTGATTATTTGTGGAGAAGCTCAGTTTTAAAGATCTGTCGATTAAAGTGTATGAGTGTTAATAAACTGTTTGTAGACCAAAGTTTGTAGACCAAGTCCCAGTTATTCAATTATATATGATATACGGCAAGGAACAGCACTAAATACTCACATTTAGGAGGCTGGAAGACCTTATAAATATTATTTTTTTCCTCAATTATAAGATTGATCATATCAAGCAATTCAATAAAAGTGTGTAAACAAGACGATTTAATTGATTTAAGTCACATTGTGTAAGATGTTCTCAGTTTGTTAAAACCGGCTTATTTCTTTCTATTCATTTTTGTTTGCTTTTAGGAAGTTGATTTTCCAGATTTTCCTGAAAGATAAATGTAAAAACTCTGCTCACAAGAACAACTACCACCACAGAGCAATGTACTCACTGGGTCACCTGTCTTATCATTTCCAGACCACAGTATTGAAATTAATGAATCATGCTTATAACTAAAGTTTAGGTAGAACCAGTTTATCAGGAACACCTGAATGCAACATCATTGAAAAACAAGAGCATATGACACAGCACTTTTCCGTTTGAGGGTGTGTGGACTGTGCAAGGGTGGATAGAGCAACTGAAAGATCATTGAACTGACTTCTTGCCCAAATAAGGATGTGGTTTAACTCTCAACACATTTTTTTGTTGATGTTTTTTTCTTTCTTCATTAACCTGATTAATGACATTCTGTTTGTTATTAATGTTTCAAAAGTTGTACGGCCAGGACTAAATCACAAACACCAACATCTCTCATGTGAAATAACCAAAACAGTTTGGGTGTTTAAATAGGAAGCTGATCGAGACAATAGTTTATTTTTGTTTTATCCTATAACATTGTAATGACACCTCTGCCTTTATGAAAATACCTTAAATTTCACAAACTGTAACAGAATAATAGATGCTTCACTCTTTGGGAATAATGGACTTGGAGCGACAAGAGTGCTCCAGAAACGTACTGTGCCTAATGTAATGACAGTTTTACTCATTTGGATAATGTTACATGCCTGAAGCTGTTTACTCGCTCTTGCAGTGTAAAGTATGTTTTGAGTAAATGAGTAAGAGTTCGAAGATTAGATTACTCACTTGATGCCAATGAACTTACAGTTTCAGATTTCAAAATGTGGTATAACAACCTTTGTATTTATCTAAAAATATGTGTGGAAAAAAGTACACACATTTATGAGTCTCTGCGTTGGAAGGATTTCATGATAGGATTAAAGACGAGTGCTCATTCTAAAGAAATAATGGAAATGTAAACCTCTAATTTGCCTCATCACCTGGTCCACGTATACTGCAATAATTAACAATTCACCAAAATAAACCACTAAAAAGGGCAAATAGGTATGAACTGAAATAGAAAAGAGCGAAATAATCATGTGTACGTGTACATTTTGTTGATTTATGGTTGTCAAAAACAAACTGAAGTGTGTTACTCAAGTACTTCACTTTTAAATAAATTACCGTAAAAGTAAAAAAAAACTAAAAAGAAACTTGCATGAACATGATTTTAAATAAATGACCATGGCTCAGAGAAGCTTCAATTAATCTTTTTTAATTTAAAAACAAACAAAAAAATTAAAAGACATGAGCAGTCTGGGAATCCATTAATCCCAGGAAAGCTCAGGCTGACAACGTCGTTCCCAACTTGTATTTTCTTTTTCTTTTTTACAAAATATTGTTTTGCTGTCACATCTAAACCCATTCAATCCTCGTCACTCAAACATTTCCCAACAGAATCCATTTCTTTGCACTGATAGTGTGTTTGACAATCACTCAACATACGACCACTACATGAGACACATGTAGAGAAGCTGCGGCCTTACTACTCCGACTCCTGGTAGGTGATGTCAATACTTATTCCAGCTCCAGCTCATCATTCTGTTAAAGTATCTGAGAATTACAGGAGCTATAGTTGACATAAACTGGACTGTCACAAAATCCTTCAACGGTAATAACTATGTTGCAAACACTTGATAAAAAAGACAATCATGTTACAGATTAATCTCAACAACAGCAGTGATTTTGCATCTTTAAACCTTTCATTTGAGTTTTAAATAACATTATATTTGCTATAGAAAAAGGGCTAATGATATTATCTCAACTGAATTGGCCCCAAAGGTAAATGTCTGTCTAAAATTGATCAAATTGGTTATTGCTATGTCCGGTTTAACCATTTCTTTCATAAATGTCTTCCACGTTGCCAATCATACTAAGTGGGAAACCATACTGAAAATTCTTTTCAAAGCTTCAAATTGCGTCTAATAAATGGAGTAAACAAAAAAAATCTAATTAGAACATGTTCCCAAATCCTTCCATTTTATTATCTTTTTCTCATCTGAAGAAAGTTGACCATTTGAACATCATCTTAGTCCTGAAAAATGGACTGTTGGTAGAGTTTACAACCAAGATTTATGCAACAGAAAGGCTACTTCATTATTACTATCGAAACTTTTATATACTGACTGGTGCAGAAGACACTGAACTGGCTCTGGACTCTCGTGTTTTCCGTGTGGGTATGGTGACAACACAGCATGAAATGCCGACTGTTGCTTCTGGCAATTCATCATCCTCAGTCCATTCATTGAGGTCAGGGTTGTAAACCTGAATGCATTTCTTGTACTTCTTCTCTCCCTCGTTCCAGCCTCCGAGGAGATAGACCTTGTTGTTCAAAGTGGAAATACCAGCCGTGCTCACTCCTGTGTTAAGAGGCGTGCAGTAGCTCCACTGCCCGCTGTGAGGGTTGTAAGACTCGACGGCGAGGACATCCACCCTCTCTCCACGACCTCCCAACTGGCTTCCACCGATGACGTAGGCTCGGTCTCCCACGGTGGCAGCGCAGTGCCAGCCTCGAGGTGTGCTCAGACTGCTCTTATCGTGCCAGCTGTCAGTGGAGGGGTCGTACGAGCACACGGCCCTGGAGTAGGCGTTGTTGATGTAGCCTCCGGATACAAGGATCTTGCCATCGATGAGGGAACTGCCGTGACAGCAGCGGGGCACCTCCATGGGCGCTTTCATCTGCCACTGGTTGGAGGAGGGCACATAGCACTCCACAGAGGCCTGAACACCATCACCGTTTCGCCCTCCGATGGCAAACAGGAGGCCGTTGAAGATGTTGAGGCTGAAGTGTGTGCGCTTCTGGATCATGTTGCTCAAGTGAATCCAAGTGTTGAAGCGGGGGTCGAATCTGAAGAATGTGAGAGGGGATTTGCAGTTATGTTGGAGTGCCATACCAACTAATGTGTCAAACTAAAAATCAAACGTGACAATTAGTTCTTACCTGCAGAAGTTGCTGACAGCATGTTTAGCCTGGTTCCTTGCGTCATTCTGGTCCTCACCACCTGCCACATACAGGAAGCCATCTAAGACTGCCACACACTGATTGAAGCTCTTTGCTGGCATTTCTGTCAACTTATTCCACACGTTATCTGCATCTCTGTAGAGGACCTCTTTGCTGAGAGATTTCTCTGTCAGGGCAGGGCGTCCACCGACTGTGAATATCACCTTGAGGCCACCGCGCACCTTTGTTCTGCGTGACTGGAGGATGTTCTGTTGGAATGGCAGCAGATGGTAATTCATGGCATCAACAAGGAGACGGTGGCACTCGGGGTCTTGCATCATTCTAGGCGCGTTCTGGACATGATTCACCAGGTCTTGGGCAGAGATGGTGCCGAAGCGGATGAGAGTTAGGAGATCCGCCGCGTACTTCAACCTCTTCTCGTCAAAGTCCAACCACTTCATGGCGATCTGGAAAGCCGTGATCTCGGAGGGAAGCTGCAGAGAATCATCTGAAAGGAAATCGCTGATCTGCTCATAGGTGAGCTTCAGGAACTGCTCCATCTCAGAGAACTCAATGAAGTTCTCCCGCATGAACTTCTGAGCTGCCTCCTTGGTTTCTTTGAGGTCATAGGCATCAGCGATATTGGCCACGTACATGCAGTTCTCCACGCTGAGCTCCTGCATGAGGAAATCGCTGCACATCTTTACCAAGGTGCCGATCTGCAGCAGCATGGCCGCGGCGATAGTGCTACCGATGCTGTACAGCGACAGGGTCAGCTTTCCAGAGTATGCATATGTGATCGCTGTGGCGAGGCCCACCGGTGAGAGGTCGTTCAGGTCGATCTTCTGGAGGGACGAATCCTTCTTCAAGATGCTTCGAATGTACTCGCTGCAGGAGGCCATGACAACTTTGTGGACATCAAATGACTTTGACTTGGTGGTGACTGTTAGATCGCAGAGGAAGCTGTCCTGCCTCATGTTGCTCAAACCCTCCAGCAGGTTTGGGGCATACACAGAATCAGTGACTTCAGTTGAAATGCAGTTGAAGCCGTTTCCTCCTTCCAACAGAGTGTTTAGCCCGTTGAGCTTGTTGATGGGGCTGTCCTCGACCATTATAGTAATTTCATTTACGTCTCCTTTACTCTTTTTGGTCGCCTTGTTCTTTTTGGGTGCCATGGCTGTAGCAGCAGAACACAGCCCAGACCTTCTGAAAATACATAAGACATGTAAGATTTCATAAGAAAAGTGCAAGATGATTCACAGAAATCCTATACAGATAAATTATGTAAAATGCAACTTGTGACAGACATGACTTATGCTGGCAAAGATTTAGCTTGGAATTAATCTGGTCGGGACATCAACATATTAGTGACTTAACTTGAAATAGAGGGGAGATATTTGGTATGCTACATTCACAAGATTGATCTGAAATAACTCATAATTTTGAGTTTATTAATTATTTCATGTGCTGTCTTGAGGTCCTGTTGTCCCTGTGCCATGTGTACATGTAGTCTTCTTAATAGTTTTTTTAAAATAATATACATTTCCTGTACATTTATCTTGTTGTATCGAAGGAGAACATTATTCTTACATTTTGGACTAAGTGTAATTTGTTTAGACGCTACTAGAGACAGACACCTTTGTGCTACTACCGGGTGATGCTGGAGCAAGTGAGTGCGTCAACATGCCCCTCTTTGCATCTGTCACAATTTATCAGCAGTATGTCCAGGAATAGCAACACTGGACGGCTCACCCATGACGTTCCTTTTATAGACTTTGAGACATGAGCACCAGGCCTCATGTCCTCTCGCTGTTTAAGTTCAATTTAGGGCAAACATTCATCTTTTATGTCTCTTTTTTTTAATTGTATTTAAATTGTATAATTGTAACGCTTGTCTGCTTGTCCTTGATAACTATGCAATTAGCACAATTTACAAGACAAAAAAGTTTCATAAAAAAACATCCTCAGATTATTCTAATTCAAAACCTAGAACACCTGAAGCGTATTGTCACCCTGTGTAAAAACACATTTTAGGATGGGGTCAACAGCTTTACGAAATGAATCCCCTTTTGAATCCCAGGTAAGTTAGAAAGAGCACATTTTCCAGTCTAAAATGACGGCCAAACGCTGAAGCATTAACTGCACTTAATTGCCGTTGATGAATTGGTAAAACAATCAAGCATGTGAAAGTTCCACTTACCTGAGAAATGAAGTTAAGGGTGGTGAAGAAGGATCTTGTGCCTCCAGTAATGGAGCAGGAGAGAGAGAGCAGCAGTCACCCAGCTGAGAGAGACATACAGTTAACTCCTCCTCTGGGGTAGTGAGTGCCAATCAAGTATTTTGCAATGCATGTGGCAGAGGAGAAGGACCATACAACCCCCTCTTCATCATAAAGTGTCCCACAATAGCGCCTCCAATCAGTTGATGTCAACATACTGTGCATGGAGTCGGCCTGCTCAATTCATTCATTTCGTTCAACCATTGGTTAGAACAAAAAATATTTGCTTTCAGTGGTGCCCAGAGCATTTCATTTTAGTATCCAAAAAGTAAAAAGTTATATTTTTCTATGTTAGTCTTCTAGTAAAACACATACAAGTGAAATTCTAGGAATATTCACTTATTTATTGTTGGATGGAATCTCATGAGCAACAGAAATGGAAATATGCTGAAGTTATTTGGATGAAATAGAAATGAAAGTGCACAGAAGACACTGGAGCACCACTTTAAACATGTAATGATATGTTATATTATGTTAGGTTATGATATACAGGACTTATTAATAATATGAGTCATGCTGCTCTCTGTGCAGCGGTCATACGAAAGTCTAAGCCACAGAAAAAAAGGATCAATTTCACAGTTTGATGAGGCCAAAGAGTGACACCACCTGTCCGGCTTGTATTGGTTTCTTGACAATTTTTTTATTACATGTTCTCAAAATGTGTCATCAGCAGAGTGCTAAGAGCCATGATCATATAAGTAATGCATATCTTTGGTTGGACTATGGGAAAGGAGAGTTATTTTATTCTGGTTAGAAGGATGATAATTCTTTATTTTATTAGACCTGTATTCAAAGGCCCAAGAGTTTACCATTAATAACCTACAGCAGGCCACATTATGTTCTCAACAATGTGATCATGATTATCAATGTGTTTTGTCATATATTGATATACGTACGCCTAATTGATTCACCCTTTCTAAACCACACACGCCACATCGTTCCTGTCATCGGGTCCGCCCATTATAATAGTGTCATCAATAGGCGCGCGTTGCCCGGTGTGTGTAGACGCGTGCACGCGAATCACCGCGATGGCCAGCAGCTCTGATGTGGCGAAGAAACTCGTGCGGCTCAAACTTCAGCTGACAGACTCAGCAGAGTCTGCTACGGTAGTAGACATACGGGTTATTATTTGTCTTTGAGCACAAAAAAAGAAGAGCAGGTAGAGGGAACGGTTCCTGCCGTCAGGGAAATACATTGTTTGCAGTACACATGCTTTGGGCTACTCTCCCGTTTCTGGTGTAGACTATGCAATATTTAATTATACAGCAAATACTTGCTCCGTAATTATTATTTTTTTAAATTGTATTTACCCTTACAAATTAAACGGGGACAAATTCACAATGTCGTCTCTGTCACAATCTTTGGGCAACAGGATATTCTCCCTACTTAATTACGAGCGTCTTGTGTCCTTCATTACGTGTGAAACGGGGCTGATTGTGAGCTGTTTTAGTCGGTGACATGTGCGCTGCTGCCACACATTTGCAGCACTTCACTTTGGGGGTCAGGCTGGTAAAATGGGAGGCGCCTTGCTGCTAAAATTGGCAACTCCTCCAGTTGTCCAACTTATGGCTGCTGTCCATCATCAGTGGAGGTCCTTGTGTCTCTGCAGGCCGGTTTGAGTGTTAGATGGCCTTGATTATTACATTGTCTAATGTAGGTTTAAACTTGGATGAATTAAAATCAAGTAAATGTTAAAGGACAACCTGAGAAGGATTCAGTTATATAGGGAGACTTTATAACAGCCGGCTGCTTTATCCATTTATAGTTCACAGTAAAAGGAGCAGCCTGAGAGGCCGTGCGGGGTTCCCATACATAGCTTCTGCTCTGAATGCACAATCAGCAACTGTGGTGATCCCAAACCAGGACTACCATATTTGGCATGTCTGGTTTTCCTCAATTTACTATACATTTTAGTTGCTTTTTTTTATCTTAAACATGCATGAAAACCATGCTCATGGAAAATGTGTCTCCTTCATTTATTTATTACACTCTTTCCAGGTTGTAAAGATTTTGCAGAAACTCAAGGATCTTGATATCACATTAGAACTTCTTTCTGTGAGTATCTTTAGCAAAGGATGTATTTTGTGTTATGTTTGCTATGTGTTTATTTTGGTTACATGTTCTTTGACTGTGCTTACTTGTGTCTGCATATATATTAGGAAACTGGAATTGGAAAAACCGTAAACTCCTTGCGCAGACATGGACAGGCTGGAGAATTGGCCAAGTCGCTAGTCAGGGGTTGGAAAAGATTGGTCCCTAAGGACTCCAGAAGGTGACGTATATTAACATTTAAGTTTTATTTAACAGTACACTGCAATCTTTTTTGTATTTGTTTTACATGTTAATCTTGAGCGTTTCCTTGATGCAGCCACACAGAGGATGGAGATGCGTCAGCGAGTTTGTCTGCTAAAGACAAACTGGATGACCAAAACTGTCCAATTAATGGAAGTCTTGCAATGGAGGATTCAAACAATAATTGCGTGAAATCTCACATTAAGAGTAAGAATTCCTCCGATGAAGCCCTTTACAAAACGGGCAGCAGGAGAGCTGATTCGGAGAAACAATGTAAAGAACAGAAAAGACAGAAAAAACAGAATGACAATCAAGAAAAATGTCATCAAGAAAAAATCTCTCAGAATGACTTCTTGAAAAAGAACATTGATGTCCAAGAGGATCAAAAGGACAATTCAGTTGTCTCCAAGAAGATAAAAAGGAATGAGGGAGACGGAAAATCAAGAGATACTTTGTTTGGAAACAAAAACTCAGAGGACACTCATCGAAAATCCAGCTCTGATAGTGGAAGACTGGGGTCAGAAAAAAAGTCAAATAAGAAACACAAAGAATCACCCAGAGAAGGCAAAGAATCTTATTCATTTGAATCCAGTCACAAACACTCCGACACATTCAAGCTGGCAAGTGTCAAAGATGACATAGCTTCTGAAATATTTAGGACTTCAGAGGCCCAAAACAAAAAAAGGAAAAAAACTAGTAAAGAGAAGCACAGCCCTCTAAAATACAAACAAGAATGTGAAAAGAAGGAAAATTCAAAAAAGAAAAAGGCCAAAATACAGCACAAGAACCCGCAGAATGACTCCGAGGAGGCCTCCTTGTCTTTTGAATCATACTTGAACTACGATGTGACTTCAGAGAAAAGGAAAAGATCTGGAGTGAAGAAGCCGCCTATAACGCTCAAGAATGTCGTAAAAGGGGAAGCAACAAAAGGTACTGTCGTGAAACCGTTCAGCTCAGCCGTGATGTCTACAAATGTGACCTCTCCAACACAAGTATGTTTGACAATAGTCTTATTAGTTTGGCTTTTAGAGTGAAGACCTTGGTTGATGACGTTTCAATTCATATTTCAGGAGTTTAAGGAGTCTGTACTGGAAATGATTTCATGTACCAGTCCTTCACCCGCTGAATGTGAAAAACCATTTGGTGTTGAGTACTTTGAGAGGAAAGGTACTGTATTAACAAGAACGTACGCCTGTATTCTCAGCTTGTTTATTTCATTCTTGACATTCTATCTTTTGCCTCGTAGTTGAGAGGGAGTCTGATTTTTGTGACTTCTCGGAGGAGTCTGCCATCTTCACGGGTCAACGACTTAACAAAAAGATGCAGGTTTACTCTGGTGCCAAGACCGCCTTCCTCCCAGCCATGATGAGCTTGCACCAGCAGTGTATCCGCACACTCCAGAATAACATTAACTGTGAGTAAAGCCCAGAGAAGCTGTTTTTGCTCATCAGTCTTGTCAGTTTGTTGGATTTATATTTAGGTGCGGGGATCTCTCCTCAGTGCTTTATGAAACTGGCGGAGTCCCGTTTGAAATCCTCGAGCCGGTGTTGGAGAGGTGCAGACCAGAACAGCTGCTACGCATTGAAGAATGCAACCCAGTAAGAGTGTGAATGAATTTAGTGCAGACGCACACTCTTAGTTGCAACTGAATGAGCTACTCCTTCCTGGCACCGCATCAGACACGCCGTTTGTTTATGTCTACAACTATATCTTCATTGAGAGGAAAAGCCATACGGTCAATAAATTCAAAGGCTAAAGTCCCTTCGGCGTATGAATGTAATCAGTAAATCTTTCTATTGGATGTCTTGTGTGCAAAGTTGACATGTTTGTGTTTTAATAATGTTTAGTTGAACAGTAACTTTGAAGAGATGTGTCAGATTTAAAGTTTGTTAATGAGCAGCTTTACATACAGTGGCCACTGAGTGTGCGTCAGTATATTCTGAAATGTCCTTTGTAGTAAAGCTGAACTTTTACACCTTGACTAGAAACAATATGTTGTGTAGAGAATTTAGCTTTAAGGTAGAGGTGTGTATTTGTTGCTCGCCCTGTAAGTGTTTGCTTCCTCAGATCTACATTGGAGAGACGGACCACTTATGGGGCAAACATTGCCAGAGGGACTTCAAACACTCCAAACTTCTGGAGTATGAATCATGGAAGGAGATGTTTGTCAGGCTGTCTGAGGAGAGGGAAAGGAAATTTAAAAGACTCTCAAAAAGCATCGTCTCGGCCCATTCTAGCAAACCCAAAGGTGTGTATGCTGGAACTATAAGAGACTAATCTTGAGTAGAAAAGTCTTTTTGTGATGATCACTGTAAAAAACAACAACCTCCAATTACAACAGTTGAACATGAAAAAGTGAATATTATATATGCACTGCATAAAGTTTATTCTTAATGTTCTGCACACTGTGACAACTTTTTTTCTTTAGGTCGGCAGGTGAAGATGGCATTTATTCACACTGTTGCCAAGCCACCGAGAGATGTGCGGATTCAGCAGGAACTTCATGGGACAGCTGTTCAGCAGCCTCAGCTCAGGTGCAGGTGGGGTTCAGCGTCCTAAATATAGAGAACTCTCTCCAGAGGTTTTGCGATTAGCTCGGGATTTTTTTCCTTTTAAAAAAACAAACATGTTTTTGTGCTTGCATATTCCTTTCAGCTATGTGGTTTACGGATTATAAAGTTCATAAACAAACCAAAGGTTATAAAAGCCGTAGTGGGGCATTGTTGTACATTTTAGCCCTTGGCTACAAAATGATCACTCAACAACAGGAGCTTAGCAGAGTCATAAGCTGCTGGAGACTCATGCGATAACACTGGGAGAAGTACCTTTTGTGTGAGCTTAGCCAAACAGGAATTGGAGCAATGTGGATAAACCGTACTGGTTGCTTTTGGATGTTATGCTCACAAACAATTTTTTTATTTTAGGTCCATGGCTTTTTTTCTGTTGATTTGAATTATGCACTGAACTAATGTATGTCCGTAATTATCAGCGTCAAGGTTCAAGACACCAGACCGAGGCTGAGTAATGAGCCCAGCAGGTCCAGCAGCGCCAGTTCGGGGGCAACCAGTACACAAGACCCTCGCAAAAAAACAAGTGAGCTAGAATATGAATGCAATGTTTTACGTTTGCTAAACCTTTACAAACCGATCAAGATGGCCTGTTCAGTTTTTGTATTCAGGGAGAATGAAAGCTAGACTTAGATAAAAATAGATGTTACCTATAATCCTGATTGACATTTTATTTCACCTCATCACATATTTATTTTTTTCACACAGGAGTTGCTCCAATGATGGCAAAGTCCTTAAAGGCATTTAAGAAACTGGGACGCCGATAAATGCTCATATGATATTTACAGTGTGTGAATGTGGGGAAAGTGCTCTCTATCGTTCATTAACTTTGCACAATAGAAAGCCTGTGCTCACCATAGATTACTCAATGTTGTTTGTCTAAATATGCAGGAATTTGCCATGTGTTTTTTTCTTTATAACTGTACATTTGTGTCACTATTAAAGGGACTATGAAAAGAGCAGATTCAAGTGGTTTTATATTTTGTCTTTTAGCCTGTTTGAGTTTAACAAGGTCAGTCAGTAGTTTATTTAATGGGATGTGGCTCCCTCTAGAGGATGAATAGGAATATGTAGTTTTATTTTTTACAAAATTATTCTACAAACGTACTGTATTTTTGATAACATTCCCCTAAACTATTCAACACTAAATTAAACAGAATACAAGTAAACCAATGGCAATAGTCTAAGTGCTACAACTGATAAGATATTTAATACAGATTACCCTAACCCCCTAATACATTAGATTAATTGTATTAAGAGTTTTTCCGCGCAAATGGTTTATGTAAACATTATCATCCACCTGGTTTTGAGCCAAACAATTCTGAGAAGTTGTCAACAATTCGTTCCACATTATGAGAAGAAATCAATTCTTTGTCAATTCTCTGTAATCCCTGAACATGTTTTGTCTTTAATGGGGTAAGGCATCTGCTGTCTGCCTCGTCTCAAGGACCCTTCCTGTCTATTTTTGTTGTTTTGGACAACAACGGTTTGAGATATTAAAGGGAGGGCTCTGAAACTGCTGTAACCTTCAGCACCACCTGTGGCAGCCTGCGGAGACTGCATCATTAATCCACCCTAATGTTTGTTTAATTAGTTTGAGATGCGCTGCTTTTTTTTTTTTTTTTTTTAGGGGGCTTGTGATTAACTGAACGTAAGAAGAGTATCTGACAGTTATGATGGAGAAAGTCTTTTTCTCATGAATCAGTTCAGACAGTGCAACAATACATCCTTAATAATCTCAGATAACACATTGGCAATACATTTAAAAAATAACTAAAAATGTTACTATTTGCGAATACTCCAAATGTCCTAGAGGTAGCGATCTGAAGCCCTATTAACAATGACCTGACTGTTAATGATGCGGTCCTGCCATTAGAGGACCTCAGACCAGAGGGCTGGAGCTGACCTTGACCTCTGACCTGGAAGTGAGCAAAGTGGATGGAAAAATACATGAGGATGGTGATTCTTGTTCTATTTAGAAATTAAGATAAAGGAAACCTCCATGTGTTGTGTATAGAAGGCTGAATTATGACTCATGCAGGATGTTAGTAAATAAAGAGACTTTCAAGCATTCATTTACTGAACAACTATTGGACACAAAGTAAAGCTAATGAGGACATGAATGAAATATTGTGAGGAGCCCCAGTTTCACTGTAGTTGTGGTTTGTGGTGCATTATGTTTGATTGTGACTTTGTTCTGGAATATACACAGCATTACTTAGGTGTGTGTTCTATAAGAATGAACAGGAATGGCAAAGGATTTAACGTGTTCCTGTTTCAAAATCTATGTTGAAGGCCATTATTTCAGCTGATATTGTGCTTACATAGTGCATATTCCTGGAGTTTAATCACATTATCACACAGCAAACCTTGGCCCATGCGATTAAAGTACTTCAAAAATACTGTGCAAAATGCCCCGAGAGGAAGGAGTGGCAGGTTATATGGAGCCCAGCAGCAAATATTTGACTTTGGTTCCCCAATCAGGTTTATCCGGCTATGCATATAGGTAGAAAAAAGAAGAAGACTATAATTTAAATCCAGCTCACTTTTAACAGACTGTTCAAACAGAAGTACATGTAGCCTACTTAAAGTATAAAACATACCAATGATATACAATAGCTGAATGGCCTTAGTGTTATGTAATATTGTTGGATTATTAATACTGATTCATTACTGGTAGTTGAGGTAAATACTTTAATATTAACAATGTTATACTGTTAGGTGGTTAAATATCTAACAAGCATAACATTGTATAATTCATCATATCTTTTATGCAAACTATTTAATTATTATAGCACTCAAATAAAACATTACCTGTGACATTAAGTGGGTTGGCGTAAGAAAGCACAAAATTACAGTATTTACTGTAGTTTATTTTATTAAAAACCTTTGTTACATTCAATCACTGGGCATTGTTGCTTAAATGGCCACTATGGAAAACGTGCCATCAAAGGATAATGCTTTTAAATACAGTTTTAAAGCAAATTGTACTCCAGCCTGACTCTAAATGTTATGAAATACCCACCTGCGGTGTGGACTGGTTCTACTGGTTGCTGTGGGTGTGTCCCAGCCCGCCCCCCCGGGCCGTATCGGTGCTCTGTGCCCCATCATGGCGGCCCTGTGCGGGACGGGACTACTATCCAGAGGAGGGACCGGAGGGAGGAGCAGCCCGGATGATGACGTAGGATCGGAATGAGGGAGTGAATGTTCCGGGTCAGAAACTGGACGGGAGAGAGGAAATTAACTCCGGGACGAGACGGAAAAAAACGAGACCGCCTACCCTCTTTCCACACGGAGATGTAGCCTGCGTTTTAACACGTTAACGAGAGGCGGTTTGAACGAGGCGGAGGACGACGCGCGACGAGGAACCGAGCGGCGAAAAACACAGGTGCTACAAACTAACCAAAGTGAGACATCGACGGAGAGTAACTCCCATGTTCGTCGCGACCTCACCAGCGGCCACTTCACTTGCAGTTGGACTTTCGGGACTTGTCGGAGGGTTTTGTGTTTGACGGTATATTTAGTCCGGGACTGCAGCAATCTGTTGCATCCCCTCGTCCTGCCCCGCTGTTTGTTTATCGCACGGGTACGAGGCTGATCCCCCACCACCTCCGCCAGTGATGTTTCACTGCATCCCCCTGTGGCGGTGCAACCGTCATGTGGAGGTGATCGATAAACGCCACTGCTCCCTGTTGTATGTGCCCGACGAGATCTACCGCTACGGACGAAGTTTGGAGGAGCTGCTGCTGGATGCCAACCAACTCCGAGACTTGCCCAAGGTAAGCAGCACAAAAACAACAACCCGCTTCCGCTCGCTTAAAAAAAAGAGTTTAAATTAAAAGGCAGGGTAACGCAGCTTTTATTTTTGGTGACATGAAATGCGTCGCTCTGGTTTAAGTGGTTCCGACACAGAGCTGCTTGCTGCTCACTGAGCTGCTCAGGCGTCCCGTGAGAGGCCGGTGGGACCCGGGGACAGTAATTACGCAAGATCAGCAAGGCATGCACCCTGTGTGGCTGGAAATCCCCCCTGAACTACACCTCCCTCCACAGGTTAACTAACCGCACATGCTACAGGCTGGGTTTTGACCATACAGCACTTTTATTTGAGGCCCAGGTGTCCCGAGCATCGGCAGCCCACCTGACATTGTGTCTGATGGGTCAGAGCTGGTTGGGCAGGTGAGCCCTGAGGTCAGAAATACGCGTCTCTTTGTCAACAATCTCTGACGCAGGGAACATCCAGGAAGTTTACCAATACTGATACACTCTTATGTCAGTAACTTTGTGACTCAGTGATATATATATATATATATATATATATATATATATATATATATATATATATATATATATATATATATATATATATATATATATATATATATATATATATTTAAGGGGTATGAGTAAAGGAACAAGAACATTATTTATTCCATGAAGAGGTGAGTGACATGTGACAGTGTGGATATGATTTCCTTTTTTAAATATTTGGATTTTCAACATTTAGACTTTATTTATTTATTTATTTATTAGGGTTACATAATTTATAATGATACAAATTATAATAAAAATGGTGTATACGTTGAAATAATAATTTACATGTCAAACTCAACCGAATGCCATCTATAGCCTCCGCATACAGGCCCCAAAGCTCACCAGAATGGGTCATGTGCTCACCTTTTACCCAGCGAGGCAAAACTAATTCAAATAAAACAAAAAATACATAGCGACGTAAATTAACATCACGTGGATATGAGTTCCATGTAGGCAGAGCCATTGACAATCCCATATAAGACAATTGCTTACCTCAACTGTTATTAAAGGGTGACGGTTGCTTATTGATCTTGGAATTCATTTTTACAACAACAAAAAAGCAAGCAGCATCCGCCGATGAAGGCCACGATGTCAAGATGTAGCCGAATAATTCCAGTCCAGACCAACAGTTAAAAACTAAAAAATAAGCAATTAATTCAGATCGAAGTGGCACAATCCTCACATTTGAGAATCCGGCCTTCTTGCATTCGACCCCAGTGCTCAGGATTAGGTGGATACTAGTTAGAGGATTTGCAGGTTATTTCCCATGGGTATGAATGGTACATGTAATATTTCTCTTTTTTTCAGGGCTTGAGACTTAAGATCCCAGAGTCCGACCTGTGGTGTCTTTATGACATATAGCTCGGAGCTGCTGATTTGAAAGGATTACTTTTGTGGCTTTGTCAACATTTCCCTTTTAACTTTTGCAGCCAAACCGGTTTTGTTGTTGAATGTGCTCTCAGTTCTGCTCTTGGGAGTGTATTTTACAGCTGAGGAAACCGTGTTCTCAGTGTAACCTTCAAAAGCAGGGAGTACTTTTGGTAATATATTGGCTCTACAGCTGTTTGAGACAAGTGGACGGCTTAGGGAATAAGGCAGGAGACCTCATATAACTGGTCATGGTGGGTGATGTAAAGCTTGGATTAAAGGACTATTTTGTGTCTCTGACATGTCTTTCTCAACTGATTCACAACTGTTTGTAGTTTAAACAAAACACCTGTCCATCTTAACCATTCATAAAACAGCTGGTTAGCGCTCCAACTTTCCAAATAGTTTAAGTAGCATTAATCTTCTTTAATTATGCGATTATGTGTTTTAAACACCTTGAGATTTTGCTGTATTCTAAAATATAAACAAAAATAATTATAGGACCCATGGTGGAAAGACAAGAGAGCTGAAAGAATATTTTTGGGCTTGGCATGTTCATAGAAATGTGATGATACAGAGATAATGTGAGCAACCTCCCATGGCCGTGTCACACTGCCCACTTTGTCCAGTGGAGAAAAGCACAGGAACAGGTATTCTGACCGAAAACAAAGACGGCATTATGTGTGTTGTTGTTGCCTCGCTCATGCATTTGTATGTGCTAGTGTTTACTAAGTCATAACGAATCATTGACCCGAATTGTAAAAGTACAGACTAATAAAAGCATAAAGCGGCGCACATAACAGCCAGTGCACCTGACAAACTATGTACTGTTTAAGTAAACCCTCTTATCGTCTGTGCCTGCAAAGATGTGATTAGCAGGTGCATTCTCATCGTGACAACGCACACGACTGCGTGACAGTGAAGGCATCGCTATGCTCAGTTCAGAGATATTCTAAGTATGTTTAGAGGGCAGAGGGGTGGCGACAAGAGAAACGGTTTATTGTGCTCTTTGGCATGTAACTATGTCATCAATGCTTGCTGAGTGAACCCAAGAAACGTCCGACTGGATAAACCTTTTGTAACAGTGCAGTTCAGCGCTCGCTGTGTGGCCTCATCGCATTGCCTCCGAGGTGGCCGACTGAATAAACACTGACCGCTTATTATTGTCGTGACAACGATATAACTAAGACACAGTCAAATATTTCGAGTTGATCATTTCAACCAGCAGGCAGATAAAGACACGCAGAAGGCAGTCTTATCGGGAAGAGGAAGCTGCAAAGGTGTGTTTTTACAGAAACAAGATGAGGCAAGTTGAACGTGAGCTAGTTTCACTAGTTTTACAAAAAGAAAAGTCTGCTAACCAAGTCATGGAGACATGAAGTGCAGTTATCTTCCATGGATAGGCTCTATTTCTGTTTCTTTGATTGTTTTATGTATTATTTGTGCTGAGGTCGTTTTGCCAATTAACAAACGGTAACTTGTGTCTCTGTTTATTCAAAGTTTCCCTTAAGCAACTGTCCCTCAAGATATATGCCATCCTTCTATTTTGTGAACTGTAGTCGTTAGTTTACTAAACTAAGAAACTAACTGCAGAAGAAGCTGCTGAAATGAACGCAGTTACTACTGTTCCTCAGTCCAGTGAAACTAAGACAGACGGGTGGGGGATGTCTGTTAAGAACTGCAACAATTAGTTGATAAATTGATTACTCAATTGATAGAAAATGAATAGACAACTATTTTAAAGTCAGTCAATCGTTTCATTAATTTCTCAAGTAAAAATGCCAAACCTTCTCTGGCTGTAGCAACTTCATGTAAAGATGTGACGCTTCTCACTGTCATATATGATAATAAATTGAATATATTGCGGGTTTGGATTGCTGGTCGAATACAACAAGCATCTCAGGCTGTGGCAAATTGTGATGGGAAGTCTTGCATGTCTGAGTTGTTTTAATTGATAATGACAATAATCCTTAGTTTGAAGTCTATAGCTTTTATATATTCAAACCTGACGAGCATAAAATGACCAGTTTTAACTCTCTTAGTTCAACAAGAAAAATCTCAAGTTGTGTTCAGGCTGTATTTAAAACAATTAGTTAGTTGATCGATTTGTCAATCGACAGACAATTATTTGGCCTTTCTTGAAAGCAAAAGAAAATGAATCTATTCGTTCCGGATACTCAAATGTGGATGTTTGCTTGTTTCTTAATATCATATATAACCTTTTTAAGGCCTTTCGATAATGACACGCAATGTGGAGAGAATAAGCCACGTGAGACAGGGAGCTGCAGGTTTTATGACACGTATGTGGTGGCAAATAAAGTGGTGTCATGAATTCCAGAGCAGGAAGATGGTTGTTGAACTGACTTACCTACTCTGATGTGATCTACAAGCTAATCAGATTCATGAATGTAGTGCAGTTGTTGAGTTTCTGACATGTGTTCAGACAGTTTTAACTCTTGCTTATGCTGTGTGATATCTAATACTGTATATGACCATGTAACCTACATGCAACCTTAGAAGCATTCGACACTCATGTCCTTTACTGCAGTCTTATGGCTGTAGGGTTGCAGAAAAAAAAGCAGATTTTCTCACTTCTTTGTAAGATTATGTAAGAATTTTGTTCCTAAACTACAAGCACATCTTTTTGTAGTATGGATATGTGAAGGGTTATTGTTATCTTGCACAATAATCCATGCACTGACACAAACCAGCTTCAGGCTTGAGCTTGTCCTCTAACAAACGGTGCTGACGGTGAAGCTGAGGATTCAAACATTGACTCTAGAGTTAAGTGAATGGTTAATGTGTGCTGGACTCTGGCTGTTTTGGTTTTTGGGTGTCACACATGGGTGATTGTTTGGGGCGTGGCGCTGAATGACACCAACAGGAAGAACAGGTTGACTGTCGCTGTAATGCACGACACACAAAGCACATTTGCTACTAGACTGACAATACAGAATGAATTATGAATTGCTCTTCGTTACTCCTCTGATTGTCTTCGTTGGATTGGGACAAAGGCTAAACTAAGGCAGGAAGGATTCTGATAGACCTACCTGTGAATGCTTCTGCTATAGTTTCTGTGTCATAAGGGTGTGTAGTAGTTCAAGTGGGAAGTCTGAAATCGGTAAACACGTCTACTAAATTAATGTTAAAACAGAATTTGCATTATTTTCTTGATACACCACAGTTCAGGTTAGTTTTCTGGAAATAAGTCTGTATAAGCTGAAACTCCCTTGATATCACACATCTTTGAGTTGTGCACTTCAGAATGGGAGACAGACTGCACCCACAATGGGATTTTGTAAGTAAGTGAAAATGTGAAAGGGAAATTAAGGTGGTTAGGCTGCAAAAGCTTCCAAGTCTCTTACAATGTCTCGTTCAAGTCAATACTTGTCGGAGTACATGCTTGTTTACTCCATGAATATGATGGATTAGAGAGTGTTTGAACTGTCTTAAGGCTTTGGAATGACGTGCATTTTGTAATCGGGTGGAGTTTGACTTTTGGACTCTTGGGCCTTATTTATCTTGCACACATTATTAAAATGTGATCCGTATCTGGATATGGTCTACGAAAAATGAGTCGCCTGATCATGTCAAAACACATTTGACTGATCGCATTTACATCTAGCTGACATTAGCCATGATCAGATGTGCAGGGCATTATGCATTTCTTTTTCTTTTTCTTTGTCCTCTTCTTCCCCCTATTAAACATCCAGACACTGAGCACAATGGGTTCTGTAGTTTGAGGGAGGTAGAGAAAAATATTATCGGAAGTGGCACAAATCATTAAGAATTAATCAGAAGTAATTAAGGCTGGTAGAAGATGTGAGGCTAATTGTACAATAATGAGCTGTGTGGGTTGTCTCCGCACCAGCCATACGGATATGGCTTTATAACTGCTTCGATCACATTTTCAATAAAATGTAATGTCAGTTTCATAGACAAATTGAGCTCCAGCAACCTCCAGACACCCACCTTGATGTTGGTTGCAATGGTGACGCATCTTTACAGCATAAACGAGTACAGCAAGGAAACCTGGGACTTAATCATCGTGTGTGCTTGGAATACACATCCATTGTGTTGCACTTGCTGCATTCCTTGTGCAACAAGTGCAACAGGCTTGTGCATAGCAGAAAAAACAAAGTTGTTTATCTAGCCACATTCAGGCGAACCTACTTGTTTGCAACAAACTGAAAATATAGATCAAGAGAGTCAGAGATTGTTTAGCAATCCGTTTAAATGATTGATTTTAAAAGAGAAATGTGAAATATAGGTATTCATCAACTGCATTAATGGTTGAGCCCTCGTGGCCAGCTGCCTAGTAACTAGCAATAGCAGGAAAAATACAAAGGCCAGAGGGAAAATTCACGAGTCTGCTTTTTCTGTTCATGCCAAAACATTCAGGGGACCGGGATCAGTATTGTTAGCTACCTGCTTCACCAACACACACAGGCAGGTTTCTGCCCGCTCTTGTTCTGGGGGCGTCAAGTATGTGCTTATTGTATAATTGGTTTTAAATAAGTGGGCCAACCTGATCTTTCTTTCCAATAAGTTGACAACACAGATGGATCTTTGTACTTCTAAGTTACAAACCGTGACCATGACCTCTTCAAACTATTTACGATTTGTACGTGACCACCTGAGGCCCGGAATTCAGTCTGATAGTGGCAGAAAAGCACAGTCGAGGAAAAAAAGTGGTCTACAGAGACTTTCAACTGGGAGATAAAAAGTAATAAAATCTGTTGTCAGACATTCATGGCAAAGCCTGCTGAATAAAAATATCTCACAATAAGGACACTTTATCTGTTAATTGTAGTTCCTCAAAAAATCCACAAAACGGGAGGTGTTTAGTCATTAGGCCATTGGACAAGTTCACTATTATTAAAGTTTATACAAACGGAGCAAATATTTGATAGAAGAGTGAATAAAAGTAAAAGACAGCTTGTTAAGGCTCCTCCTCATTGTACTCATGTTCTCATGCTAAAGTGTTTTGACTAGAAGATTGCCTTGAACCTGTGTCTTTTTCTTGCTTTATGTACCATTAAAATCCTCCGGTCAGTGTGTCAGTGTAGTCAGTGTTCAAACATTTCAAGTTAAGTTGATGCATCACAACCAATGATCAGACATTTGGACTAGAAAAGCACATATTTGACATTAAAATAGGCTCTGTTCTATTCAAATGTCGCAGTAAGCCATGATGGTGTGACAGTCAGCCAGCATGCACAATACCAGGACCCTGGAACTGAAGCCGCTAAATGGCATTCAGCCATCATTTCTTTTTTTAAATTTACAACTCTGACATGTCAGAATGTCATCTTTGAAAAAGCATATAGTTATACATCTATTAAGATCAGCCATGTCGTTATCATAACATAGCAGGTTTAATGTCACAACACACAAAAGAGGACTGAATGTTTCTCCTGGAATAGCAAATGAACTATTAAGCTCAGCTTTGTTGCTCCTCTTAGAGCAGGAGACACCTTGCATCTTTCTTCCTTACATCGTGGTGACCTCATGCAATATAAATATACCATTATAGCCCCACACAAGTTCAACCTGAGCTGAGGTCCAATCCGCTAGAATGATAGAAAACACTACTTTAAATGTAAAAAATAAATTCTGAAAATACAAACAATGTGTACAATTCCAAATCAGACTGATTTACTGTAGCATCCTTAACACAGCAAGCAGGATCTGGGATTGTGTTTCTGTTGAATTCAATTGTTTTGTATGAACTAGTTGGATTCAACAGTCATCCAAGAATACACTGCGACTAGCTTTTCACAATTTTCTGAGATGATATAGGTGAAAAATATTTGTCAAGCATTGTTGCATAACATAATTCTCAAAATGTAAAACCCTTAAAAGCTTTTTACTGAATTTGTGTTTTCCCCCCCCAACTTTCAGCCATTTTTCCAGCTGGTGAAACTAAGAAAACTTGGCCTGAGTGACAACGAGATCCAGAGACTTCCTCCAGAAATAGCCAACTTCATGCAGCTGGTAGAACTGGACGTCTCTAGAAATGGTAAAACACTGATATACCAGTGCCGCACAAACGTCAACTAGAATAGTATAGCACACACCACTTTGTTACATTTCTTAACTGTGTTTCTGTGTGTTTCCTTCACAACTGCGAAAACATATTTTGACAAAATGAGCAAGATGTCACCAAGCGTTGACAGATTTACGCCTCCTTGTTGAGGCCGATCCAATAAACATGCATATAAAGCTTTAAAGGTTTTCATTAGGCCTGAATCCCCTACTATTTTTTGCAATAATACCTTCACTATTATTATTATTGCGTTCTTTGTTGTTTATCACTTGCATTTACACCAACTGTTTTTAATATATTATCTTGTATTATTCAACTACTGCTGATTTTATCTTATGCTTACTTTTGATTGAGAAGTGTTATAACCAGTGTCTTTTCTCTTGTTCAGATATTATGGAAATTCCAGAGAGTATTTCATACTGCAAAGCCCTCCAAGTGGCAGATTTCAGTGGAAATCCATTAACAAGGTAGTCCTCCAGATTATGTTGTTTTTAATTTTCAAGAAGGAAAACAAATTACCCATCAGTCATATCTAATACTTGAATAGTGGTCTCTTCTAAAATATTCAGCTGTCAAAGGTTGCAACATTGCTGAACCCACATTTCATATTGATTTTGATACTTAATGCTTTTTTAATGCTCCCTAAATTATTATGTCCATTTATCCATATGTTTTAATAATAAACTAAGTAGGGAGTACATCTGTAAAAAGTAATGAAAACAAATTGTGTGCGTGTGCATGTTTAGTGATCCCCTGCTGTTATGAACATTCACACACTCTCCTTGACAGATTGCAGATTTTGCATAGTATGCTTTTTATTGTGTGTGGGAGACTAAATCTAATTTGCACCTCAGCAGGGGCCAAACCACATTGTTTTGCAGTATATAGTTTAGGAGGCAGCAATGAATAGTATTACAGAGTCATTGGTGTTCAATACTTTTAAAGTGCACACACTCTTTTTCCACAGTAGTAGCCTAATTTTCCACTCATCAGTCCTATTTAAACGGTTTGATAGTGAAGGTCTAGTTCCACTAGGGTTAGCAGGGATGGGAAGTCCCATTGTTGCCAATCGTAAATTGAAGGAAACATCAAAGACCCAATCTGAATTTTTCAACTATCTAAATTACAATTATATTCACATGCAACATTCAAATGAAAAAAGCATGTTGTGTGTTTCTCAGCTCCTCCATAATTAACAACAGCATCAGATGATATGAATAATTTAATTTAGTTGTTGCCACCAAAATGGAGAAGCTTTTTTTTGTTGCTTTTATTGATCAAAGTGTGACCACAGCGAGCGTATAAGTAGTCCCATCTGCCAAGCCTGCAATATTAACGAGGATAATGGAATTTGACAAAAGAAAGCAAGTTGTCTTTCTTGGACAAGCAGATAACGAGTCCATTTAGAAAATAACGTTTGGGCATCTACATATTTGGTGTAATTAATGATAAATGTCCAGTAGCATTCAACAAATTGTCCTGTGTATTGACAGTCTAACATTCTGGAGTTGAACAGGAATATTCTGACCCCCTTTTGTAAATAGTATTTGAAGTATTTTGGTGACATCATTTTCTGATGCACTTCTTTTCCACCTGCTTCTCACCCTGTGGCCTCTCTTTTTATTTTTCCAGGTTGCCTGAAAGCTTTCCAGAGCTAAGGAATCTCACATGCCTTTCCATCAATGATATTTCATTACAAGTTCTTCCAGATAACATTGGGAAGTAAGTAAATGTCTCATCGTACTCACTTTGACGTATTGAGTGTATCCAGCCGTTACATAGCAGCCGGAGGTGCGTTCAATGTCACGATGACGTCAGGGGACTTTTAGTCGCTTAACGTCCCACCTGTCTCTCTCTGCATTTTCTAGTCTCACACTTTGCTTTCGCCCGAATGGTCTTGCTGGGATTATTATTAATTTAACCTGCAAGTTAATTTCATTTTATAAATACTATAAAAATACAGAATAACCAATTTTAGTGGTTTTAAAAGCAGTTATTTTCTCAAGTAAACCACTGAGCGACAAGTGAGCGTGAGCTTTAAACGTGTCTGCATTTCCTTTGTCTACCTTTCCCCTGATGGTACGAATTTATTCTAAAATCTCACTGCATTGGTAAAATGATACAAACCACATTACTCTTCACACTCGCATCAGTCGGGGTCCTCTCTCCCCGGCCGCACTGTCCTTGCTCATCAAAGGCAAAAGCCTTGTTGTCAGATGGCATTTAATCTGCTGCAGTTAAATGGCATGTCTGGCCAGCATTCTTATTCCTTTGAGGTCCCCCTTCTTCTTGGGTTCAGTTCATAATTTAATTTAATAACAGAACTATGTGCCACAAGGGATGTTTTTAATAGAAGTTTGAAGTTTAAGGGAAACTGATTTTAATTTAAAACCCTTTCAGGAGGGATTTAAATTGGATGAAATTACTCTTGACGTGTACCTTTCAGGATATTATCAACATTCTAACCAGACATTTGACTGATAAAAACATAATTTTTTTGTAATTGTATAACACTGTGCTAATTTGATGTATTTTAAAGACATAATTACAAAATTAGATGTCAATAAACACGCACTCTTGTTTTTCTGATGTTGATACAGTGAAACTTGTGCTGATGTTGTCCAGTAGGATATCTAAAAAAAAAAATAGTTGGCACTGCTTTAGGGTGGCATATTTTAACCATAAGATAACTGCTGAAACGGTTGGAGATAAACTAAACAGAGTTTGGTCTTGGCTGCCATGTTGCCATAAATTAAGGATTGCTGCGTAACCTCTCAGGGAAGATGCATCGCTGATGGATGAGACTGATTCAAGAAAGGATTCTCTTTGCTCCTTTACTGATCAGAACTCAGGACTGTAGGCTTTGAAAGAATACTATGCTACTTATAGATGGTTTATTTGGGCTTAATGTTTATCTGATGTTCTACACATACAGTATTGATAGACCTAAATTATATTTCATGCAAGACACAAAACACCAGATGGATTTTCTGATGAAGATCCATACGGCAATGGATTATAGATGCAGGGGCTAAAACTGGGCTACAACAATCGTAGCTGTGTTTTTCATGTTAGATATTTCCTTACTTGTAACATGTTCTATTACATTTTAAAGCCTAAAAAACATAAAACCAAAGTCAGAATATGAGCTTGCTTTGAACTGAATGTTTCATTGGAAATATGTGAAATACATTAATTGTGCAAACCATGTGCTACCGAGCAACACAGTGTTTCTCATGGACAGAATGTATTTCAATGTTTTCCCAAAAAGGTTTTGCTTCTTTCAGAAATCTATATTTTCTCGAACTAGCTAGTATGCTTTAATAGCTACCTCTCATATTGTTAATGCTTTTTTTTTTTTTTTTTTTACCTTGGCAACGGCTACAAACTGAGGCAGCAGCGATATGAATCTGTGTATATGACTGATTTTGCAAACAGTCTCAATCAGTCTCCCAACAAGGTCAGCTTGAGTTATAGAGATCTCCTCACACCCTTTCCCTCATGGTACGGCATGTGCCTGCATATGTCCCATATCTATATTGCATAACGCAGTGACTTAAGGCCTGCTCTCTGTCAAGGAAGACGGTTCTGAGCAAACTGCTGTGGGTTAAGATTAACGTTCAAGGGGTTACATGCCATCAGTTGTTTATCTTCTGAGATGTTTTCTGTCCAAAAAAAAAAAGAAGCTTTCACTGACACACGAGACACTTGATGCAATTAGGTGTCTGTGTTCATCATTTCTTCTGTCTGTTTTTTTATCTGTGGCTCAGCGGCGAATACACAACACTAGATTAAGGAAAAAGTAGCCGTTGTATTTCATGTTGTCTCATTTGAGGGCCAGCGTGTAAGAGACACTTCAAACCCACCGACTAGATGATGCTAATCCCTTTGGCACAGTGAAACATGTATTTACCCACAAACTGAATGGAAAGGCTTTATTTTGACTCCTCGGTCCATCTCTAATAATACTCAAATACTTATTTAGTCTGGATTCTGATCAAGAGATGGACTTTGTTGTACATTTGCAGTACTGAGGCGTGCATAAGCAGCTCTGCAAGAAGATAACCCTGGACTTCGCTCTATGATAGCCATTGGTCATTTAAAGTCGGGGTTGTTTATGCTCCCGCAATTTTACGACCCTGATAAGACTGACACACCTCCAAAATACTTCCTGTCCTCAGATATCTGATTGCGAGCAGACATGTTACAATAATCTTTAGCCTTCATTGTCTTTAAACATGCAGAACATCATGTATAATAAGTAGCTCTGTAGTGGAGATATGAGAAGAAGTTGTATAGAAACTGCAGTTCCCAGGATTTTCAGAGATGAATAACCATCCCTCTTTTTTCATGTCGTCATTGCAGCCTTTCCAATTTGATATCGCTAGAACTCAGAGAAAACCTGCTGACATTCCTACCAGAGTAAGTATTCAAGCAACTGCACATTATATGTGGGTTTATATTGTGTTGTAAGAGAGGCTGAGTATTTTGTTAACAGAGGTTATTACGTTATAGAACATGCAGCATGCCTCTGCATTTTTACTTTTGATTGCATTTGAACCTCCGTTGTCATCCACAGGTCGCTTTCTATGCTTCATAGACTTGAAGAGCTCGACCTAGGAAATAATGAGCTATACAGTTTGGTAAGTTGTTTTTGTGTTTGCATGCTGGGGAATTTGTTTATGCAGAAGGATGCCACATGGTACACACAATGAGCAGAAATAAACTCTTCCCATTTCCTTCTTCTTGTCACGTCCAAGTAGATTAGCATCCCTCGAGAACAGCTTTCACTCCTTATCACCCGGATGGCCATCTGCTTTGAGCTTTGGTTTTTAGTTGTAATCTTATGTGGTAAATGATTTACTGACGGATGAAGCAATGTCAGGCTGCCAATATACGGCTCTTTAGGTGTTTTATTTTATTTATAATGTATCATGTGTACATTGAACTCAATTATTTACATTGTTGGATGTTGAATTCTTTCTGCTTTCACTTTTGATCATTTATATTTGGTACACTTCTAAAATCAAATTAATTTTTCGGCGCTCTTTGCAGAGACATGTCTAATGCATAAACATCCTCCAAGTTATGCCTTTCATATACCATACAGTTCAATTTCAATCTTTGAATTGGCTTTGACAAATTAATGTTATTTATAATGAAATGCTCTCTTGAAGAAAGCAGTGTAGCCTCAAACTGTTGGAGGAGTGGTATAGATAAATGTTTATGGGAGCGTTGTGGAACCTTATTTTCATTCATTTCAATTAGCTTTTATGCTTCCTATAGTCTTTTTTTTATTTGAATCAAAGGGAAAATAAGTACACTATCAGAATCAATTTACTTATATTGTATTTTTCTGCTTTTTTCTGCTTTGTGTCTTTTCTCTTAAATTTTCCTGGCTCACTCTTTCAATCCCTACATTTCTTCTTCCCACATAGCCAGAGTCAATAGGCGGGCTTATCAGCCTGAAGGACTTGTGGCTGGATGGAAACCAGTTGATTGAAATCCCCTCAGTAAGATAATACATTTTGTACTTTCATTTCAGAATCTGTTATTGTCTTTGTATTGCTAAGAGTACCACTGTTTCATACAATTGTATTGCTGTTTGCAATAGTACGTGTAGGGCTTTGAATGAAATGCCATACATAAGATAATTATTACAATTAGAAAATTGTATTTTGAACAACAATATTTGTTTTCAGATACATCTTGTCTTACAGTCATGTTGGCCAAAACCTAAAATGTACAATTGTTTGCTCTGAATATAATACTATAATGTGGTGCAGTAATTCATTTGAATTTGACTGCATAGTCCTATCTGACTTTGTATGTTATCAGAGTGGTCGCATATGTCCATAGTCCTGAGATTTAAGTTTTGTAAATGCAGAGACAACATTCCTCGACTGTATTTGCTGCCATGTTGTTGTAACGTTGCTAACCACAAGTCTCTGCTCTGCACTTAAGGAGTTGGGCAGTATGAGGAGCCTGTTGTGTCTGGACGTATCAGAAAACAAAATGGAGCGACTTCCAGAGGAGTTGGGTGGCCTAGTGTCGCTCGTTGACCTGCTGGTGTCTCAGAACCTAATTGATGCTCTCCCAGAAAGCATTGGTGAGCATGTGAATCCGCCCAGCTCTTTATTAGCATGATTGTGCCACATTGAGTGGTTGGTTGTTGTATGTTTTTGACTATCTTATTGAAGAGGTCATTTCTCCTCATTTCTCCATAATGATCATACATGGGGAAAATACAACTTTTTTTTTCCTAAAGTTTCATTCACAATGGCATGTTGGGATGTCCGTATAATAAATTATATGATGCTGCATGTACTGTATGTGGTACACTTTGGTGTAAAAGTAAATATGCAGGCATACATTTTCTGCTCATCGGTGTCTGAGCAAGGTTGATTTTGATTAATGTATATTTTTCTTTCTCTGCAGGAAAACTACGGAAGCTTTCTATATTGAAAGCTGATCAGAATAGGCTAACGTATCTTCCAGAGAGCATTGGTAACTGTGAAAGCCTTACTGAACTTGTGCTCACTGAGAACCAGATACAGGTGTGTTTGCAACTGTATTACACCCTCATCTTTTAAACTTGATAGAAAACACTATGGGATTAGTACATGAACGTAAATACAGTTAATTCTACGCTGTTTCTATGTAGATGTTGCATTACCACAGCCAATATGAAAGCCGCAGGACATCACATAACGGTTTCATCCTCATTACAAATTACATGAAATCGCTCTAGATGAGTATCTTTGTGCTTTTTACCAAGCTGCAGCATTGAGTGTCATTCAAGAGGTCTATTTATAGCCTTTTATGCTGTGCTATGATTTTGAGCTGATTGAAAACATTAGCACGGCCTCTTGATTTAACACGGACATGTAAAACATCTGGGATGTGACAGGAATACTTGGAGTGGTTCTCACAGAGTGAAAGAGAGATTGAAAGCCACATTCAGGAGATGCACACATGGCCACTCGTGCACACATGGCCAGCGTTTTTCTGTTTGGGTTTCATAAATGAACCGACTGTGTGAGCAACACATGTCCTTTTGTCTCTGTGCACGAGAGCACTGCACTGCACTGGTGACACGCATGATTTGGTTTTCTTCATTGTCCTTTGGATAAATTGTCAAACAGTTTAATAAGTTGTTCTAAACATAAAGTAAAGAGACAAATGAGATGAGGAAATACTCATATTGTGCCTTTTTTGGTAATTAAGCTTCCACTGTATTCAAACGCTCAATATTTTTGATTTATTTATTTCAGAGTTTGCCGAGGAGTGTTGGGAAATTAAAGCGACTTTCCAACTTCAACTGTGACAGAAACCAGCTAACGGCATTACCCAAGGAGGTAAGCTTTTCATATATCAACCAACATCATTTATTTCAAATTCAATTTAAGGATAAACCCCTGGAGACACCATATTGAATTTCAATGGGTTCCTCAGGCACAAGGTGAAGAAATACAGGGAGCACTTTCTACGACATCATGTCCATAATGCATTATAACATACTTACAATGGGTTATGATCCGCTGTTGTTATCTGTTTGTCTGTGCACTTTATTTTAATTTTATATTCTGTTGTAAATGTAATTGTAAATTTAAATATGCTCCCATTTCTTGCACTCTTGTTTATTGTTTATTGTTATGCACCACCCGCCATGACAAATTCCTTGTATGTGAAGACATAGGTGGCAATAAATGGTTCTGATTTATAATGATAATCATAGTTGTAAACACTCATCATTATTCATTACGCTCTATAAACATAATGCAATATAAAACATTTAATAATGGTGGTATATATTCTAACCAGATTATAATCCATTATAATATGTATTATGCATGGGCGTAATAGAAAGTGTTACCAAAATACAAATGTAATAGGAAAGATTGATTTTAAACACCCAGTATTGACTGATGGCAGAGAGAGGACTTGCTATAAAGCGCACTGAGCTAATATGAATAAAAGATTGAATAAAACTGTTAATCAAAACAGAAAAGCAATTCAGTTTGTAGCTATAAAACAAAATTACAAAATTTGTACAGATTTGAAATGTAAAACCTAAACCTGTGATTTTTCTTCAATGAAATATAATCTGTTGAGTACAGTGACGCAATGCCGTTAAGGTAGCCTGTTGTCAATCTTTAATGCAACTGTTTAGATTTTCATTGGCTCTAAATGTCAAAAGGTCGTTCACGTTTGGATCAACAATGCTCTCGCTTGTCTCTCTCTCATTTACCGTTTACTGCTCAGTCCTCCGGTTTGTTCAGCTCTGTCCGAGTGCATCCATTGTGTTTGTCTGTGACATTCTTTTCTAAACCTCTTGTCTGTTTAAGTAAAAGTCCGCCTAGTTTACTTCTTCATCTGAAAGGCTTCTTCAGGCGTCGTACAATGCCCCTGTGTCTTTCTGACGCAAAGACTGCAGTGTTTGGAGAACAATAACAGTCGGCCTAGATAATGAATAAATAGTGTCACCTTTTTCTCAAACAAGCATTGCATAGCATTGCTGACAATCCCAGTGTAACCATGAACCAAGTATTGATTTGTGCATTACTGGGCTACTTGACCATTGGCCCACTTCTATGGATTCTATTGATTGTTTATTAGTTGCTCATAACACTTTTTCCCAGCTGAATTGTGTCTGCGCTTACATGAAAGCAGACTTAATACAGTGTTTTAGAATAGATTCGTCCTGATGCTTTGTTTACTGATGACTCTATGAATGCAATAAGCACCCATCATCATATTAACTTGTGTAGATGATGAGCTTAACGTGCCCATTTTTAACATGATGCATCTCTGAAACATTACTTGTATCCTGCTATCTTGTTGGCTCATCAAGTCTCTGCTATTTAGTTGGCCTAATCATTCCAATCTATTAGATTTTAACTGGTTTGCCAGTGAGTTCACCAATTCTGGGACAAAGTGCACAAATGCTGAACGCAAATTAAATCTGGGTCCTATTGTCCTGACTTTGTTTAAATGACAGATTTATTGACACGTGCATATGCATTTTTTACTGGCAAGGGGAAGAAGTACAATTGAAACCTATATATGTGTCTTCCTATATCTGTTTTCATGCCTCACAGGACACCTGTACACTGTCCAACATGCAGCCTAATCAAATGATCTCTCCTGTTGTTTAGATCGGGGGCTGCAGCGGTCTGAATGTCTTCTGCGTACGAGAGAACAGGCTGACGAGGATCCCGTCGGAGCTGTCACAATCCACAGAACTGCACGTGCTAGACGTCTCTGGAAATAGGTACGTTCAACAAAAGTGATTTGTAGACTTTGTGATTAAATAGTGATGACAAAAAAAGTTAATTAAATACTAAAATATAATTTTTATACACACACACATATATATATATATATATATATATATATATATATATATATATATATATATATATATATATATATATATATATATATATATATATATATATATATATATATATATATATATATATATATATATATATATATACACACACACACACACACACACACACACACACACACACACACACACACAGTATGTGTGTGTATATAATATATATCTATCTCTCGCTCTCTCTCGCTCTCTGTGTGTCACTACCGGTGTCTTCATATAGAACATGTTCGGTTTTCCCTCCTCGTCAAAACAACTACAAACCTGCCGGTATCTTTTGGTTTTTCTAAGTTAGTGATTTACATCCGGTCTATTTTCAGGCTCTTACACTTACCGATGTCACTGACGACGCTACGACTGAAGGCCTTATGGTTGTCGGAAAACCAGTCGCAGCCTCTCCTCACCTTTCAGACTGACCAGGATCCCGACTCAGGGGAGAAGGTGCTCACCTGTGTGCTGCTGCCACAACAACCATGTGAACCGGACAATAAAGGTACTGTTTTTCATTTTTCTAAAATAGTCCTCAAAGGTTCTGAATAACCTTCATGCATCATCAGTATTATCAGAAGCAGTGACTGTATCGAGACATTTTCCCCATACCGGACTGGTTGACTAAAATTACAGTATATGTGTTCATGAACAGGGTTTCTTAGCATGTGTAGTATTTGTTGGTAGATCAGTGTCCCCATCCTCCTCAAGTGTCGGGCTTCCTCTGGAATGAAATGACTTGGTGCCAACATCGTGATATTTGAGGAATATTCATGATTTCTTGCATCGTCTCAGAGTATTTAGTGCCCTGCGTTTTGATGACATTATCACATGATCTGCTCGGGGAAGCACAGTGTGTTCTGCGCCCTCGGATCCTTCCCTGCAGTATCTGTCGATTACGAGGTCCTGTAAGGGATAACGGCCTATAACAGATCAGCGCCTCTCCTGTCCCTTGAGGCCCTCCTTGGTTATGTTTTTCAGAAATGCGCTGGATTGGACAGCGAAAGAGGCTTAGCAGCGGCTGTCTCATTGCCATTAAAAACTTGCCCACTGGGTATAGAGATGCAGCTGAGGACGAGCGCTATCTCTGCCTGATACAACAGTTTATTGTCATTTCTTTCCTTTGCTGTCATCCACAGACATGTGCCTAAATCGGTCAGGATTCACTTGCCTGTCCCTGTATTTTGCATTAAAAAAATGTTTTGTTTCTCTCTTCAATAATTTTGTACATAGTCATTACGTTTTGTGACCTGCCATCTCTCTCGTGGTAGAGATGCAGATATAAGACTGGTGGAGGTCAGATGAGCCAAGCTGAAGTTGGGGGCAGGGAAGATTGTGTTGCTGTAAGCCTGTGACTAAGCCGGGATTTGAAACTGTGATCTGGCAGTTTCAGGCTCTCTTATGAGTGCTGGGTTATGTGACAGATTTCCTTTCTTGACTTGGCAGTTTGCAGAGAAGCAATCACAACAACCATATTGATTTTAATGTGCTCGCATATTTGCTTCAGATTGCACTCTTCAATTCTATCTGAGCCTTTTTAATTAGAGCAGGAATTCCAGTAACGCAGCTTGTGTTGTCTCTTTGAAAAACCAGGCTCTGATAATCTTGCCCGCTGTGGAGCCCTGGAGAGTCTGGTGAACGACACGGTAGATGACACGTGGGACAACAAAGCCATGAACAGGATCAGCGCCATTCACTTTCTGGATGATGATGAGGAGGAGGAGGATGACGACAAGGTGAGACCAGCAAGCCACGAGGGCAAATCTCACAGTAGTTGGTTATAATAGTGGTATTTCACTCTGAAATGTCAGGGGATCAATCATGCGGGGTCCATAAATGTGTGCACAAAGTGTTATGGAAATGCATATTACAGTTTTTGGAGATGTTTTACTCCATGGCTTTGCCACTAGCATATGCTTAAAAATACAACTCACCATTACGCCGAATTAGTGGGAGCCCTGAGCTTGTTTCTCTGCAACGAGCTGGTCCCATCTCGGGGTGATGGGAGACAACGACACCTGACGCGAGTTGAAACACACTTTTAATTTTCATTTTTGGGGTAACGTATCACGTGACCTCTTGACAGGTGTGCGTCTGACAGGTGTCAAGAGACACAGACGCACAGACGGATGTATCCGGTCATTTTTCAAAATAAAATATCTTTTCGACCTTGATAATCAATCAACTTTTTTTTTCATTCATTCTTTCAACCGGGGTTTGGGGACCGCTGCTTTAGCGCGTCCCTTCTAAGCTCACCATCAACTGAAGATATCAACGATGTGCCACTAATCTGAATCTTTCCTTCACACAGGGAACACTACTTCGACGGGCCACGCCTCACCCCGGTGAGCTGAAGACGATGAAGAAAGCGGCCGAGAACCTCCGCAACGACCTGAACGCTGCCAAAGGCCTGGACTCCAACAAAAACGAGGTCAATAACGCTGCAGACAGAGTGACCACATCTGTGTGACCTTTACCTCAGAAATGTTTTTTACCTCCTGTGTCTCGCCGTGTCATCCCGCACAACCCTGCAGTCCCTTCTTTTACCCAGAAACCCCGGTGTGGCCTGCCCCTCCTTTTGATTAAACCCCGGGACACCTGTAACCTTACTCCATCTCCAGTCCTGTGTAAAACATGTTTGACTCAGTCTACCAGGGCAGCTGTGCCTTCCTCTTTTTAATTAATGTCCACAGTAATAATCTGCACAGATGCTCCTTTTTTAGAAGATATTTTAAAGGTTTATAACTTTTTTTAAATGGCTCTTCTTTTTTTTTTTTTTTTTAAACATACATTAGGTAGTTGCACTATTATAAGTCTTTATAATATGGTCAAACCTTCGTTAATGTATTATATATTTGTTCTATTTCTATTTTCCAAAACACTGGTTGAATACTTTTTAGATTTTGGGCAAACATAAAAGCAGGAGTTTTTTGACCTACTGATTAAGAATTATTGTATAGCCTCTTGTGAATATTGATACTTTTATATTTTTTGGCAGCTCAAATGTAAATAAAAATGTATAGCAAATTTCTTAATCAGTTGAAGATTTTTTTTTTACTCTTTTTTCTTCTTTTTTGAACTTGGTACTTTTGTCTTAAAAAAGAAAATCAAAGAAATGAACAAAACAGTCACTGATGTCTTATTCAATCCATATAATTGTTATTGGGTGAGTGGATGGCCTTGAATCCTTTTTTGTTCATTTGTAAAACATCTAGTCCTATTTTTGGATAATAAATTGATTTGACTAATTCATTAAGTACTGCACATCAACCTTTAATTACTCATCTGCAACGTAATTGTGCAGAAGTAACAATGCTGTCTTATTTATATGTGCTGTGCTTTACTGTTTTGCAATGTTTTTCAAATAGATGCCAAAAAACAGTTGTATATTTAAAATAAAACACACAAAAAACAGGTTTCTTTCCCTTTAACAAAGAGTACTGTACAGAATAATCATCAGAGGTTTGGTCAAAATGAGGTTCGTACCACAAGGACGGCATCCTTTTAAAAATGCAGTTGTCAGAAGTTCCACCTCAATGCACTTCTCAGCGTTTCTTAAATTCTTTTAAATGGTACATGATAATTTATATTATTATGTTTTTAAATTGATTGCAAAAAGTGGACCAGAGAAAATTGGTCCAAGTGTTGGTTTTTATGTTTTTAATTATTTTCTGATCAAACTGCACAAAACGGATCTCAAACGGGCACTGCGCCTTGAGATTTGGATGACTTTTTAACCACTGATCAATAAAATGAGTGCAACACTAAACTACATGTTTCTTATTCCTTTTAATTTGATTGAGTTGATAAAGAGGGCTCAATCTCAGAGAGTTGACCTTACTGAACTTTAAAATGTCAGCTTTAAAACCAGATACAGTTGGTGTGGTCTTTACTATTATCCATATCTAAAAAAATAATATAACACTTAAACTGACGAACCAGATATTCCATTTCCTGACCCCTCCATTGCTTGTTTTGTCTGCCCAGCAGTGCATGATGTTTTTGTAATGCTCTGCCAGCATGTTTGGCTTGTTCACCCTGCACATGATGCATGTTGTATTGACACTGGCATGCATGGCAAGTATATCAGAGAATTAATGTATATGTGTATATTTGAATCTTCATGGCAAGTGCACCTTATTTAAATCTCATTGTACATGTTTGATTAATCGCTTGAAGATGAATAGTACCATTTTCCTGGTGAATTATCCGTAGCGTCAAAAACATTTTAAAAACTAATAATTCACTGGGAAGTCTTGGTTACTGGTGTTACTTCTGTTCAAGGTGCCAAACTGTTTGTATTAACACATGTAGTGAAGCTTAAGATCGACTCCCACTATTCTCAAGGGGATTCTTCTTCAGTGAGGCTACAATGCATTTCAAGCATGGCACCAGCCTTTACGCTCTTTCTTTGCCTTCTTCTCTAGAGGCATCAGAAGACACATTTTGGTAAAAAGGCAGAGAAAGAGACGCACAAAAAGAGCTCTTTCCATCTTGCAAGCTCTTGCTTTATAAAACGATTGCACCAGTGAGCGTAGTTCAATTACACTTTGCAGTAATCACTGTTTTGGTGCCCCCTGGTGCACAACATAAGCATGCATTAAGAATAGTCAAACAGGATGTTATTAATAGTGGCTCAACTACATTGATTATCAGCTGTTCCACTGGAAAGCATGATATTCCTCCAAGGATCGGCCTTGTGCTGCGCTTACTTTAAGTCCTGCCCTGACACGCGGTCATGCATTCAAGATGAGGGTTACACGGTTTGATCAAACACTGATCCATCACTGTCACTACTTATTTCCTTCAAGATTTTACATTAAAATTAAACTTTCAGCGTTGGCTGGTGTCTTCTGACTATCTCCAGGAGTGTAGAAAGCCTCATATTAACCCGTCCCTCAGGACCAGCAGCCAAAACGTGGCCCTTCCAGGCTTCAGCTGGTTTTCAAACAAAGAGCGTCAGCAGGCAAGACCTCAACTGTTCCCGGCCGGCGACGGTGTGTGTGGTCACTCCGCCAGCGCAGAGCAGGAAGCAAAGGGGATTGAGCAACCTGATGAGGTCTGTATTACACGGTCCATGTTTATTTTGATTTCTCTTGATATGGAGATGCACATTTTTATCTTCCGCTGCAGATGTTCACTTAATCTAGAATAATCACAATTGCATGTCAAGAAACCCTATCTGAAAAGATGCTTGTTCTTCCTTTATCAGTCTCTCATGTTCACATGTCTTGTGAGTACAACAGCCTTGAATTATCTCTAATCACCAGGACGGTGCAGGCCGGCTGTCAGAGAGCGGTGCCTCACCGCGACGGTTTCGCCATCAGAGAGGTGAAAACAAAGAGGGGAGGAAGTTACAGCGTCACAGCAGAGCTCTTAATGCGGGGACCGGTCTCCATGGAGACCCTGCCACCAACATAAAGATCTCCTCCACAACAGGGCATCTGAAGCCTTTGGTGACAGAGAGGACCCAACCAATCGTCTCCCATGAGCCATTAAGAGTAACCGAACGCTGTCTCTTTCTTATATGTCTAATCCTCTCTGTGAGGTTGCATTAGATGCTGCTGGAAATTCATTGTGTATATAACTTGTATATATATGAGTAATAAAACACTTTCCTCTTAGTTACAGATCAAAGTGTCTGGCCAGAGAGGTAGTTTGGGAATCAGCATTGCTGGTGGGATTGGCTCTCTGCCTTTTAAAGACCACGATGAGGTAGGTGCTGGGGGATGTATGCGTGTTTTGTTGAAGATAATGAGAAGCAGCAGCCTTGAGCAACTGAATTCCTACAAGTACCCATTTTAATTTACCAACAGAGAGAGTTTTGAGCACAATGCTATTACCCGTGTCCCTCAGGCTAACATGTCTATTTCCTTTCAGGGCATTTTTATTTCCAGAGTAAATAGAGGGGGGGCATCAGAAAAGGCCGGCGTCCATGTTGGAGATAGATTGCTGGAGGTAGGCTGGGAATCATTTTTCTCTGCCTGTTCACCAACTGTTAAATATACAACCCAGCATGTCAAATATTGTTGACCAAATGGAAATCACAAAGCACTTTATATTGGCTGTCAGAATGCCATTATAAAACCTACTCCCTGCTGGTGTTCCCCTTGTGGCCAATAGAGGGCATCCTAGGCCAATAAAGGGCCTCCTAGGCAGAGGACGCTCTGCTGGGACTCCCCCTCAGCGATAAAGCCAATAAGAGGCAGCCAAATTGAAAAGAAGTGAATACAGATGCAAAATGAATATGTGGATTGACACTTTGTTAGGTTAGCTGATTTAGAAATCATCCCTTAGAGGCTGTAGTGCTATTTGCTATTTTCAGACAACCAGGAGTGTGACTTAACCCTGCACCTCTGACTCCTGCTCCTACTCTCACTGACCCCTGAACGTTTAACGTGACCCCGGTGCTTCCAGGTCAATGGCCTCGATATGCAGGCGGCGACCCACCACGAGGCAGTCAGCGCCCTCAGGAATGCTGGGAGCTGCATCAAGATGAAAGTACTCCGAGAAAAGCTGCTACCCAGAGAGGCGTGTGACCCAGATGAGCCTCGGGATCCCCGGAACATGATGGGGCGACAGCCGTGCAGCCGGGACGGCGGAGGCCAAGGAGAGAAACAGCCCAAGATGGAGAACACAGAGCACTGTTTGCCCAAGAAGATTGAGGCGGTTGTCTGCAACGGCAACGGCATTGTGGGTGGTTTACTCAAATCAAAGCACAAACGGAATAAAAGTTTTCAAATGTCACTATTGTTTTACGATTTCCTCAAGTCATATGTGGATTACGCCTTCAAAATAAGTCTTTCTTTTACACTTCTTTCCTCTTTGTCTTTTGGTGTTTCAGTCTGATTTAGAGAGTGAGTTGAACAGAAGCTTGTCTGAGATGAAGGCGCAGGCTTTGATGAAAAAGTATTCACTTCAAGGGGCGATACACACAATGACAGTAAGCAGATTTCATCCCTCAGTCGCATATACCAACTACAATATCATCTTACACTGAAATCAATTTATTTTAGCAATCCCAGAGACCTTCAAAATCAAAGAATCCTGCAAAAATAAACATTAGAGATTTACATGACATGATTTTTCTGACATTTCAGCATGTTAGCACATTTTATCACATGAAAATTTACTTATTTTCCTACCCAATCCCGTTCCCTTCTGTGGCAATCATCTAACAGATCCCGCGGATCATCCTCACTCATCCCTCTACATCAGATGAAGATGTGGAGCTCTTGACACAGATCTCCAGCAGAGAGGCGCTACACGAGTCTGACATTCCTGACAGACACGTACACTGTTTCGACAGCGCTTTCTACCCACCTTGACTGCAGCGTAGAGGTATATACATGATGGACGCAGACTGTTATTACCCAGCTCTTTTAAACCCCATGTTACTGTGGTGGATTAGTGTAAAACAAGCTGTGGGAATGTGTTTTTTAAGCTTTTTGTCTTCAAGATTCAATTGCTGCTAATAGTATTTGGTGACATTAAATCAATTTGCAAGAATGGCCTTTATTTTTATGACTAAAACAACAAAGTTTTGCCTGTGCAACTACATAGAACAGAGACTGTAAAGCATGAACAGATTGCTCTCTAATGTCCAAATGAATTCCTAATATTAAATACAGTAAATTTAACAATGAACAGTGCTGGCTACCTCTACTTCACACCACTGTGCTGTAAATTATAGATGTGCTGCTAAATAGTGTCTACGCCAATGTGAAGCCCACTTTTATATGGACAATCTTGCTCCTGTACGCACTCTGTTTTCTGAAAAGACGAAGAGAACAGACGTTTTCACACTTTTACAGTCTCACAGTCTCAACACTTGATTGTTCATTGTTCACTTTCTCAATAAAGTTGTCCCAAGAGGTTTTTCTTTTCTTTGAGCTTTTCCAGGCTGATATTCATAGCTGCGTGAACACCTGTAGAGTATACAGCAATTCAGTAAAAGCCCCGCAAACACCCTCACTTTGATACAGTGTTGTTTTGTCAGACAGGTGATTGTTTGAAAGATATTTTGAGGTTGTAATTCGCACCAAGTGTTCCTGTTATTGTGTCAACAACCCACTATATGTTTGCTCTTGGCAGGAATAGGACTTGTTTTATCAGTGATGCTCTTGCATGAGGGCTCTCTGCTGGGTGATAATAATCTGGGGAGACAACTTGTTATAAAAAACATCCGGCGTGTGAGAGTCCACACAGAGTCAATTACCGCCTGGTCCTGCTCATACTGTGAGACTCGCGTCTTCGTGTCTCGTCTTTGTGGATCTGAGGAGGACGAGCGTGGATCGGTTTGACAGTAATATAACTGGAATTCATGGGAGTATTGAACCGAACCATCTAACTATGTTACGTCTAGACCTGTGGTTTTTTAAATGGGGGTACGTGTAAAATGAGCATCCATTAAAAAATCCTTTAAAAGTAGCTATTTAATAAATATTCAATAAAATATAAGTGTAAGTTCATAAGCTAAAGTGTATATTAAATCAGACATTGATGGCACAGCGCTGTGTATTACATCTTTTTTCAACCAAAAATGCTTTGCACTGGTCAGGGGGTACTGCAGAAACAAAAGTTTTGAAAATGTCTGTTATTGTGGATTAACTTGCAAATAAGGATACACCTGCAAAAAGAAAAGACTGCAGCTTCAATAAACAATGCAAAGAGAAAAAAATAAAGAAAAGAACGCCAGTTAAACCCGTCAGCAGTGACTTGACCGACAGCTCTCTGTAAACTAAGCCGGTGGGAAAACTCAATTGACCGGCATGGAGTGTCTTTGTAGAGAGGATCGTCTCTCTGATGATCATTTGTTCTAAACGGACCAAGACAGAGCTGAGGAGCACCAAGTGATTTGTCATTGAAGGAAAATGAACTGCTTGAATCAGTCAAAAGCAGCAAACAATATCAATGAAAAAGTACTTGGTGAGTCATGATGTCTGTTTTATTTAAATATTGTTATGTAAACGATCATTTATTTAGATGTTTATTCATAATTTTACATAATGATACTCAATAATAAAATCAAGCTACATACTAAATTGATTATTCAAATCTTTTGTCTTTCCATTTGAATAAGAATACAAATATACACTGTATATTCACACCCACACCATCGTGGCAACGTGCGTCTGGAGAAACTTATTTTGCAGCACCCATACATGGCCAATGTTTAGGCAGTAATCCTATTTTACACATGGACATGATAAAGATCAATAATTCAGATCTATCAACTGATAGTAAATGCTCTCATACCGTCTTGCCGTTGACTGACACATTTATATTTTGTAGATTTTGCAAAGGCCTCGATGATGACTGTTGGTGGCTCACGTGGGTTGAGTTTTGGTTCTGCTGCTCTTTGTGTATAGAGTCATTGACAAACCTGCTGTTGGATTGTGAGTTTTAAGATGGGAGAAGAGATTTGTTCTGTTTCCATCTTTAGTCCCGACTTGTTCATCACACACAAATCCCTTTGTTCATGTTCTCTGACTCTCCTTTTTCATTTGATTTAAAATAAAGGAATCACCAAATAGGGGCATTTACATTATTTTTGCTAACAAGAGTGGTTATACTTCCTGCTGGGGTTAGGGCTACATGGGTAATTACTAGGGCTGTACTGAATAGTTCAAAGCTTCATTCATAATGTTAATAACTTGCAGAAACATTGCATGCACTAGTCCACCGGCTTCCACCTTGACTTCCCCTCTCTCTCATGAACACACACAGCGAACAACAGTGTGTCCTCATGTCTATAATAATCTCAGTCCTTATCCCAATACATTTTGTGTCAAAATTCATTGAAAAATTCACATTTTCTTTATCTAGTGAAATATTCAGCTTCTATCCATATTTGTTGGTATTTAGGTTTTTTTAAATCAACATTTTTACTGCGATCTTTATAAACGTAACAGCCATCTAAATGTACCATAAATGACATATCATGTATATAGTCAAACGTATGTTTGCATGTTACTTTTTTATAATGTTGTTTAAAGTAAGAGAAAAAGAGGAACTGAATATGTGTTAAGTGTTTCCCATTAATTACCAAAACTGACAGCCCGCCAAAGTCTATTTCTTCCTGCCACAGTTTCATAATGAAATGAACATATTTTTGCACTTCTCAGCGGGTGGGCTGGCTGGTCCTGAGTCTACTCAACTATTTTTTCCGCAGAGGTTCACGGGGGTCGGCTCTCGTTCGACTGGGGAAATGGAAGTGGCTCAGTCCTTGTCAGCTTTACAGCACCAATACACTGTAGTCTTCGGCGCCTCTATATGACCTACAAAAGTGAACGAGACCATAAGCGAGCAGATACGCTATTTCTATATTGTAATTTTTCTAATGCTTGTTATCAGTGCCACGTTTACCAGGAGCTCCTTCAGCTCAGACTCCAGCTGGGCTTCTGGCAGCAACCAGCAGTGTGGAGGCCCATGGAATAGGAGAACCAGGACCAGGACTAAACAGAGCAGACTGTTAGACCCTGCTGCAATACAATAAGAGGTTTTCTAATGGGACTGGGAAACACTACCAATTATGTCCACAAGGACGGCCAATGTCAACACAAAATGAAAGTTCTATGTCGTACGAGAGGGTCCAATGTCCACCCAACATAGTCTCACAAAATCCTGTGGAAAACACTGATAAAGCAAAATGTTTCAATGTAACAGGTGTTGCATAATTGAATATTATCTTGTATTATTGTGGACATGTGAGGTCAATTATTTTGTGACCAACCATATCGTTTTGAATGTCAATCTCGTTATATCGCCCAAGCCCAGTCTCGGGTCACTTTTCACAAACTTGTGTTTTATTTGTTTTGTTACTCTGTGTGGGGGTTTCTTTTAATATGTGACATTCATCTCATTACGTTTTGATAAATACTGCACATTTGGACTCCAGCAGTTAAACCAAACAAGGTATTATCAAGCTTAAACTCATTAAAACAGTGGACTGCTTTAGAGGCTTATCTCTGCTGGTGTGAACTAATTGGTACATTTAATATTACAGTATCAGATCATTTCCTTGGAGCTAAAAGCTAATACTGAGTGTCACATGTTAGAAATCAAAGCAAATAGATGTGACTTTTTGCACTTTCCACAGATACTGGATTTCAATCAAGAGAAAGGATTATATGAAAATCAAGTAATGGTTTCAGGCTATAATTTAGTATTTGCTGCTATCAAAGGTGTTTACATATTTAAGGCACTCGTCAGATGCTTTTCATCACGAGCTCCTCACAAAACCAAACGCAGTGAGTTCACAACACCAGAGGTAAACTAAAGAGGACCAGGCGGCGCTGTCAGTGTAAAGCTTAGTTGTATGGTAATTTCTTTCTGTGTGCGGCTGCCACAGTGAGACAGAGGGACGGGAGACAGACATCAGGGTGGAAATAGACGAGAACAGCTGTGACAGGAATGAAGAATGTAGTGTACTCAAAGGATTAGCATCCACACCAGAGGTCTGCTTTCACTCACTGATAAGGGAACAGAGAAGTCGATGCAGATTCAAACAAGCAAGTAACTTAAATTGTTTCAACCACCCTGATAAGTCATTATTGGAAACATGCCTATATATATATATATATATATATATATATATATATATATATATATATATATTTGTCACGTTAGTCTGCAGGCTGGCAGAGGTTCATGTTATCTGGAGACTGAATGAACATCTTATATTGCTCATATATATTTAGTAGTGTTTTGTATTAATACATCAGGCATGCAAGTTCATACAGAACTTGTGCTAAAAATCTTTCATGAATGTTTGATATGACGATCATAATGAGAAAAATAAGGCACCCGTGTTTGACTTTCGTGTGTTCTCTATGGCAACACACATTTTCTTGGCATGTTTTTCTCATTTTTTTCAATCAATACAATCATCCCCATCTCTGTTATTTATGATCTGAGCTCAGTCATTCAAGATATTTGTCATGTTTTCAGTTTTATGTCAGTCATATTGTGGCAGTATATATAATATATGAAGGGCGCTTGCTGGGGAGGTATACATAACCTTTGAGTTGTTTGGGGATTGGAGACTAAAAGTGTTAAAATTGAACAAGACATCTTTCCAGGGACACAGAGCTGGGTTGTTTGTAGCTCTAAGCATAGACATTGTTGCTGGTGCCCAGCAGGCTGACTGCTGTCTGCAAGCTATTTGTGGCTATTATGTGTCTATAAAAGGAAATCGGCAAGGCGATACACACACCAACAGTAATACACTTTGAACTTAGCGAGTCGGGCTGAAAAGTATGCATCTTGCTTTCTGTATCTGCTTTGATCAACATCTTAAGAATTTTGATATTTTCTGAATCGTGGACACACAACACTTCTGGATGGAGAGGCTTTTGATGCAGAAATGGACAGTTTGAATAAGAGTTTGGGGAAGGTAAGAGGGTTTGGAAATATATTTATTTCTTTTGAAAATGTGCACTAGGTGAAAAACCTGTGAGGCTGAAGTAATACAATGATCCTTTCTTTCCGATTCCTGACCTTTAAAGTTACAATGTTTCTGGCTTTAGAGTTTTTAGATGAAGACTTTGACCTCAGACCTAAATCCAACTGGAAAAAACAGCTCAAGAATTTGGTTTTAATCCATCAGCACTATTAGCCCCCCCCCCCCCCCCCCCATCCCCCCCTCTACCACCCGCTGTCACCTTCTAGGCTTTCGCACATAAACATATAGACGCAGTATATAGTCAGATGCTGCTGTTTGATCCTGTTATTTCCTGGAGGATAAATAACAGTTACCAACCACTGCTTTCGAGTGAATTTAAAAAAAATAACGAAAAAGCGAAAGTCACAAGAATTAATCTGATCAGTGTGTTAACATGTTGTGAAAATTGCCTGTGAATAAGTATATGCTTCACTTTTAAATATGTTGACTTTCATTGCACTGCATTGCAACATATTGAAACCTTTTTATAATGCATTGTACTTCACAGGAAACTGTGAGTAATTCTGAGATATTGAACAAGCATCTTTATTCAATCACAATGGCATTGTCTCCCTTAATATGCTGCTCTTGAAAATGACATGCATTGATTGCAATATGTGTATTTTTGTTGTAGCTCTTGTCCTTGTGTATGAGACAAAAGCATTGTTTCATAATCTGAGGGAGATAACCCAATGTGCTCGGTAGCAGCTGGCAGTTTGCTATATGTGCACACCATATCTACTGTGGAGGGAGGGGTAGTGTGTTTGTCTGTAATTAAACTCTTTACTTAGTGACACGCCCAACTGTTTATGCTTTTACTGTGTCACAACGTGAGCCGCTCAGATATGTATTGTCACAGATGTGGAGCACAGCGTTTTCAGATTTACAACAGCAATTATGTCCTCCTTTCAAAAAGGATAAGCTCATGGGCTCATTGTGGCACTGAACTCAGCATCATTAAGAGCAAACGCAAATGTAGAGCGCTGCTTAAAGTTGAACTTGTGTTTTGTAGAGCAGCTTCTACAGAGGAAACATAGGAGAAGGAATAATGTCCTTTGCATTTATTCAGTAGTATGTTTCCTTGTACTTATAAGTATATTCGTCACTTTCTGGTTGCTAAATGTTTATGCGTGCCCCTTTTAAAGGTCCCCGCATCGGGTGGTCTGCTTCAAAAAATGATTTAGTGCTGCTTGTATTCGCTCTTTGGGACGAGTTTGACGTGCCATGAAATAGCTGTGTGAGTGAGAGCACTCACACAGTGAGGTGACATGTAGCACATGTGAGGCAGCGGTGGTTGGAAATGTGATCTGTGAGGACGGCATGACCTCAGAGACACTCAACGCAATCAAACATTTAAGAGCTGGGGCTCTGACGGGCAAGGAGGAAACGCAGGCTTTGACCTTTCACAGTGTAAATTTACTCTGCTTTGACTACAGGGGACATGCAAACAAGGAGGTTGCATAAGAGCACGAAAACATAAACAAGTTTATATGATGGCACATGATTAGTTTAGCGGAGGCATTTCTTCTCTTTATCTATTTATAGCTGATTTCAGATACGCTGGTATCACCGAGTTAAATATCTTGGCCCTCAGAAGTGTAAGCGAACCTGCTCAAGCTCAGGGACTAGGTGTCTATTAACTAGGTGTTTATTAAATAAAAACTACTCATTATACAGGCAGAATAGCCCATGCCCATGTGTTAAATGATTATTATATAATGCTGCGAGTGGTAAGTATGGTGTAAATTCCAACTATTTCACATGCTATTGAGTACTTTAATCTATAATATTATGTTTTTTTTTAAACTCACCATGAATATTATCTGGTAAAGTAAAATGTGTATATACCATAAAATGGTATTGCACTCAAAGCTCCACATTTGGTTGAATAATTATGATGATTTTGTCAGAAAAGACTGCAGTTATTTTTTTGCCCGGACGCACAGATAAGACCAGGGTTTTTGACATTCAAGGCAAATGTTGTTTTGACGGCTGATTAGACTGCACACTTTCCCTATTGACTCATTTAAATATAGATGTTATTTCTTCTTTGTGATATGTATTACTTACTTTTTTCTATGAATGTCCCCATGGACTCTATATTCATTGATGTTTGTTGATTATTTTCTGAATTAATTTAAAATACCTCACTGTTTTATGTACTCAGATGAATCCTGTTTGTTTTAACCTGAAAAGGATGCAATGTGCAGAATTCTCAATTTATAAAATAAAAAACAAAAAGACGCATATCAGTCGGCAGTTTTTCTCTCTTTGATGTCGATCTGTGAGCCAGCAACTCGCTAGAATAGGTGTGCTTTTGTTCTTTATCTATCCAGCAGATACGTTTTTATTGCCAGTTCTGTAGCTCTTTCATTTCTTTTATCTGATATGTTCAATATGTCAAAAACACACTTGCCAAATATGCCTCCTTCATGTGTACGGTGTTGTAATTACCTGGGCTTGGACAATGAGTTAAAAAAAACAAAACGCAGCAGTGTTTGTAAACATCTTGATAATCATTGTGATTTTAAACTATACTAACATTATCTCCTTGCTATATTAAACTGGTTGGTAATCTTGAGAAAATAGCAAGACTAAGCTATACATTTAAAAAAAATTCCATCTGAAAAACCTAGCCCATAGTGCCAACTCTGGGCTAGCAGCACTCGCTCCAACAGTTGCCAAGTGGGCAACACTGACAGCTCGTCTCTTCAGGCCTCCTCTCCTAAAATGATCATTATAATACGGGTAGATCAAATCAAGCATTCTGATTGGTTGAGAGTGAGTCACGGGGTGTATTTTATTCAGCCATAAAGTACTGTACAGCCTGTTTACATTTAGAGCGTTCCATATCAGTGCGCACTTAAAATAACAGGTAGATTTAAATTGCACGACCGTTAGTTGTCATTTCAAGCTTGACAGTTACCAAACATGTTTCGTGTAAACTTTGATATTGTAACCTCCACAGTAACGACTCGCAGACGTTGGTTTCCTTAACTTGCAGGTTTATTGCTTGAGTGTTCACAGTATTGCAACGGGGCTCTTCGCTAACAGTAGCTCAAACGGAACAGCTAACAAGCTCACTTAGCATCCCCCACACTAGCATAACGAACGACAACACACGCGTCACTTCCTCCCTAACCTAAAGATGAGGAATGAAAAGGGTTTGATCACAAAATCGTGATAATTTCCAGTGAGAGATAATTACGTCGGTAATTTCCCGACGCGAGGCGAGTTCTCTAAACATCATGGAGGAGAAGAATGACGGATAAAAGACGGACAGGAGCAGCGAGAGCACTTCTTTACATCGGTGGCTGAGCGTCATCCTCCACCCTGCTTTCAACCGGCCGCTAACAGCTTGAGGAAGATTCCAGTGACATTCAACGAGTTCTTAACTGCGAAGAGGTTCTGGATAGTTTTATTGTCTTTGTCAGAGCATTTGAGGACAAATGTTTAAAAAAAATGACAAACTAGTTTTAACTTGCCACACATTATTATGTAGGACCGAGGCTGGCTGGTTGGACTGCAGTGGAACTCTGAGATGAAACGTGAAGAAGAAACGTTTGCCTATTCTTTGACATCAACCAGCAGAGGTTGTGAAATATCTTTTTAATAGAGTTTCAAGTATGCGTTACAATAATCTCCACTGATTATATCGGAAAATGGTAGGGTCCTTACCAGTTTTCATTTTGCAGATGACCTGTCGACTCTGTGGGGAGAAGAATTGTGATTAGTGGGTAGCAGACGTACTTTGAGTGTGATTGCTGAAGTGAGAATACATGGGAAACGTTTTCACATATCCAGACTATGAATTGCCATTGAACTCAAACAGCGATGTAGCCACCTTAACAAATTGAAGCCCTTGCACTGCTCGCATATATGTACAACAAATAAGAGTACTGCAGCACTATCTTTTTGCAATTTAAGCTTAGTAATTGGAAGTATATTGGTGTTCCCTTTGTATTAGAATGTTTACATCTCTATTTCCTTTGAGATTATAACCACAGAGACATGTTGCTTCTTTCATATATGCGGCGAAGCTGTTATCCACCACAATTCGCTGCTTGATCTCCTCATACATTTCAGCATGGGTTGCCCCAGTGAAAATCGACCAATTATTGCTGATAGTGTGAAAGCTGCACTGAAACCTACTGAACGATACAGGCTCAGGAAAAGCTGAGAGCTGGATGCGATCACTTCTGCAGACAGTACAGAGGTTTCACAGTATGGTTCTCCTTGTTGCAGGTGCTGTCTTATAATGATAACAACAAAGTGGTTTTCCTTTAGTTTTACAGATGACACCAATGAAAGTACTGATTATGGATAACTGCAGTTTGGATTTGAAATAAAGCTACTATTAGTAGTAATGGGATAAAAATGACATCCAGGGTGTTAAAAGCTGGGTAGCAGCCAGGAGTTGCTGCACCAGAAGGATACGTAAAACTGCCCGGCAGAGCTTTCATTGTAAAGTATTCTGATCACTCGGAAATTGGTGCAAATATTACAAAGCCAGCCATGAAGCAAGATGTCACACTATGTGGAGGCAATTTTGTTTATACTGTAAATGTGGACATGTAAATATACATTCACTGCAGTCATATTCAGGCTGCATTCACATCAGATCCGGCTGGACAGAGATATGACAGTCCTCCCATTAATGGCCTGAGGCCCAAAAGTCTAAACAGAGACCACGTTTGGAGAAAGTTAGTTCATCAACTTCAGCCTCCCAAACAATGATAACAACAGGTTTCTCCAGCGTGTGTATATTGCTAACAAGGCGCCCCCCCCCGGAGTCACGGAACCCAACAGCGCTGCGGTGGCCAATCACAAAACCGAAAATCCAGACCTGTTCAACCCATTGAAGGGAACAAAAGATGGTAATTGTCGTGCTGTCGCTCGGGCCCATTAGTAACACTCTGACACCGTCGCACAACGCTGCTGCGAATCGCCGCAACGCCTGATCTGGTGTGAATGCCGCCTTCTGCCAACGTGGGCACGAGATGATTTAATTGCAACTCATTACTCCTCATTGAGTCTGGGAGTGTCGAGGCTTTGATCTACAGGCTGCTGAAGCGCCTGATCTGTGTGTTTGTGTGATTACGGCTCATGAGTGGCGGGATACATTTACACAACCCCTGTGAGGCAAAAAGAAATAAGTTTGAGCGACTCAAACAAGGACTTTGTGGAGAACTCAACAATATCCCAGAATACGTCCAATAAGTGTTTGTGCTAAACAGGAAAGTTACTGGGAAATTATTATGAAGAGCGTGTAACCAAAAAGACGATTTGTTCCTCTCCTGTCTGTTTTTACAGGTTTCAATAGGAGTGCCAACTAAGTCTTCTATTTTCACATTTGTGCCGGTGGTGCAGACATTACCAATTAAAAGCATTGTTACAGTGGAGGAGCGATCTGGAGCTTTAACAGGAAAACCCAGTAAGGTACGGCAGCAGCACACACACACACACACACACACACACACACACACACACACACACACACACACACACACACACACACACACACACACACACACACACGCGCGCACACACACACACATTTACTATTCCTTGCATTGCCACCTGATGCTTGTAGTGTTATTTCCCGTTTTGCTCTGTTTGCAACTGGTAGACAAACTTGCTTATGTTTTATATTTTGGGGTAAATTCCCCAACATTGAAAATTAACCCACTCTGCCTGTCTGAGTCCTCAGTAATGTTCGTCCAGTTTATCCCATACATTGATTGACAGCCTTGTGCCACGTGCTAACATTACAAGTTTAAATGCACCCAGACGTCACTGTTGAAGAATAACAGCATATGAATGTGACCATTTTCTACTTATATTTGATGTGGCAGATATGCCTTTCTGTTCCTCACTCTTTATTTATTCTCTCAATTACATTTATATATTTTTTTTATGAAACCTTTGATCCTCGAGTTACAAATGATTGCAAAGTAATTTCAATTTGATAGTATTCATTCAAGCACTTTCAACAGTGAAGACAAACAAAGTTGATGAATCTCTCCACATAATGAGTGTGACACAATGAAACTTCTCTTGAATAGAAAGTGAAATTAGGTCCATGAGCCAGACAATATAATTCGGTAGCCCTTTTGAAGGACCCTAATTTCTTGTGACCAATCATGTCAGTGGCTTAAGCGTTTAAGGGCAACACTTTGCCATCATTTCTTAATTTGAGAGAATGTATGTCTGTAAAAAAAAAAAGGTAAGTTACATGAAGCTGTCAACACGAAAAAGAATAATCGTCCTTATCTTGAGTACATTTTCTACAAATGTTTTACCACTAGTGGGAATGAACATCATTGATATGATTTGACATCATCCAATTATTTTGTATTCCAGGCGCCTGACTCACAATATCAATACATCATGTCCTTTCAAGATGTGTGTATCAATATCAAACATACTCCTGAACAACCTCAAGGGATCAAACCAGATTCACTTTCTCTTGCATGTCATTTTTGGTTGATGATACCAGAAGTAATTGTGGACATATCATATTTCTTAGGTCACTGCATAATAGGGCATTCTATAGAAGACAGTTTGTTTTTTACTCTTCAAAAAAATATGAAATAAAATAACTGAGACAAATACCAAACTTTTCCCTAACTCTGATCTTGGGGTCAACTTAATGTAGGAACTTTAATTAATGCACCCAAACTACAAATGTTCAACAAAAAGTTATTGAAAGCAACCGTCCTGGAGGCAGATGTGGACTCTCATTAGTGTGGATGGCAGGAGGGGTTAATGTGCTTTTAGATGTTCATCCAACATCAACATCACGGCAGCAGCACATCTCTGGGTGCCTTGGGATAGCGAACTGCTTCTGCTGCCTGAAGTCAGACTTCAAAGGCGTTATCACTGGCATCATTACTTTCTCATCGTCCCCCACTGCTTTTACCGAAAGGAGTGACAGACCTTCATGTTATGAGCCACCAACATACTCAAGACGCTGAACAACCCCGTGTTTCAACATACATAGGGACCATTATCTTTCATAGAAGCACAATGTTAGATTGTGTGTCACTATGCATGGCTTTGTGCCATTTCCACTTCATTTTTTTTTTCCCATCTAAAACTCTATCTCCATCTTTCTCTCATGGATGGGTAAAAAGTACTCATAAAACAGAATATTACCATATTAGTATATTATAATGTTGAATTATTATTGAACAACATGTAGTTTAACCTGGAGCAAATTTCATCAAGGCTACTTTATATAGTGAGGGGTCTTTTCATGTAGCTTATTTTATGACATGTTCAAACTTTACATCTTTGAAATAGAAGTACTAGTAGTAGTAAAATAGTACTAGTAAAATGTTTGTGGACAGATTTTTTGACCGTGAGGAGTGACAATTGTGCGAGATGCAGTTGAAAATGTACAGGTAGTTGAGATCAAATCTTTAATAAATAGGGCCCCCTATTTAACATTGTGGCTGGTTGGATCCCATCGCAAGACGGTCATAGTTCCCTTTTAAATGTAGGGGAGTAGACGTATAGAATAAAGTAGAAACTCTCAAGTAAAGTAATAGTACCTCAAAATTGTACTTAAGTACAGTAGTTATGTAAATGTTAGATTTACTTTCCACCACTGATAAGTAGGACTATGTCAGTCATTATGTCAGTGTACGAGGATTCATCCATCATGTTGCTAAATATATTAAACTGTATGAATGCAAAACGTGTATTTAACTCTCCTTTTGACACACTATTTATATTTAAACCTTCTTACAAAACCTTTAGAGTTCTTTGCTTAATATGAAAGTGCTTTCTCGTTTGTGCTGCTGAGGTATATGTGCTGATAAAGTCTCTTTATGATCACAAAACAGCAAATGCAATAGTAAATGACATTATTGTACATGTAGTAGTCTAATTATACACATAATATGCACGCGTTGCTGTGTTCAGTTCCCACGCTAACTCAAAGAGAGCAGCCTGACGTTCACCTGCTGTGCAGAGTCAAGCTCGGGGAGAACATCTCTAAGCTGTTCAACTGCTCTGTGTCAGCAAACCTTATCTCAGTCATTGCAGTTGGACTCTAAAGTACCTGTTTTTGCTCTGATCTCTTATGGAGCGGAGTTGTGGCAAAAGGTCGATTTTGTGCTTTCTTACACCTGTTTTTTGCCGCTTCAACGCATGACAGATAAGTAGCAGTCCCTGTGGAGAGACAGCTTCCATATTTAGTTACGAAACGGCAGAATGTGAAGGATTATCGTTGAGACCACAGGCAGCTCATTAATTCACCACTCTAATTCAGAGCAGCCTGTGCTTCTCAATATATGCTATTGAGAAGGAATTAATGGCTCGGTATTTTTAAATTAGTAAGTAATTATGTAACCCCAAGTGGCCATTATCAGTTTGCATACTGAGTGGCCACCATTGATTTGAAATATGAGGTTATAATATCAATCATCTTCCTGCTTAAAACGTGAGGGTTTCTTTTCTGTACGCAACCCATGTGCATCACAGATCTTCAAACAGACTAAATTAGTTAAAGTTGTAGCAGATATTTCCTCTATAATAGCCCGTACATTCTTTCTGATGCATTTTGTTCAGTTCCGTGCCAGAAGACACCTCATCTCAGCTAATGAGAACAACAACCAGAATAAATCAATCGCAACTTAATCGTCAAAACCTTTGCCTGAAGCTAGAACCATACTAAATGTGATCAAATTGTCAAAATAATGAATTAATGCCAAAGTAGCTGTAATTTTATTTCTTGCATGGCCTTATTGTGCATCTAAATTACTCGAATGAAAACTTTAATTCCATCCAGTCATCCAAAGTTCTTACGGCATCATTGTATGTGCAGTCCTCAGACATGTCAATGGGTTTAAAGTAAACATGAAAAACTGCATTTGATTTCAGTGCTAAATATATAACTGCTTTTGACACACAATGTGCGACGATAGTAATGACATGAGCTGTCATTCATTTTAAATACAGTCCGGCTGCCTTTCATTTGTTTGATTACTGCTTGACTACAGTAAGGTAACAGAAAAGTACAGTGAGTTAAAAAACCAAAGGGTGTCATTATCATGTGGTGTCGTATATATTTTCAGGATCATAATTACCATAAATGTGGGAGTTCATTTCAATAATGATGCATGTCATATGAGGTTACTCTTTAGCTCCACTTAAATGTCACTCATATTAACCTTGAACATTCCTTTAACTCCAGATGGTTCTCATACAATACACCAGTATTTAAATCATATCCTAAAGGATGTAATGGCCTGAATTTCTGTTTTGGTCAAATTATATAACATTGTAGTTTCAATTGTTCACAATGTCGAGTTAAAGTAAGTTATGGTAATCTTGAATAATAGCTTAATTTAAAATAAAGACTGGCAAGAGAAAAAGCCAAATGAAGTATACCATGTTAAATAGTGAGCTGTTGAGGTGTTGGTTGATGGATTTACCTTAATCTTTAGTTCAGAATCACCTTTATTGGATATTTTGGTGATAGAGGGTTGTTGACAATGTTTGACTGAAGAAACTGTTCATGAGTCCGGTTGTTTTTAAGAACTGTGTTCTGCCAGAGGGGAGAAGCTGAAACTGGTTGTGTCCAGTATTGTCCCGCCCGCCTGCGGACTCTGGAGGTGAAGAAGACCTGGATGGAGGGCAGGCGGGCACCAAGGATTCTCTGCAGTCCTGTCCGTTGCAGTCTGTTCCTGCTGTTTGGTGGCTGATCCAAACCACACAGTGATTCTCTGCAGAGAACCGACTGGATTATTGTGATATTGAAACGGATCAGCAGCTCCTGGGCAGATGAAGCCCAAATCCTCTGTCTTTCTCCTGATGGTGTCTATGTTGGAAGTTCACTTCAGGTGCTGGGAGATGATGGCTCCCAGAAACCTGAAGACTTCCACAGCAGACACAGTGTTGTCCAGAAAGGATCAGCATGTTATCTTTAGAACGAGTTTGGCTATTAGTAACTTCTGTTCCAGCCTTTACGCTGAGGTAATCTAACCGGCTACTTGCTGTAGTTTCATATTTAGTGGACAAACATGAGATTGGTATTTCCCAAAATTCAAACTCTTTCTTTACATTTTAATACATGTATTTTGAATTTAAACATACATTTTGTTGTTTTTTTGTTTACTTCCTGCTGGCATATTTTTTTTGCAGTGCCTGGTTATCAAAGCAGGTGGAAAGTAACAAAGTTAAATGTTTTCTCAAGTACCATACTTAAATACTTAAGTACCTATTACATTTATACAGTTCTTGAACTACACTGGGTTGTATTTCAGAGGCAATGCATAACAATTAATGGATGGTCACTGGTCAGCCAAGGATATTTTGTATTCTTGCTGTTTACACACCTTTGTGATCACATCACATCTGTGAGAGTCTGGACTCTCTGTCATCTTAGCTAAAGTTCAAGCATCATTTTAAGCACATTCATCTTGCAGAAAGTTAAAACATTTTGTTTGCTAACATTTGCTAACATTTGCACTTATATTGAATTAAATTGATAGAATTTGGGACCAGGAGGAGCTTGAGTTAAATGACGGGTATTGGCAGGCCTCTCCTCAGTTGTCCAGTTCTGCACATGCGGCCTGTACTACACTGACGTCAGCATGTGAATTATAAGTGGTGGTGAAACCAAGCACACCCCCTGAGCTCAAAGAGGCTCGCTGAGGTTCACCTCGGGTTTTCTCAGGTTTCACTTGCTCAGTTCCTGCTAAACATTTGCCTGATTTTCTCCTGTCAGAACGTCGCTGTGTCCCATGAGAAGACAACTGGGCCGACCATGTCGAACAGGAAGATTTTACAAGCAGAGAAAGTCTTTATCAAAGACTCTGGAGAGGGAGGAGCAGGAAACACAACCCAGCCAGGGACAAAACTTCATGTAAGTACAACATGAGCACAGTATGTCATCTGAAAACGATGACAGAACGTTTTTTTAATCACCATGTTACAATATTAATATTTGCATGTGTCAAATACTGTGTCTCTGTGGATCTCTATTGGGTAAATATGCACATACAGTATCAAGTGTGGACACATCTGACACTGTCAGGAGATACAAACAAATGAATGCAACAGTCCATGGTGGACATTTATCGCTTTTCAAGTGTTAAATATTGTTGTAATACTTCTCTGCACACATTTTGGACACTCTGGCTTTTAAGAATATAAAGCTATTCACAGATACAAAACGATAACTTAATAGTTGCCATTTATACATTTTTTGTTTTTGTTTTTCAGCCCTCACTGGATCACGTGAGCCTCTCTCAAACCAAAGTCTCTCCTTCAGTCGCTGTTCAATCTGAAAATACCCCCGACCACAGAGCTGCCGGGACAGCCTCCATGGAAACAGCTGTTGATAAACATAGGGGCATTTCCCAACTGCAGTGTCACGGTACCTCTGGACTTGCTGAGCTTAGCTCTGGTTACTTTGTGAATAGAGCGCATGTGTCAGAAGACAGAATGAGCCCCACACGCTCCGCGGACATGTTCCCCACCCCGGCTTCCTCCAGAGAGTCCATCCTCTCAGAGGGCTCGGATGGAGAGAAGAGCTGGTCGGCTATGCGGCTTTCCAATGTAACCTCTCCGGTTTCTTTCAGCCGAATCGGTTCCCCCTGCTCATCTGTCTGCTCTGGCATCTTCTCCCCCGCTGTGGTCCAGATCAAGAGGCACTTTCTCGCTCCTGGATCTAGTCTAATTCACACACCTTGTTTCTCATCCTGCGAGAGCTTGTCCTCCTCTGTCTGTGCCCAATCCCCTCCTCCTCCTCCCCGGCACCGGCCTCCTCTCACCCGACTCTCCCTCCTCACAGCCATCCTAAGAAAAGGCCGGCTTCCTGTCCTGTCGTCTGCACTTCAGAGGCCGTACACCCCCTGCTGGCCTGTTAGCCCTGTGACTCTGTCCTTCTGTAATGCATGCTCAGCAGCCTCCAGTGTGGCCTCCATTCCCCTTGACTTTTCCTCTCAGTTCTCCTCATCAACGTCTATAGATAGTCAGAGCCACGTTTACAGGGAGCCTAATAGATCCGTCACAGCACCTCCACCTGTGCAGTCAAATGAGCTCAGCAGAACATGCCCTGAAACCCAAGTGACAAGATGCTCGGAGCAAATTCGCTCAAGCAGTGCGCCTCGATGGGAGAAAGTTGTTTCATCCCCGGCAGTGAAGAACACACTACCCCGAGCTCCAACTCTATTTTGCTCCAACTTTAAATCTGTTTCTCCACATAAGCATGAAGAAATTGAAGATGCAATTTCCAAAAAGCTGCAGCAACACACACAGAAATGCCCTGAGCAGAAGCCCATCAACACTGACATGTACCTCAAGGGCCCTGAAGATAACAACCTTAAAAAACTCATCTCCCCATCCACTAAAGTTATATATGAGCAAAAGACCTCTGCGCCCCAGAAATGGAGTCCCCCGCCAAATTCATCTCTCTCAAGGCTTCACTTGCTTTCTCAACAACTGAAATCTACACCTGTCTGCCTCCCTCGGCTTCAGCCTTCTCAATCACGCTCACCCGGTGTCACAGGTTTCTGTGACACGGCATCATCACATGCACAAAACGCCACAGTGGGGTATGAGTCAGGGGGGAGATGCCCTGATTCTAAAAGTGCCTCAGATGGTTTTCACAAGGCTCACTGCCTGTCTCCTTCCCGCTACACACCCATCGCTTTTCCCGGATGGCCGTCACCCACCAGCTTCCAGACGCCTACGCCCTCTCCTGCTCCACCAATCAGAGACTTCACCCCATCCCCTTCTTTCTCCATGCGCTCCACGCCCTCCCCAAGGCCGGGGAGTGGAATATCAGACTGCAGTGACAGGGAGGGTAAAAAAAGAAAGGTAGCCAGCCGCTCTGCTTTCCATATGCATGTTTAAACTGAGAACATAATTTATTATGCTCCCTGTGACATACTGTTCCCCCTCACTATGGAGTTAAAAACATATTCTGCTTACTTGATAGCTGGATAGAAAGTGCTGTTCTCAGTCTGAAGCTGTTTTTAGATGAATGTTTTATTGATATTTGCTTCGCAGAGATTTCTAACTGTTTGCTTGTTTGAAATGATTGACATATCCGACATGTCATGTGGTGAAGCAGGGGGAAACCAATCCCCAGAAAATCAATACAGAAGCTTTTAAAATCTCTGGTTTCTAGGCCAGACCTACATACTTGAAGTTATTAACCACCAGAATCCAATTAATTCAGTGCAAGCAGGGACATAAAATGTGTGACTCAGAAAAGTTGGTCGTAACTGAACTTTTACAGTCAGTCAAATGAGCCCTCTGATCAGCTGTGAAAGCAGACAAACACACGTCAGTATTGCTCTTTTCGTTGAGCGTCTCGAGCGTGGCTGTTTTGCATGATTCATATCCAGTGTGAGATAAAGCATGCCTGAAGAAATGTAAAACCCATGAATTTTCACAAGACATTCTATAAAGTCTATATATAGTAAAATGCAAAAATTCTGATTTTCTCTCTCTTTGAACTCCAGACAAACAAGATTAAATTAAGCTACAAATCGCTCGCTGCAATTCCCACAAACATCCTTCTATTGGATCAGCAGGTGAGTTGACTTGTTTGACCCTAAACCCACAATCTCTTTATCCTGTTACACATCCAGACATATGAAACCCTAAAGGAAGTTTGATGGAGGCAATAAAGCTTGTTTTACTATGTGGAACATTACGTGAGGAATATCAAATAGGAATAAACTCCTGAGGTATAAAAAGGATTATTCTTTTAAAAAGTAAGATGCATCTCATATCTCTAATCATCCGACTTTATAGAGAATTACATTTTTATTTGTATTTAAAAAAACTTGTCTGCAGCGTTGTACACTTAGAGCTGGTTGGATATGATTTGTCTGGAGGTGATGTTGCAATGTCGTCTCAGCTCACTGTGTAATCACTCACAAAAAGCACCAGCAGCGGTCCTGGCCGGGAGCTCAATCTGTCCACTCTGCTTTGCATTGACAGTTAATAGATGAGCAGGTGGAGAGAGAAGAGAGTCCATGTGGCAGTTTGGACACATGTGAAACATCTGACAGAGGTATCGCAGACACCCACGCTGAGGTATTACTGCACACATCACTGCTGGTTTTCACTGCACAATTCATACAGCAGTCCGCTAACTTCAATCATTTCCACAGATGTGTTCACCGGCTGAGCGCCGGCAACAGTCAGCGGAGCTTTATGCAGTTATTGATGAGCTGCTGGCTAATTCCATTCCAGATGTGAGGTCATTTATATTATATAAGATTTCAAATTGTGCAAATGTTGAATTGTATTATTGATTATGATTTCAAATTGTTTCAACCTCTTAAGAGCAAGTCACAGCAGCCCTCCAGGTCATTAACTACCAACGTTGGTCTGCAGGTACATTTTGATTCTTTATGTGACATGAATGACAAACTCACAAGAGGATTTATACCACTCTCATGTCTGTGTGCTTTTACAGGGGTTGTGCCTGACATTTCATGTATTTTTTTACTTTAGAAAATGGTCCGGCTTATAGCCCCCATAAAACCACAGTATTACATTTTGATTTTTGTATGAATTACAATGTACACAATGTTAAACCTTAGACCTTTAGAGGTGTTAAGCTAAATGGCTGCTGACTCCAGATTCATATTGAATGGACATAAATGAGAAGCTATTCCTTTAAATTCAGACATTTGTCTAGTTTATATAATCTAGTTTTCACATTTACCTGACATATTCTGACATATTTTGTATCCTTGGAAACTTTAATGTAGTCTGAAATTAATTTTGACCAACACTTTCCCACACAATTTAAGTTTGTAAAAAATAACCCAAATGTAATAACATCTATCTATCACAAAAACTGCTACTGCACCACAGGATTTGGATTTTCAATTTAGTTTGTAGATCATTAAATAAGATAATATCTTAAAGCTGAAATACATCACATAGATAATGTGTCATCTGCATATGAGTTTAGTTAGATGTCCCAGTAATTCTGACACAGTTATTGTGGTTGGGCCTGATGTGTGATGGCTAACAATGTAAAAATAACCGTTCACACCAGAACTGTCACACACAAAGTATCGGTGAAATTGTGTCAACTCGTGCTATTGAATGTATAAGTATTTTGCTTTTGTAAATAACAAATTAACTGTTTGCTCTTTATTTAACTAGATGGTTGTTCATGCACAGCAACAATGTGAAACAACGTCACAAGCTAGTAGTTTTAACATGTCTCAACAACAGCACACAGAAAGTTATGGAACAGCTAAAGTAAAAGTAAAAGTCAAATTAAATATTAAAAACAAAAACAAAACTTTATTAAGGTGCTCTATACTGTGTTTTACTTAAACACAAACTGGACATGAATAGTGACCGCTAATGACTGTATACACATTAGTGCAAGAAATGTAAGATATCTGCTCAGTATTCATCAAAGGTGAACACTCCTCCTTGTTTCCACAAACTCAAAATGCAATAGATTTTTTCCCACCACAGGAGGTTTCCGTCTCTTCTGTTTGGTTTTTAAATATTTGTGTCTTTCTTTTTTTCTTTCAGCAGAACAACTCATCATTTACAAAATCATTGGGACGTGAAACCAAATATGTGAGTAAGAGTAGTTTTGTCTGTTAAATTAAAGACAAACATTATTTTATTTACTCCCACTGGCTCAAAGTGACAAACTCATACTGACATATGCTTTTATTTTAGTATTCTTCAATCACTGGATCGCCTATCAACACTAAAGTTGGATGCAAAAGCCCATATGGACATTGATAGGGTTGTTTCTAGATGGTACCCCACAATTCTTGAAACTTTCGCTAGATGGCATTGAGTTTTTGCAAGCTTTTGCAAATTGGGGTTTGCCATCAAGACACGACTCATAAAGGGAGAGTGAGCTGTACCCAGCATGCAGTTCGATGATGTAACAATTTGTTGGGCCCCCCTCTAGATACACTACACAGTGTGTACCTTTTTAGTAAATACATTGTGTAGATTTCAAGAGCTCGCACTCAACACTGCACCTCCTTGGGTCAGCAATACACCCGCCAAGTGAGAAGTGGATCTGAAGAAATCAAAGGACATACATGCATACAAAGACTCCTTCCATTTTGTGAGAGACTATGTTAAATTCATGTTTTTCTTCTAAACCTTTCACTAAGGCATCTGTATGCAGCTTGCACCCATCGACCGGTGTGGAAAGAAAGCTCATGAATCCTAAAAAGGTATATATTCAATTATTATTTGATCAAGTTCAGGCTACTGCTGGATCTGCTACAACACTGATGTTGTGAAAGAAGCAGGAATTAATTCCCACTCTGCTGTCAAAATCCTTCCTTCCAGACGAATCCTGGGGTTATTCGCCCAATGACGGCCATTCCAAGACTGACAGTCGAGGATGAAGAAGAATTTTATTCAAACCCTTTCAGGCGGTTTGTCGTCAAGCAGACCTCGCCTGACAGCAAAAAGGTATACAGGCTGGTGGAATAAGCTCATATCATAGTGCAGGAATATGTGTCTGCATACGTTTTCAAACCTATATAGTGATCACATTAGTATTAGTTTTATTTTAAGCGATAGCACCCACACTCCTCATGGGTAAACATTTTAGTTAAAGAGAAATGTCTCATGAAGTTCAGGATAGTTTCAACGGCTCCCGCTTTGACAGCAAAAGTAATTAAAATGACTAAAGAAACTTCGCAAACTATAATCCGCTTAGCTGCTGTCCATCCATATGCCATGGTATGTTCCAAAGATTTATCGAATTTTGCCAAAGTTTGTCTAAATACTGTATTCGCTCCACAAGTTCCATCTGCTGTGGAGGACTACGGTTAAACTCTGTAAAATCGAATGCTACGTTCACACCAAAAGCGAAGCAAATTTTCGCAACGCTTTACTTGCGTGAGTTTACTCGTTAGACCATATGTGGTTTATTTGCATCATTCGCGCCAGAAAGGGGGCGTGGCTTATCTCTGTGGCTTATCTCCGTAAAAACAGTTACCATTTCCGTTCTGCTTTCTAATTGTTGTGAAAATTACACAAACGTCGGCACATCAGACACCTTCGTGTCTGGGTTCATAATATTAACCGACTTCTCCAGGAACAGCGTCTGAAAGACTGCCGCTTCCAACGCTACTTCGGACGGACCAGCATCAGTTTGATTAAGCAACGGCAGGACGGCGGTGATGGCGGGCGGAGCATCTCAAGGCTGATTGGCTTTCGCAACTCAGCGTCAGTCGCCATTCGCACCGCCCGGCGAAAATTCGCGTTGTTCGCATCCATTCGCGTCGTTGCATTGACTTTGCATGTAATCTGCTCGCACGAAAAATTTGCAATGCTTTTAGTGTGAACGCAGCATTACAAGTGAACCTTGAGTTCAAATATTTTATTACAGCTAAACTCTCTGGTGAAACCTAAGCATGGCTTCATGTGAATGGAAATGGAAATCAAATTGAACATGCCTTTCTATCTGTGGTACACACACGGTGGAGAGCTCTTTGTCTCGAACACTGAACACTGCAAAGAGAATAGGAAAGTGCAGTAGTTTGAGCAATCAATGCAATATTTTAATATCCATTTCCCACCTTCTTTGTAAACCCTTTATCCTAATATACTGATTCCTTTTTTTCTAAATAGCTACATGCAATTGGTAAAAATCCGACTCATGTTTGAGGTGAGAGCAAAACGAGGAGTTTCCTCTGAACGAGGGCTTATGGGTTGAACGATTTGTTGTTGTGAGAGAGAACAAATGCAATTATTTTCAAAGAAGCCACTTCACCCTCTGTAAAATCACATCCCTCCACACAGCTCATGTTTATGTATTAGTTCCATAAGTAATTTTCAGAAAATAGTATTGAAACTTCCCATTAGTCATAAATTGGTGTTTTGAGATTCAATAAAACATTTCATAACTAATATTTCCGTGCTTTATATTTTAAACATTACCATGTTTTACATCATTTTAGTTACTTTTTGGATTAAACTAGAATATTCATATGATTTGGTAAGCTTTCTTTAATTATCTTTTATATGAACCGCCCACTCCTGCTTTTATTATTTTCAGCTTTGTGAAATGATAATGATTTTGGGGTCTAGACCAGTTTCAAAACCCCTATATGTAGAAAGTTTGAGTGATTATAGCGTGTTTCCAATTATTGTGATGGCATACATGTTTTGTTTGTCCCAGAGTCGCATTCAGTTTGAGTCAATGTCCAAAACCAAATCTATGTGTAGGATTTGTATGTTTATAAGTTATAACCTAACCCATACTAAATTATAGTTTTGGCAATACACTTTAGAACGGGGGTACCCAACAAAAATTCTGCGAGGTCCAGTTTGAGAGAATTTCCTCATGCAAAGGTCCGGAACAACAGCCAAATATATTGAAGTAGCCAACACTTGTATTAAAATCTGTATGTCATCAACAACTGACTGTCAAATTAAATAAAGAAAGTTCAATTGAATAACATCTAAACAATATGTATTATTACAGATTTCCAATTAAACTGGATTAATTATAAATAATACATACTCTAATAATACATACATTATCTTCTCTTATTTCAAGTAAAATAAAGGCTGGATTTAAAACAGAAAGCTTTGGAAAAATGTGACTAAATTTTAGAAATTTTAATTTAATTGAATTGTCCTGCAGCTTTATATTCAGTTTATTCGGGTGTCAAGCGATGTCAATCAAAAGAGCCAAGATATTATATTCTTGTCATCTAAAAAGATAAATGTGTGTGCAGGGACTTTATCTGTGGTTATTAAACCACTTGTTTCAGATCATTTCTCCTCTCTGTTGACATCATTGTTGGTCAGTCAATTCATGTTTAAGGATTCTGATCACATTGGGGTTTTAGGTTTATTTTTCTGTGCCTTAATTTCGAATGTGAGTCGGTCCGTTTGCTCTAAAGATGTGTGCTTTGTCTCGTGGTGGCGCTTCACATCGCTGCTTTTAATATCACTGAACATGAGACATACTGCTTTTGAACTGGTTGTGGGAATAATAAACATATAATAGGCTGTCCATTCTTGGTTAAAGGCTCTGATCAAGCGGGCCACATTTCTCTTTTTCGAGCGGCAAGTGAAATAACTTCTCTGACTCACGTACTTTTTCCAACTATCGGGTCTCTCCTGTTGCTCCGTGTGTGAATATGGCACTCGAGTCGAGGGCGATGCTTAACAGAATACACACATGTGATCGGCCGAGTAGGATAACGCTAGAGGATTTACAAGGCGTGCAATTGGTCGATGTGTTTCCTAAACCACTGAACGAGCATAAACGAGAGCCGTAAAGGCTAGAAAAGCTGCGGCGGTTAAATAGAAGCGATCCATGAAAATGTTATAATACTCAACTATCTATCGGTTTTCGGTCCATGGTCCAGAGACAACAGCGTCTGGGTCCGGACCCGGACCGCGGTCCGCCTGTTAGTGACCCCTGCTTTAAACTAAACCAAGTACATTGTTCAGTGTCTTTGTTGAGATTACAAATATCTCTAAGGTATAACAAACAATAATCTTCACTAAAATGATTGATGTTGGGAAAATGGGGAATACTTCCATCCATCTATTTAGCTGAAGTCGCCTCATCTCCTGTAGGACAAAATCAAGAGTATGTATTTTGCTTAAAGACGATAAACTCCTGTTTTCATTCTGACTGGATGACATTGGATGCCTTCCATGCCTTGGCCTTCAGCTATCCAGTGTAGTTGAGCAGGCCGTGCTGTCTCTTCTCCTCTTGTTTAGATTTTTCACCACATTGCCTGTCTCGTCAGTCAGCATCTGAGAGGATGATTCCTATTATTTCACTTGATGTCAAGGTTCTGGCAGTTTTCCAAACGTTTTCTTGTCAAACAACTGTAGAGCTTAAAGAAAGTTCTGCTCAGCTTTCCATCTTGCTTGAAGACTTTGAAGCAGTGTAGAGTGCAGAGTTTTTGATTAAACAAAAGTTTAAAGCCTTCAATAGAAAACAACAACACTCAAACAACGTGAAACTAGTTGGCTCCCTTAGGTTAAGTCTTCTCAAAGCATGTCTTAAAAATCAATACAATTCTATTACAAAAAAACAAAACAGTTTGAGGAGCCATCAGGAGGATAAATGAATGCATGACAATTCATCTGCCAAGCCTTTTATCATACAATGTCTGTTTTCTGCTGTTTTAATGGACATATTTTATCATCTGTCAAAGGGGATCCCGTATTTATACAAGGTGGTGTAATGCAACAAACACAGTGACAGCTTCCTGCTGCTTTGTTGCAAGAAATGGATTTTCTCTCTGTATGTGTTATTTATAAGACCGTTGTTCCATATCTATATTGTTATAAACATTTACTGTAATACAGTTGTATTTGTCATGCCAGTTTTCATTTCCCAGCTTCTTTTCACACATACTGACAGAAGGTAAAGTGACCCAGAAAAAGAAAAGAAAAAACTCAATTTAATAGCATTTCACATTATTACTGGCTCCTTCAGTGGAATCCACAAGGTTAAGCTTCCTGTGGAATTCTGAGCTGTGTGCAACATTATAGTCTAAACCTTGTTCATTTGTTGAATATGACAAATGTCAAGGTCAACTAAACAGACTCCATACAGATATAATATGAACAGATGAGACTGTAAACACTTAAACCATAACCATGTCAGTGAATGCACGCGTTCAACAATCTTCCACTACAGTAAAAACTCAATTTTCCCTCTGAAAGGCAGCTATTTATTTATTTAGTTATTCCTAAGGCTGTCTTGCTGTAATATTGAGCTTTGTAAATGGTTTGTTGTGATGTGGAGCAGAATAATATGCAGAATGCAGTGGTGGGCCGTGGATTGTGTATACCTATGCCTGCTATAACAGCTGACCACGGCGCAATAAAATACCTATAACCTTTCATTATAAAAAAAATTTAAGAAAATAAATTTTAACTTTGTGATTCTGTTTAGGCCAGCAGAGAAGGCTTAGCAGGCCCTGACGGCCCGCCACTGGCAGAATGTGATTATGGGTATTCGGTGTGTGATGCAATCTGCTTTACCTTGGCACCGTCGACTGCACGTAATTTGTGCTGCTGTAGTCATTTCACCTCAGATCTTTGATTTATTACATTTGACATTATGCAGTGAGGTAATCATTAATGTATAATGTACTGTATATTCATTTTGATTACATTGAAGGTGAAGTTTAATGTCCATGTTGAAGTTGTCGTGCATACCATCAAACACTTAGCAGTTAGGATACATTAAACTTCAAAATATGTTTACACTTGCACTTTTGTAGTGTGGATTTAGTAGTAATTAAATACATTTTTGTATAGCACAAAATCACAAATTTCCCTCAGAGGGCTTTAAAATCTGTAGACATACGACATCCTCTGTCCCAGGAACAGGAACCCCCTGTCTTTTCGGCTCCCTCAGGGCACCGTCACACCTGATAGTTCACCAACGTTAATCTTGACACGATGCGAGGATGCATACTGACCTACCGCTATGACATCATCATTACGTAAGCTTACCTGGCAGATGAAAACGAATCGCGTTCTAGTAAGCTTTACTTGGATTTAGGAATAATATTACATTATTAATGAGTTACGTGTGACTGATTAACACTGATTCCTGTGTCGTGAATCTCCCGAGAATATGTTTTTTTAATTATTAGGTAAAGAATTAGGAGTCACTGTGAGTATTATTTAACAAGACAGCGACTTGAAGAAAAGGAAGGAGATAAGATCAGTCAATTAATTTGAAAAGGAGACCAAATAAAAAAGATAACACAAATTTTAATTAGTAAAAGAAACACTTGAAAGGAACACTGCTGCTTCTTGGTTTCGTTCTTTTGACTAAGAAGCTTTTCATGTGCTTTGTCTTTTGAAAGATACAATAAAAAGATCCATAAATACATGTGTTGATGTGGTTCAATGCAGGACATGTACGTGAGAGTAGGGGCATTTGCACCCTTTGTGAACATATCTAATTTAATTTAAATTTGCATGTACCTGTGACGTTAATAGAGCTTTTATTCATCTTTAAACAGTAACTGTTTCCATGTGTTGTGTGTAAACATTGCTTATTCAGTTGTTCAAGGTACCTAGTGGAGATTTTGACCACGACCAGTGCTATAGAGCAATGAGTGGGTCCCTGTTTTATTTGACTTAAACACAGATCTGTCAAAGACGCAGGCTCTACCTGCTTTGGCAGAGGAAAAGTTAACCATTTTGTTGCCTCCTGAAACAGAACATTGCACTGCGTTTGATCAATGATCATATTTGTCTCCGGTATCCTGATCCACCTTAATGCTGCAGTAGGCTTGTGTCTTTGAGCGCTGGCTTGCTCTTTGAAATACAAACTAGTTGCATCTCATGCAAAAATAATAGACCGTAAAGACATAAAGTTCAAATTCAAAAAAAGGTTTCTCTGCTACCCTATGTGTAACTTAACTATCCTGTCTTTTGCTTTAATCTTTTCCATAAGGTAGAGCCTCAACAACGTCAGGTTTACTGCACAGTGGGAAATAATCTACTGGCTATTCCTGTATCATTAGCCACTGCACCCCTGCAGTGCCACTGAATTCAGAAAAGGAACACATTTAATTTGGTTCGACAGAGTGACAATCGCTGTGATGTTCATGTCTGTGAGATGACACAAATAACATTAGCCTCATTAGGATGATATCAGATGGACTGGTATGAACCTCAACAGTCTGGATGGATGGGCATAAGCAACCTTTTACATTAAAGAGCACAGTTCTCATCTCTGACCAGTTAGCCAATATAGAAGGCGACACATCAGTTAGGAGCATTGATAAACCGAAAGACCGACCAAAATTGTAATAATAAATGGAGCAAATCTAGAGCAGGGGATTGAAGTCACCATGCAATCCAGAAAGATGATTGTCAATTATAATCAAATACACAAGGAATATTCACCCCAGTGCAAACCTCAAGCAGCTGCAGCAAAGTTCTAGTTTCACTGTTGGACTGAAATCAGTCTAGAAACCAATTGCTGCTGCTTTTTTGTTCCTCTGGTCTGTTACTCATAAATACATTTCAATCAGGAGAGACTTGTTTATGTCAGGATGTTGGTTTGTCTTGTGCTTGTCTTTGATTGTGATCCCCTGCACCTACCCTCAGCCACTCCCATTAGTGTGATTCCCTTCACCTGTGTTTCCCCTCCCCTATATATACTCCCCCGCTTTCCCTTGTCCCCTGTCGGGTTGTCTTTGTATTATGTGTGGTCCATGTCGCTCGTTACTCGTTGCCTTTTTTGTAAACTTGCCAGTTCTTTGTTTTAAGTTTGGTTTTGCCTAAGTAAAGGACGTTCTGGATTTTTGCTCTCTAAACCTGCCTCCGGTCTCCTTCCTCTGCACCTGAGTCTCCGCACACCACACCCGGTCGTGACAGTTTAGAGTTTAACAATAATGTATTACAGTTGCATACATTTGAATAGTGCAAAGTCTTTGGCGATTGGACTCTATCCTGAATTAGAATAAGCAAGGAGTAGTGTCTGCTAAGGCAGAATCCCCCCTGGAGTCCAGACACTGGTGGTGGTGAAGAAGGGAGTGGCTGTAACCCGATGATGATGGAGGTGTCTATGGTGGAGGAGGGTCGTTTGAGCTAAAATGACAACTCACAGCAGGAGAGAGGAGAACCTATTTAAAAGTTTGACAACACCGATGTGATTGGCTTACAGAAACTGCGCAGAATCAGATTGGTTAAATTAAAGTGCGCGCCCCCAATCAGCTGATGGAGTTATCGCTGGGAGAATTAGAGACTGACAATGAACAGGAGAGTAAAGAGTGTCTTCCTGACTGAACTTCCGCTTGAGCTTCATTAACCTGAAACCCAATGTGTCTGTTTCTATTTCAGGTGGACAGTAGGAAGCTCAAAGAGGCAAGAGAAGATTATTACACAAGTTCAAAAAGGCAAACGTTTGGAGAAGAGAGGATGCCTGAGAGAAGAGGTCCACTCTCAGTATTTGATCTGCAGATAACAGAGCCTGACGACCAGAGGAATCCTTTCAGTCCACCTGGAGGGCGGACGGACGCTTTTTATGACTCATATTTAAAGCATTAAAATTAAAGCATTAACTCTTTACCCTGCATTATTCAATTTTTTTAATGAACTACTAAGACACCATCAGTAAGTAACTCTTTGCTAAGCCTCGCTCCCAGCTGCTACTTTGCAAGCTGCTAGAGCTTGCAAAAAACGAAAAAGTGATGTCAGAGAAGCAAACAGAAGGTTATACAACATGCATCTGAAGGATATATCCAATAGGGCAAACATTCAGTAGTTGAAACAGAGAAAAGATAGAAGCTAAAGCTACAGATCGCAGTGTAAAAGTGAACCGCCACATCACCTGGCAATCGAGGCAAAAAACAATGACATTAAGGAAAAACACTGTTCCTTTAAAGATGGGTAGGCCTTTATTCACTATCAAAGTTCTTTAAAAAAAAGAAGCATGTGTATTCATTCTGTTTACCTTCACTAACTAGCGTAGAAACTGCTTACTTACTTTGCTATTGTTAACTCCACAGGTTTTTAACATAGAAATGTAACATTTTGAAAAACATGTATTGCCTTACAACCTCTCTGCGTAACTATAAAGTATCAGTTTTACACAATGTTTAACCATGACGAGCACCAAATCCACAAAACAAGCCTGACAAATAAGAAAATCAAAAACCATTGCGTGAGCGTCTATGGAGGAGAACCGTACGTTTACTTGTTGGAGCTGGATGATGCGACGCTATCAGTCTGCATTCAAGGGTCACGACTTAGCAAAGGGTCAATTGGACCTGAATTAGGGATATAGGGATCAGGTGTAAGCAAATGCTTACCTATTTTTACAGCTTTTTACAGTAGTTGCAGAGATGATTAAAATGAACAAAAAACAACCTTTCTCTAAGTGACTTGTTGCAACGGCAAGTTTACAGTTCGCAATGACAAGTGGTGGCAGATTCACCCCGATGAAATGCTTTGTAATTTTTGGAACAATGGGTCCTTAGTCACAGACAGAGGTACACCGCGTCGCTATGTGGAGGCATCCAGTGCTCGACAGACCTGCCATGCGTAGTTACTGAGATGGTGCAGAACATCCAACAGCAAAGAGAGAAAGTTCAACCGCGATTTGACCAAAACAACATAAAAGTAATCAAAATCATGTTACTGTTAAGGAAAATACTATTTTAATGTTGTAATGATTTGAAGAAAAGCTGAACTATTTAATAAAGGATATCCACATTTTACCAATGCTCTGAGTTTTATCTCCATCTGTTATATGGCAATTTACATATTTGTAAAAAAAAAAATCACAAGCTCATGACAGGATACATGTTTAATGATGCTTGATGAAAGGTATGGGGAACAATGGGTATGCAGGCATTTCATTCATGTTCTCATTTGCTACGAAGCAAGACAAGGCAAGTTTATTCATGAAGCACATTTCAGCAACATCCATCTGTCTTAATTCAAGGCTCTTTAGATGAAACATTAAAAACATTGAGGAAAAGGTGCAAAATAAACACATTATACAAGATAAAGTGAGATGGAACAGAACATATGGAATATAAGATAGAACGCGATCAAATAATAATACACATTAAAATCAGTCTACTCTTTACTGCATCTGTGGTGGAGATTTTGAATTTTGTCAGACAAAAAAAGGTTAATATCAAACACAATACATCAAAATTCTATAAAAAGTTATAGAATTTGATTAATGTTGAAAAAGTTAATTAAAAGCTAATTCTCATTTCCGTGTTTGATAGAATGCCACAATATTATATCAAAGATAATGGCCAACCACTGACATAAACTGTTCTACCTACATGTGGTGGAGATTTTCATTGTTAAGGCTCTGACAGTATTTTGCTTCCTGCTCACTCCAAAAAAAGTATAAAATATACACAAACAGAACCTACTTTTTCTGAGGGACACAGCCTCACAATCAATCTAGTCCACATCAAAATAAGCAATACATTTTTTTTATTTACAGGCGGATCATTTGATTCCTCTCTTGGCGTTACCTACACATTTCTGTTTCAATGTTGATTGGCATTTGATGTCCCTGTGATGATCATTTTTATTGGCTTAAGCCCCCTGGAACCCTCGAAAAGATTACGTAGGTGTGGATGTCATCACACCTAATTAGAAATCTTCAACGAAAACCCTTTTCTACCCTGAAAGGGCTCATGGAAGAAGGGGAGTTAGTACAGCGCAGATGACTGATGCACTCACAGCCTCCACTTCACAGCACACAGTAGTACGACAGCAAACGGGTGATCTCAATCAAAGTCAAGTATTTTTGAAGCAGTGTTATAAAAATAGCTTGAATGGCAGCTCACTAATGGCCACGACCTTGAATTCAACAACTTGGAGAGCTGTCGTTTTGTTGTTGGACATGTAAGTTTAATTTATCTGTTTGGCACATTTAAAACACGGTTAATTTGTATTAAGTCTAGGTCTGGTTTTGGTACCTATCAATGGGAGAAAAAAATATCATAAACGGGATTGCTTGTGCAAGCAGAAGGATTCAGAATTTTTGTATTGGTCACTGGTGTTCGATTTGAGCTCTGGTTAGCCTAATTTGATATACAGCATGCCTTCTGTTTTGGGCTCAGCAAACAGCAAATTACTGAATCAAGTACTGACTCATCGGCCTCACCAGGGACGGCGATGAGTCTGCGTACAGACGAGAGGTTGAACAGCTGGTCCTCTGGTGTGGTCAGAACAACCTGGAGCCTGAACAAGCTCAAAACTGTGGAGATGACAGTGGACTTCAGGAGGAGCCCCCAAACACTACCCCCCCCCTCACCATACACAACAGCGCTGTTTCTGCGGTGGAGACCTTCAGGTTTCTGGGATCCACAATCTCCCAGGACCTGAAGTGGGCCTCCAACATCAACACCATCCGGAAAAAGGCCCAGCAGAAGCTGTACTACTTGCGCCAGCTCAGGAAGTACAACCTGCCTCAGGAGCTGCTGATCCTGTTTTACTCCGCCATCATCCAGTCTGTCCTCTGTTCTTCCATCACTGTGTGGTTTGGATCTGCCCCAAACAGGACACTGTTGGAGTGAGACTACAACGGATAGTCAAGTCTGCAGAGAGAACTATTGGGTCCATCCTGGACTCGTACACCTCCAGAGTCAGGAAGCGGGCTGGAGAGATCACTGCAGACCCCTCACACCCTGGACACAAGCTGAACCAACTCCTCCCCTCTGGTAGGTGCTACAGAGCACTGTACGCCAAAACCACCAGACACAGGAACAGCTTCTCTCCACTGGTCACTCTGATGAACAATTAGACTCCTCCATCTGCACTATCTGCACTACTCTGACTACTGTTGTCTTTAATTGTCTTTTTGTCTCTGTTGTCTTTAATGTCTTTGTTATATTTATCTTGTTTATTGTATATTGTGTGTGTATATAAGCACGAAGAGCTTCGTGAAACCGGAGTCAAATTCCATGTGTGTAAACACACATGACCAATAAAGCTGATTCTGATTCTGATTCTGATAGATGTGTATTTGGATTACTGCTGGCCGGAGAAGAGACCGTTTGACTCGTGTGGAAATAGAGAATAATTGACACGTCAATAAGGAGAGACCAGTCAAATAAAGAAAGGATCATTGTGTAATGTTAACAGATGATATGTGATGATAAAGTCTCTACAGGGTGATTGTAATTGAAGGCTGTCTGCCCCGATCAGCAACAAGATAAATCCCCCCGTGGAGTCCAGACCTGGTATAGCTGATGAGGCCGATAGAATGATGAGTTGATGAAGCTGAGGGACCAGCGAAGACTGGGCATAGATGGGGAGGTTAGTGCCTCTCCACCAGCAGGCACTAGGGGGGTATTACTTGAAGTCAGAACTGATTTCTGTCCTTGTCAGTCTGTGTTTAGCAGAGGGAAGAATACGAGCGAAAAATTACAATGTATACCCTGAGAGTCAAATAAATGTAAAAATGATTAAATAACATGCACTATTTAAATATTGATATGTAACACAGTGGTTGCGGATTATAATGCACTTCGATATACTGCTCTCATCTATGTACAGGGCTGTATGAGCAGGAGAGACGCAGAGTCAAGACGAGTCAATAAACCAATACACTCCAGTCCTCCCCCGGTGGAGTCAGCCTGACACCCACTTTGCTCCATTGTGATGAGCTCCACAAGCGTAGGTTTGGTTTCAACAACGGTAGGGACACATATTAACTGAGAGATCTCCGGGTCCAGTTGAAAATGTTTATGATAAAAACACTTAATGTCTATTTATGGTGTAAAAGAAAACACAAAAGGTGACAATACAAAATATAAAAATATAATGCAGTAAGGCTTTTTTCTCCTGTAGAACAACTTTACTCATTTCATGGTCAACACACACGTAGATGATTTAGTCTCTCCCCTTTGTTTGCGTCTTTAACCTCTTCAATGTGCATGTGGCAGCAAAGCTGCTTCTCTGGAGACTAACAACAACAAAGATGAAGAACTAAAATGCATAACGAGATGAATTTATTTCTTTGTGGTCACTGTGCTGCAGGACGGAGCTGGAATCACTTGGTTTGAAGTACTCGCCCTCAAGTTTCCCACCAGCTGTGCCAGCCAGCTGCCTCACAAGCATGAACGATGGGAAATAGTCAACAACCCGCTCCTCCATATTAAAATATGAGCTAAGAAGACAAAACAACAAAACAAGGAGATTCTCTTTTGGATCACCTTGAGCAAGAAACCTTTTGAGCACATGATGCTTTCAAAATAAATAAATAGGGAAGTGAATATTTGACTTTAAAAAGGTTTATTCCTTGAATACAGAAATCCTTGTTTATTAGTGAAATAACTCCAGAATGTGTGTGTGTGTGCTCTCGTGTGTGTTGTCTGCAGTAGGCTTCCTAACATCCCACAGGGCTTTTCATTTAAACCTTGTTCTATTTGTATTTGTTTCCCTCTATCTCTGTTTGGATGGAGGTATGTTTTGTCTTGACTTGAACAGCAGGCACAGCAGGAATTTCTTTCTGGAGGTTGAAGACACAGTGGGACATCTTGTGCTTATAATCTCTCATGTGGCGCTGAGTCAGGCAATACTGTAAATCTCTGTGCATTGGAACAATACAGGGATAAGACTGCTCTTGGGAAGTTTACTTTTAATGAAACTTGTAACATCCATTTTTAAAACACTGAAACATTCCAGGGAGTCCAATACTTTTGTGTATGACCAACTTCCTGCAAAACTACCTGGCGCTGATCCCAGCTGACATCGGGCGAAGGCAGGCTACCCCCGGGACCGCTCGCCAGGCTATCGCAGGGCTGACAGCAATTCACACCCACATCCACTCCTACGGGCAATTTAGAATCAGCAATTAACCTAAACTGCACGTCTTTGGACTGTGGGAGTAAGCTGGAGAGCCCAGAGGGAACCCACGCTGCCACACGGAGAACATGCAAAACCCACACAGAAGGTCCGTCTAGCGCGGGAACCTCCCTCTGGCTGTGAGGCGACAGTGCTAGCCACCACAACACGGTGCAGCCCCTGCGTTATCTTATTTTCTGCAATAATTCAAAATCCTAAAATCCCCAAATCTCAAAATCCCCAAATCCCCAAATCCCATTGTCTTTTTGTCGAGGGAACCAGTGCGACACTAACTTCCAGAAGAAGAAAAAAGCGAGTACAATACATCCCGAGGGGGACAGGAATATCTGTACCAAATAACAAATCTATGGATCAACAGTTGATGAGACATTTCATTTAAATCCAGAAATGTAAACCTCATTGTGGCAATAGAAGAAAAGTCAGGGGATCAAGTTATTGTGATTCATCCTTCTATAGCAGCATGGATCGAGGCAAACATGATCTGAGGTTTACAGCGCTTGAAAAAATGTGGAGAACAGCCAGCCAATTAGATATCAGTGTCCTGCCAACACACATGAAAAAGTAGTGAAGAAACTCATAGTGAAAACAGATGAATGAAAAAAAAGAGCTAAGATAGCATTGTGTTTATACAAACCCATTTAAATGCAACAAGGCCAATGTACTGTAGTCATGCAGAGGGAAAGATTAGTTTTGGTATAGTGGTGCAGAGTAGAGATTGAACAGCTACTGTAACAAACGTTTTTGGCCTGGAACCAAACTTGTGTGAAGCCAATGATTTAACATCAATCGCTTTCTCTCTCGCACTTGGACACAGAACAGACTGGTTACTGTACAAGGGATTTAGTGCAACAGTGCAATACATTGGTCTATATGCTCCAGTCTATCCATTATAATCAACATCATAAGTAACTCCTCCACTGACAGTAAATACTGAGCCACAGCAGGTCCTCTCCTGATTCTGAGAGCAACAGAACGGCCTTATATGTTTACCTCCGCCTTCACCATAGCAGCGTAATGTTGCAATAAAACTCTCACCCTGCAATAAAGCACACACAAACCTGCACCATAGCACACCTTGAGGTTTAAGGCTTAAACAATGCACACCAGTTAGACTAACAATGTGTTTATTGAGTCCAGAAAGTTCAGGGCAGCAATTGTATTCCTTCAAAAGTTTTTATTGTGCCAATGTGTTTCAGAGACCGGTTTCCTTTGTTGGTTTCCTGCCTTGCCGACATGAAAGGGGTTGTTATATAAAGATAGACATCGGCAATGACACGAAAGCGTACTCCTTCATTGACAACACCGTAGACATCTGATATACCCCTTCAAGCTATTATGTGGGCTTGTAAGACGCACATCCAGTGTGAACAAAACAAATGTATGCTGGGAAATGCATCAAGAGAATAATGGAATAAGTGAGTGATGCCCCCACTGCAGCAGTTTTGGTTTCATGCAGCCATTTGGTTTCTAAAAGATTCAAATTACTTTCATCATCATAGAAATGTAATCTTGATTGAGGGTGAAATATGGCAGGAACCAGCTCTTATCAGTGGAGAGCTTTGTGAGTCCAACCACACGATTTGGCATCAAATTCATTCAGCAAAGAGAAGAAAAGAGGTATGTAGATTCCATATTATAATCAAAAAATAAATAACAGTAGGTGCATTTTAAATGGTTTTCAACAGTGTACTACAGCAAGAAACACACCACATGCATGGATTTACAGTATACTCCTGGGTAGCGTCCATGTTCAGTCATGGTGCACACAGAACTCTTTCTACAGTTTAGTAGAATAAAATCGGAAACCAAGATTGCATACAGCCAAAAAATAAAGATTGTGGCAATAAAAGACGGTGTCGGCAGACAGTTTATGAAACCAACATTCAGTTGATGCACACAGCTCCCACAGAATGTCAATATGCTGTATGAAATATTGAATAACACTGTAGAGTTGGGAAACAAACGTGAAACATCAGACAAAGCTCAGCTTGTCTGTTGAAGAGTGCCTCAACCTTTACTTCAAGGTACACAATGTCTCCACCGCAACTACGGGCAGCAACTTGTATATGTGAGCACTATAGAAAATATACACAGGGGGCTTCACACCACAATTGCCTTGATTTTGTATAGAACCTTTACAGTTGCATGAACCTTTAAAGAATTACAGTCAGGGAGTTGAAGCAAAGTTACAAGCTGCACAGTCTGTCACCAGGAGAGGAGGCTGAGATACGATGGACCACTACAAACCACTTTGCACCACAACCTCGGATTTGGACACCTTTACAAGTTTGGTGGTGCAATTTAGCATCATCTGCTTCCCATAGAATGGAAATAATTTTTTTATTGGAAACGTAATGACTCCTGGATTATTGTTTTAATAACATAACGAGAAAACACAACCAACCCCAATGCTGAATGTTCCTTTGTTTTTCAAATATGTTGTCTTGGAATACAACATCTGCTCATCGCAACTTAAGAATGCTTTTTTCATGGTGATGTTTAGACCCTCAAAGCACTTGTTTGTTGTACATTTTTTGATTTAGGACTATTTTGCACACGTCTTCTTTCAGATTTAATTCACCAAAGGTAAGCATTTGTATATTTAAACCTAACATTTCAGAAAATGTGTAATACAGAAATGATTGCCTTAATGTAGGTAATCCACTGGGAAAGTATATTGGTGATATGTATGAGGTAAATCATTGTTATATATTAAAACCCTGTGCAGTCTTTAGGATTATCATCTTCTCTGTTAAGTGCATCAGATTCACTTAACATGGCTGATGACTATTCCCTCAGCTTTCCTGTTCTATTTTAATTACCATAACTGTGTTAAACCAGTTTTAATTATCTTCTTCAAAAAGAGCAGCATGACCCTAATACACACCTATTATTACTTGAGTAGCGCCAACTAACACACCTATTATTACTTTAGTACCGCCCACTAACACACCTGTTTCTTCTTCCAGGATAACTTCTCCTGAACTCTTGTTCCCGCACTCTCACACCAAATACAACACAGAGATTTACTGAGCATTGGCTGCTCGGTCTCGTAAAAAAGACGTTCCCTTATAAAGAAACCGCATTGTCAATTACCTTTTGAGGGAACTATATTCTGTCTTGAATTTAATTGAGATATATATATATATATATATATATATATATATATATATATATATATATATATATATATATATATATATATATATATATTTGCGGAGTTTCACTGTCATAGAAACAGAATATAACCTATTTTGAATTTGTTGTGATTTAACAGTTTTTCACTGTAAAATCTACTGACTCTTTTTTACAGTACATAATCCATTTCTTACACTTTTGCTGCTGGGTTTTTGTTTTTTTGACAGTACACAGCACACAGTAATTAAGCCCAGGCAAATATTTAAATGTGGACACATTTGTGATGCCAAATATGTCATAAAAACAACAACTCACGAATAGCAATTATAGCATATTAAGCAACTCAAAAGTATCAGTAAAACCCCTAAAAACTATCTAAAAACAATCTTTCATTGTATGCAGTTTACACTTTATCATCCTCACGCTTTATTCCGACCTTGAAGGATCCAGCCTTCAATCACAGGGATTTATTGGGTTACAGTGGAACAAAGCAGCCTTTCATTCTCATTAAGCGATGTAGCTGTCTTGCTTAGCTATCAAAGGGGAGATCCTGCACATGGTTGGGTTTTTATTAAGAATATGAGTCATGACCCATTTTCGAACAGGGATATTACAATTAACAATGGTTTGTCAAATTTTCATTTAGTCCATAATTGGGCTATATTAATATAGAGGAAATACGATATTTCTTAATTTGATCAAATTTTTTTAACTGCACTATACGCATGTATCATACAGATGAAAACCTGCAGAGACTCCTGCAATGTAAGCACTTTCTTCATTTATTTAATTTATGTTTTCACTAATACTTATTTCAATGCAACATTTTAATTTCCTTATCAAAGTAAATATAAGTCAAAGGTGTTCTCCCATGATTAAGAGATAAGGATCCCACAATTACAGGATACAAAGTCATAATCATGGGATAGTAAGACAGAAATAGAGGAAAGGGAAGTCAGCAGTGAGTTAAGTCATCAAGAAGCCAAATATACTGTACATCTCATCATCTAACAACATTTAAAGTTACTTTTAACTTATTATGAAATAGTCAATATTTAATATTGATAACTATGTATAACCTACACAAGTAAACAAGAACATTAGTGAGGATGTTGGACATTTCTATATAGTTATTCTTAATGATGTTCTGTGCCACTGCGCAAAATCCGACTTCTGGCAGCACCCAGCCCACCGCGGACCAACCGAGACCGGGAAGCTCCGACAGGAGGAGGAGGGCTCAGCGCCCGAGCGCAGAGTCTCCTCCTCCGGCTGTGAGCAGAGCCCTGCCCCGCTGCGACACCGGTCTCCTCTGGGAGCCAACATCGACACCACGTTGCTGGATGCCCGGGCCGTATTGTTGGGCCGACGACGGGGAAGGGAATGCGAGGGAGGACCAGGACCGAGTGGAGCAGCCCCGTGCAACAGTACAATTAGAGATTTTCTACAGGTTTTCTGGTGCTTGGAAACACTACCACTTCCGTCGACAGGGACCGACAAAATCAACACAAAATGAAAGTTCCTTGTAACTTGAAAGATTCAATATGATATATTAGTTTATTTTGTTGGAGGTCTACATTTTGTCTACATTGTATCATACGTCAAGTTCTACATATTTTATTGGTGTCTCGATATTTGCATGGATTTGGGCATTTTGACATTAGAAGTTAGATGTGCTGACAAGTTGCCAACCTTTTGAAATGACTGCTATTGAAGAACAACGATAACATAGTGCAACTGTGACTTTGAATTGTGCTGAGGATGCTCACGGTCCGTGAGCATCCTCAGCACAATTCAAACATAAATTTGATGATTAAACCGACAGTATTTGCTACAACTGAAGAAGCTTCAGAATAACCCACAGTTCATATTCCCATGGTAAATGCAGACAGTCACTTTTAAGATACAACAAATCCAGTATTTATTGCCTTTTTCCCCCATAAAAAATAAATAAATGTTAAACTTTGATGTGGTTCAACAAATGTTCAGTCTTGATTCAGATGTGTTTTTACCAAGTCCTTAAATTGGAATTAACTAAATTAGCTGTGAATTGATGTCTATATGTTTCTTAAAATTGAGCATTTAACTCTGAATATTGTAATTGAACACGGCAGGCTAGTGTTACAAGGCCTGTGGGTCAAAAGAGCATTGGGTTTGTTTGTTTTTAATTGGTTTGAGTTTATTGTACGTAAAGGGGATAGATGAGTCATAGCACTCACTTTCTGTTCATTCTGATCATTTCATCAGCGCTCTGAGCTCTGCTTTAACTTTGTCCACTGTCATTGACATTTTAAAGCCTACCTCGCATGTTCTGAACAAATACCTCTGAGTAAATTAAATGAGTATTCTTAAAACTGTTTTACTTACACTTAAGCACTTAAACAGAATAGATCAAAAATAATGCTATATTAAGCTACTTGTTTTATTTGATTAAAGCCCTTGTCCAACCTCGGCCGCTCTCTTTTTTAAAGGCTAACGTTGTACACTTTAAAGAGCACAACGTTTAGTATTGGCGTGCTAATGAAGGTTTGTGTCCTTGTCCCTGGCAATTGCGACTGGCTGGCCCAAGTGTTTTGCATAGAAGAGGTTGTGATCTGATCTGCGGGGAGTTAACGCCTCATTATGCTTCAAATGAAGTGCTTGTCTCTTCGAACTGTCCAACAGTGTTGAGCTCTACCTACCATAACTGCACAGTTGTTTATAGTCTTATGACGCGCAAAAAAACAGAGTTCTTGGAGAAAGATATGGGAAGAATTGGGATGCAACAGGAGATGCAATTGTGGCCACTTAACAGATACAAACACTCTTCCCTTTTGATGAAGTCGTCACCTCCGACATCTTTGTACAGACCCTGAGCCCATTGAAAGCATCAAGAACTGCAGTGCAGATGGATGAGAGTAGAATAGGAACATCTCATTTATATACAAGCTGTGGGTGCACAGCCACATAAAGATGGACTTGCTCTCTGAGCTGCTTTGATGTTCTGCTCTCTAACAACTGTTCCCAATTGGAGAGCAGTATAGTCTCACAGCATGAGCCTTCACACTGTTTGAACTCACCATTCTGATTAGAACAATAATAAAATACATTCATTTCACAAGCCGAGAGGATTGAATAGTGAAAATTGATAATGGACTGTTGAATTAAAAAACACTTATGAAACCGTGAAATATAGGGTTCTCTCTTGGGAGGAGTGACATATTCTCAGCCAAGTACATAGGAAAACTACAAAAGGTTGTTGGCAGAGTTTGGTTTGATTCTTCATTACCTGTCAGCAGAAGCGACACAGAACTATTGATTTAGTGTGTCATGCCAACCATGCGAATAATTATTAGATATATTTGGTCTTCCATTGTGCTGGCCACTGACTTGAAGAATATCCATCAGACTTCAGACTTCCACTATTCCTTTTAGATTTGATGTTTTACATGTAATATTCCCACACAAGATAAGCTCTAAAAGTTGAACCCTTGTGAGGATTGTGGAGGGAACACAACTTTTGTTTTTTATGTCTGCTTTTCAGAGACTTGTCGGGTAAAAAGTGGACTCTACTTGTGATCCAATAGATCAAAGTGTTAAAAGAAGTAAAGCAAAAGATCCCCTCTTATAAAAGAGTAGACTGTCTTGATGATAAATCGAATACATTTATTTGAGCCTGGATGTTTTTTGTTGTTGCGTGTTTTGTGTGTTTGTTAGTCTGTTGTTTATTTCCGATAAGCACTTGATTTTGTTGTAATATATAATTGTCAAAACAAGCTTGAGGTCAAATATTTGATACTGTCTTCTGTATCATGGCAGTAGCATTTGCTTACTGTGGCCTCCCCACATTACCTCAAGGTTCTTTGCTCTGATCTCAGGGTTATATGCTCTGACCCTTTAATAGGAACATGCTATTATGTTGCTTACATTTAAAGCAATTACATTTTTAATTACGCATGATGAAGGTATAAACAAGCTGTGAAATCATTCGTTTTTACCTTCTGTGTGTGTGTGTGTGTGTGTGTGTGTGTCATCGTGGCAAAATGTGGTCCTGGAGACACGTACTGTAGTAGGGACTACCAAAGGAGGTTTGGCCGACAGACAGCAATATAAATATTGCTGTCTGTGTGCCTCAGGACAGATCTTGTTCCTGCAATAGTCCTGTAACCGTGCAAGATGTAGTCACGGAACTTTACAGCTGTAATGTTGAGATCAAAAGGAAAGTTGAGTTTGAAGATGGGCATGGTAAGAGCAAGAGGGGCGAAGGGGTCATTAGCCCCCCACTTTACGCCCCTGGTCTAATTTGGCATTGCGGCTGGTGTGATACCACCACGATGGTCTTTACTCATAATTGTGCGTCTACTCAATGTGTTGCTCAGACGCTGTGAGATATTTCTCAAAGGAAAACTATCCAAAATATTTGATTTTACTGTCAGACACAAAAGAACTTGAACACAAAGCCATGTTGACGTGAACTATATGATTATCAAATGCCTTTGAGGCTGGTCCGTCCCCTTGGTATTCTGTGTTCATGCAATGATCACTGTCATGCTGAAGTTTAATCAAAATGTCAGTCTTGCATGTGATTTACAAGAAGCGCTTCATGATGACAGAACCGCACGCCACTTGCTCAGACTTGAAAGCAGGAGTCAAGAACCGCCTGAGGAGCTGATCATGAGGACTGCACAAAGCAGAGAATGGGTGTCACAAACGGTGACTCACACGGAAGCCGCTTCAGGATAAGAAACTCCCTGTGACCTTAATGCTTCTACGTTATTTTATCTACACACACCCAGATTCAAGAAACAACTAAACAAAGGCACAGATATCTGGTTTTTCATGGCTCTTTCCAGGTAAAGCCATGGCGGAACCACCATAGGTGTTTATGTACCTGAGAAAGGAACAGAGTGTCTTTATATACTTGTTACATATCACGCCATGTATAAAAGAATACCATGGCTGCATATCGTTTACTGTGAAATTGTTATCAATGATTAAGTAATTAGAAAGATAGTAGGTCAAAACAGAATAATTAAAGCAAATATGCTTTTGCAAATATCGTTAGCTAATTAAAATATTTTGCCTTAATTATTACCTACATTTTGAAAATGGTAATGAATTACATTTCCTGACTTTATCTCAGTTATGGGTTTCTCATATGATAAAAAAGAATGGAGAGGAACAGAATAAATTAGCTACCTTGCTTGCATTAATTAAAGTAAGTGTACCTGCCAAGGCTAGATTTAATTATTGATACAAAGAAGAAAAACATTCATGCACAAGTTAATTGATAATCTGTTAATTTTCTTTCAGCAGTTTAGTGCCTCAGTCAACCAGACTAATCTATGTCTCCTCTGATTCAGCTCACTGTAGCTGGATTTAAACAGTCTTTTATTAGTAATATTTTACTCTTTTGGGGGTTTGAAGGAAGAGTTTCACATGGCAGTTAAGTTTGAAAATATGCTTTTTGCTTATATAACTTTCATTGACCATAAATATGAGCTACCACCAGCACCTGGTTAACTTAGCTTAGCATACAGACTGTAACAAGCTGGGAAACATCAAGCTGTGCTCTAACAGAATCATATAATTGTTGTGTTTTTCAATTGTAATAATGAGTTTTCCTGGTAGAAGGGTTGTGTTACTCCTGGTTGGTTTTACCTTCATATTCAACATACAGAAATAAGTTGAACTGATCTTCTGATCCAACTCTCGGCGAGAAAGTACATACGCGTGTTTCCTAAAATGCCAAACTATTCCTTTGAGTATTCTTATTCATAATTAAACTAAATGTTTTAGCTCTTCCTCAAACTCCAGCTGCAGACTGGGAAAGTGTATTTGTCAAAAGCAACTGCAGTGTGTATTTGCATGTCCAAGCATTTATCCTCAGGATAGTTTACATTCAAACCTTGGGAAAGGCCCAAATTATACAAATAAAATGAATGTATTTATGCATTAAAAATAAATAAAACAACTAAAAACATGGTGGATCAATTTGTTCAGTTAAACGTGTTAGATTTCTGCTAGAATCTGAAGGTTAATGCAATATGATAACAACAGTTGAAGGTAAACGTTTGAAAGTTAGTTGTATGTCTTGAAGAAAATGTGTTGAACTAACGTGTGATTGCTTTCACAGAGCATTGTGAATGTAAGTGTGCAGTCTAAATGTCAGCAATGTTTATCATAACTAGATGTGCAAGTATGACTGTGAAAAAAATAAAAATTGAATCCGTCTAACACATACAAAACTTTGCACAAAACATATTCATGAAGCCAAGACAATTCAAAACATAAATACTATTGGAGAAGATTAGTCATTTTTGGCATCTTGAAAAAGCACTCGCATCATTTTTGTAAAAATTCAAATGGAAGTCAAACATGTCTGAAAGATTCATTTCACAATAATATATTTTTCCCATATGTGTAATGACGGCCACTGAACCAGGTCAAGCTGAACCTGTTTGGGTCTTTAGCCTCAAAGGGAATACGTGTTGTCATTTCCTCTTGTGTGATAGCTTTGGTGATTGCAGCTATTTCCTGTGAGAATGCAGATGCTACACAATTAACCAGTTTCTCAAGAATAAAAGCTGACCAGACAGGGTGGAGCACGCCAAATGTCACCAATATCAATTCATGAATGCAAACATGTTTTATTCAGTCCATTTTACAAATCAAAGACATGGCAGAAAACTCACTAAATCTTCTTCCTTCCCTCTCCCTCCAACATCAGAAGTGTGTCTTTGCTCCCTACAGATTCAGCCCCATCTGAAGTAAGATGAAAAAGACTAATGATCCCTGGTTTATTTAAGTTTATTTGGGTTTCAGTATATCTTCTCTTTGAAAAATGTCGTTTGAAATGGTCACCTGGTACAGTCATGAACCACAAAGCAAGAGGGTATTGAAGGAAAAGTCCTCATTGTGTAACTTTCACAGCACTGGAAAGAACGCCTTGATGAAGTCCAATACCGTAACCCTTAGTCATTATCTTGATTTTCGTCAGTGTGCACTTTGTCCTTGAAAGGAAGAGGGGAGTGGCTAAATGTCTCAAACAGGTTTATGGCTGCCTGTGAGCAAGTTTCGAGCCAGACCATTTGCATGTCAAAACTGGAATCCACACCCTCCATCTGCAGACTGCTTATCATGTTGAGACAACTCCTCGTCTTTGTTTCTTCCAGCTGGCAGTTCCTCCGAGTATTGAACATAATCTGAACATAAATCTAAGAGGAATATTCTGGGAGCAGTCAAGAGGATTTTCCCAAAGTTCACAATTCAAATGTAAGTGACCGTTGTTGAACATATAAGAGTTGTGTCAGTAAGGATCATTGTGGATCAGTAAGAATACCAGGCGCTTCAGCTTTCAAATGAATTCTCTGAACAGTTGGAGGTTTGAGATAAAATGTAAATATGCTTTTGTATTGTAGGTTATGATTAAACATGCTGCTGAAATAACAGCAGAGCAACGTTTCTTTTCCAGCTTATCTATAAAGATAAGGCCCAGCAGAGTGAATGCAGACCTCAAAGGATCGTTTTCATCCAAAACTTATAGTTGAAATGTATACATATGATTGTACGAGCACTGCAGCAGGGTCTATAAAAGAGCCCAGCTGGAAAACAAGAGGAAGGGACGACTGTGTTCATCATAAAACCGGCAGCGGAACTAAATTGAAAGTAAAAGTTAGCACAAACTTTGTCTAAGGTGTGTGTAGCTGCTATGAAATCTGAGATTCATCTTTAAATTAAAATGAATCTTTAAAATGTCAGCTGGTTCTTTCTGACTGCAATGAATGATTGCGTTTGTCCAGTGAGGTTTGATTTATAATATCAAGTATCATATAATTTCAAGGTGTTTTAAATACTGCAAAAGTTGTGAAATGAAATCTTAAAACAGGTTCTAGCCCCTATGAGTTAAAAAAAAGAAGAAGGTTTTTGCTTACTTAACCTGACTTTGTACATTTTCATTGAGCGATAAATTCAAGCACACACACGCTGGATTCTATTTTTTATTTTTGTCAAGAAATTACTTAAAAGATGGTAACAAAGGTTTTACTTTGTCAAAGAATTATAGTGTAATAGTCCCAAAAAGCGTCTTGCAGATTGTGGAAACAACACAACATATATTTTAACTTGTTTTATTTGACCCCACCTTAACGTTGATGCAAACTACTTTGCAGGTGCACCAATAACATTTCTCACCTTGGCATTTCTACGCCTCATTCAGACTGTAAACAGGTCTGGTGTCTTAATAGTGATGAGTCAGTTTTCATGATGTGGCTTGTCAGACACAAACATTATTTTGTTTTAATCCATAGTAATACCAGGCACGTAATGTGTTGTATAATATTGTAAAGAATGTCTTGTAAATAATTGGGTTTTGAATTCAACCTATTGGAAAATACAGGCCTCTTGTTCACAAAATCCCAATTTAAACAAACACTGGAACCGTTATAAAGGAGTAAACCCCTTCCTGTTCAGCTACTGAGAAACAATGAAGGGACAAATAAACTAACTGGTAATAGACAAGTAGTTCCTGATTAACTTTTGAATCAGTTGGTTTATTTAGATCTTCTGCAGATATCTAAACATTTATGTATTATCTGTTCTGTTCTAAAGTTACCTATCATTGTATACTTTAAAGTCTGTGATTCAGTGTTACTCAGAACTAGGAGTGTATTTATTAGGCTACATACTATGAAAACAGAGGCAAGATTGTAAAGCGCTTTTAGTGTTTTCACAGCTTCTCCATATTTACACTACGTTTACAACAATATGACCTTTCCATACAGTTTCCGTTGCCTCATTACACCCACTGTTATAATGTGTATTCTCTGATACTCTTACATCACTTCATTGATTTGCATTATCTTTGACAGGTCCAGCTGAAACTGTCTGCGCCAATGGAGACCCCAGAGTTTTCCCTGCTGTCCTCATTGAGGGGAGAGCTGAAATCAGAGGAATTCATTCAACCGCACTATAAGGAGTCCTATCGCCAGGCCATCGATTGCCTGGCCAGCGGTGGCAGAGACAGTTACCAGGAGTTCCTCAAGGGAGAACGTATCGGGAGCTTCCTCTCAGAGGAAGAGCTGCTCTTCATCACTGAAAAAGCAGAAAAACTCCCACCTAAAAACGATGCAGAGGAAACCATTGGTCCACCGGACGACGAGTCATCTTCAGGGACGTACTGGCCTGTCCACTCGGATGTGGAAGCGCCAGACTTGGACTTGGGTTGGCCGAATGCCATGCAAGAAAAACTACAGACGAATATAGATCTGCTCTTTCATCCACCAAGACAAAACAACCCCACCATCAAAGAGGTGATCCGTAAGCATATTCAAGATGCAAGACAGGTAATCAAAACTACCTGGAACATTAAGCTAAGACAGAACCCATAAAAAGGTTTGATGTGCGGTGTTCAGACTGATGACACTATATTTTAGAGCAGCAAATTGACTCAGACGTACTGTTTTTCCACCGTGCTTAGCTCGAGCTCTTCTAAAGTATGCCGTAAGCATCGGTTCCCGCCAGGGAATTTCCTCAGACCTTTGTTTCTCTGAATTTCCAGTTGCAAGGAGTGTCAGCTGGAGTTGTTGTGGTTGAAATCTGGTTTAGCAACTCCTCTATGTAAGAAGAAAGTGTGTGAACCATATACAGAAGTACAATTACATTATGGCGTCATATCCGTCACTCAGTTAACGCCTCCGTGAGTTAGACGATGGTATCTTGATGAATCATAAACTAGTTTTGGAGCTCAAAATTGTGGTTAGTAGATAATTAATATTCTGCTACATCTTGTACAGCCGTGTTATTTCTGCACTGCTGCTCTTAATTAAATCAACTGCCACAGCAAAAGACTGACAGGAGCGTCTGGAGAGAACAAAATATCAGCTTAAAAAGAGCAAACTAAATCATTTTCTCTTTTCAACCTAATTACAATCAGCACAGTGAAAAGTAATTCAAATGAAATGCAGATACATATGTCATGGGATGCTGGAGCAGCTGGAACGTCTATCTCTGAATTTCTATTCATTTAAATGTTAAATCTTTGATATATATATGATTAGGAACGACGAACACTTCTCATGGTTCATCGTAAGGGACAGAAACCTCCTCCACAGGAAATTAAATGAGTGAAAGAAATAGCTTACAATGATGTCGGACTGATTTAATTAAAGAGCTCATTACATGACACTAGAACAGTACTGCACATTATCTTGATGGACTTTCATCGCAGTTCATTCAAAGTGAAACGAGAGAGAAAAGCCTTTAATCTGGTCCTTGAATACTCCACGAGTGACAGATATGCATTTGGGATCAATAAATGTTGTATCTTGGCTAATTTACTTCTCCAAATTGATCTCAGTAAAATGTGCGACTTTATGCTTTGTCTGTCTCTGTTTATTATAACAACTTGTCCTTATTTGCATCACTTTGAGGGTCGTATCTGTTTGTAGCTGTCTGATTCACATTTATTATTCATGTTTGTAAATAACAACTCTGTATGTTCTTAAATAGGTCACAGGTTTCATAAGTGTAAACTAGTTAAATGCGCTCTCGTCTCCGGCACGTTGAACTGATCATGATTTATTCACTTTGTCCATGCAGGTCATTGCCATTGCGATGGACATGTTCACTGATGTCGATATATTCAAAGAAGCTGTTGATGCCTCTATACGAGGAGTCCCGGTCTACGTGCTTTTGGATGGTTTCCATTTGAAAAGTTTCCTCGCAATGGCTGAAAATCAAGATGTCAAAATTCATCAACTCAGAGTAAGCATATGATTACACACATCCATTTGATTTTCAGAATTGAATTAAATTAATTGATTCTAACAACCATTACACAATAACCATTATACACTGCAAGTGTATAATAACCATTATACACTTGCATCTTTGACTATGACCGTGAATTTACATGCATACAAAGGTGCAAATGTCGGGAACATATCACATGCAACGATAACAATTGATGTCTGAATAATATCCCTGCATCGTGTGCCTATATATGCGCTTATGTGCGGGCGTCTCTCATGCACGCAGGCACCTTACATACTACTGCAGCAAATTGCAAGTGGCATGGACTTTCTTTTAGGACCCGTGGTTTTCAAATCAGTTTTTAAGCCGGCTTTTGATATATTTGATAGGTATGATTCAATAATTCCAAGTTTGGCCCAACACAACACTACGGCTGGTTGTTGTCAGCTTCTCCACAGAAGTATAAACTAGGCATGAGGGACTCAATAAATGCAACATATTTCAAAAACTTTAGATTAATCTGCAGTACTTCAGTTTTTTTTTTTGGGGGGGGATGATTTGATTGACATACTTATTATCTTCTGCTGTAAGATTAAACATATTTTCTGACATTTTCCTTTCACTGCTTTGACCACAGAACATGAGGGTGCGCACTGTGAAAGGTCCGGATTACCTCTGTCGATCAGGAGCAAAATTTCATGGAGCAATGGAGCAGAAGTTTCTTTTAGTCGACTGCCTCACAGCGATTTATGGCTCATACGGGTAAATACAACTTCAGTGGTTGAGAGCACTGAGGCATACACTAAATGCACTCATAAAGCAAAGCAGTACACTTATTGGCATTCAGCACACAATTGCTGTCATCATTTCTTATTGATGCTTTTTGAAGAAGTTGATGGAACTTTCTGGAAAATGCAACACACTTACAACACTTACAAAAAATCTCAATTAAACCTTTGAAAATAATAATGTTTTTTTCTTTCTGTCTTTAGTGACTGTAGTTTCTTTTTGTTGTTGTTGTTGTTGCTTAAGCTAAATTTAACATTTCTAAAGAGTGTTATGTCACACATCAGTCTGATTTCTCCACTTTCGATGAATACATACTCATATTTTTCGTGTGTTTGCAGCTTCACATGGTCATACGAAAAAATTAATCTGAGCATGGTGCAGGTGATCACAGGCCACCTGGTGAAGTCATACGACGAGGAGTTTCGAACCCTCTACGCCCGCTCGACTGTGCCAGCTGAGCTCTGCCCTCAAGAAGCTTTGTTCCAACGCAATGGACCACAAGGACAAATTATTTTGCCAAACACTCAGTCTGCCCAAAAAATTGACCGGAGGCACCAGTTGAGGCACACGCTGGACACAGTCTATCGGAAAACCTGCGAGAGGAAACTAGGAGCAAGAGATCTTGAGGGGAGGCTCTTTGAGGAGGAACCGAACAAGTTTGGGCCCTTTATTGAGAATGGGATCGCTGCTCAGAACCAGATGCCCCAATTTCAGTCTACAGAGTCGATGAACTTCATTAAAAGGCACAGCTATGCTGGGGAGAGACAAGATGAACATTTGCCGCAGAACATCAGGCCCAGAGCGAGCAATTGGAATATCTCCAGAGAAACCGGAAACGGAACCAACCACTACCCCAAGGACAATTACTTACAGGTGCCACAGATACAGAGGGGTCAACACATCCGTCAGTCTTACAATGGCAACGACAAGCAGATTCTTTCCATGCAGCAGAACATGCCCACACTAGAGAATACATCCAAGTCCTTCATGCGCACATTGAGGATCGAGTCTTACCTCAAATGCCCTGACGTCCCATTCGGAGGAGACTCTTGTGACTATTTAGACCAGTTTGAACCACAGGACAAAGCTAACGCCTACATGCAGGGTAGGATGAGGTCTTCCCTTGCTTTCAGGTCCACCATACCAGAGCAACTGGAGCCAAACCGACATCTTAACAACTCCTCCACTTGTGTCAACACCTTAGCAGCCCCAAACACTCCTTTGCACTACTCATCCATGCAGTGGAATCCAACTGCGGCAGCTGAAAATAGGATAAGTAATGACGAGTACATGTATAAGAGGCAAGTTTCGCAGATTTTGAATGACAATCGGAATAACGCAAACTACGGTCCAGGTAGAAACGCTTACCAATCTGTGTACGCCAGCTTAGGCAGACCTACAGGTGGACACATGATCACAAACCAGGACATCATGTCAGACAGTTGGCAAAAAAGGCATAGCTTAGCAGACCCAAGATCAGACACTGAGTACAAGCATGAATCCTCAGATCACATGTATGGCGCTTTCGCAAGGATGCAAGTGAATAGAAGCACAGTAGGGATCAATGCACAGAGTGGAGGATACGGTTCAAATCTGAAAGAAGATCAGAGATCTGCTTCTCATCATGATGTCAAGAGTGTCACAGGCACAAGGGGCCATGATACTCCCATTTGGCAGGAGCCGCCATCCAGAACTGTGTCCGCAGCAGCCCTGGATGTCGATAGCAACGATCGAACAGCTAAATCCAATATGCGCTCACAGCTCTTTCTAAAGAAGAGTGCCCAAAAAATGAAATCGTTGCTTAACATACCAGAGAAGAAAGAGGATTCAGCAGGAGCACATGAAACACAGAGTCTGAAGTCAACTGGCAGCTCAGATACCATAACAGCTGAGGATGAGGAGAGGATATCATACAGAGGAGGAAAACTTCCCCAAAGCACAACCCACTCTGTCAGGTCCTCCTCGGAGCACCAGAAGAAGCAGATGGAAAGCAGCAATCTAACCTCTTCAAAACCTCATTTCAGAACTGAGGGGCACCAAAATCCACTTCAAGTCACTCTTCCTAAACTCACCACTCAGAAGAAACCCAGCGTGAGGCCCGTCCCTGACTTGCCAAGCTGGAGCAAAGAACGAGGCACGGAGACTCGCCTTTACAGCAGATTTGAGCCTTTCTGCTCGTTTGACAAGAAGCGCTCTGCACACTCCCAGGAGAAACCCAAAAGCCTTCCTAGAGATGAGGCAGTCATCGAACACAACGTCACCCGGCCTTCAAGAGGGCTCCATGAAAATAAGCTGGAGAAATTCATTCAACGAATGGGGCATCTCATTCACAAGAACAAGTAGCACATCTTCACAGGTCACTTCTTAGCAATGCACATTTGAGTCATTATGTAAATACTTTTTACAGTTGGTCTTTATTTCTGTGTTTACTTGTTTTTAGCAGACACTGTTTACATGTTGACCTACACTTTTGTTATGGTGTACAGATGCACTGATGAATGTTGTTTTCTATGAATACAGACCTTTATATATAACAATCTTAAACACTGTCTTTAAGTCTGTCCTCGACTGGTGTCAACCTGAAGCAAATCAAATGCTGCAGATGCTTTCAGTAGTAGCGGTGCCAAAAGAAAATAGATAAATATAATTGTTTTGCTGCAACTGCAATGTTGTTGCTACTGTACACTGAGAGGATTACTGTCAACTGCCGTTGAAAATACCATCACCATAGAAGCTAACCACAAATCCACATGATAAAAAAAACATCAACCTCAGACAAGCTGAATTGCAATTTGTAAAATGGACCAAACAGGAAAAACCAATGAAGGAAACTTTCCTCTGTCATCCTTACAAGGTTTGTTTTATTCCATGAACAGACAAAACATTATTATTATTATGATTTTCTTCTTTATTCTTTCAGACTAGTGGAAGGAAAACATTCAAAATACACTTAGATGTTTATTTTACTACACTTTGTCTATTCGCATCTGTAGATTTCTCCTAAAGTCACCAACCGGTTGCAATAATGCCTTATTTACACATTTAGACATAACATTTCAGAAGACTTGTAATACAAAAAGTAATTGTCTTAATGTAAGCATTACATTTTGACCCTCTTCACCTGGGGTGTTTTTCCTGAAGGCAAAACTCAACGTGCACTACATGCACAATGAAAAATGCAGTACACATACTCAGAAGGGATTCAAGTATTTCATCTTTCATCCTTCACTCAAGGTGACATATTTGTGGGTAAGCACAAAGCAACATGGCCTTCAGAGTGAGACATATGCAAGAAGTAGAATTATTCTCCTGGTTCATACATATGAATTATTTACTACTATTACAACTGAGTATTCAGCTATTTTAACTGTAGCTTTATGGTGCTTGCCACCCAGTCCCACATTGCTTCTCTGGGTTTTGTCTTAGGGATATGTGTGGTGGGAATAAAGTGGATATTTTTAAAACAGCAGATCCTCTACTAGTGCACTCTCTTGATAATGCTCATAAAATGCTGATAAAAATGATTGATGATGATTATTGTGTTTCTTCCTGTCCGACATCTACGGATGAATTATGTAAATTAAATCTAGTAGAGTTTAACTGTAAAGTTTTAAGTTTTGCTTTGAAAAATGATAAAAGCTCTTTGGTTGCTATTAGACCAAACACAGCATCTTCCTGGAGTGTAACAGGCTCGAAAACTAAAATGCTTTGATTGTTGAAGGAGAAAACAGAAAATGATCTGCACAGTGGAATCAGAGCTCCCTCAAGCTTTTACAAATGACATTTTGACAAAAATAAGTCTTCCAGGAAATTGATTATTAACAGAACATAAAACAATAGTGGTAGCCGAAACAATTTAAATGAAAACTACAGGCAAAACACATACTCAAGCTTAAATGTCATAAACAAACATTTAATGACCATGGTCACTCAACATCATTTGCATAATTATTCAAGATAGAAACCATGTCTAAAGCATAAAGTAAAACATTTATGTTCATAGTAGTTATGTAGTTTTAGAATTTAGTGTTATTAGAATAGGCCAATACACATGATACAACCCAGCCATATGTGAGGCTGTGTTGGGTCACAGTGCACAAAACTTATTCTAGAAAAATACAATGGTGTAGTGATTTACATATATAACTGTCCTTGTAATTTACAAATATGTGGTTGAAGACAGTTAAGCATCCATTACAGCACAAATGTATATGAGGAATGAGTGAAAGCGATACGTTTTTGACCTGTTACATAAAACATTTAAATAGCGATTTAGGATTGAACATTTAATTCAATTTTCAAATCAATTGAGTTTATTCTGTATAGCCCAGAATCACAAATTTGCTTCAGAGGGCTTTACAATCTGTACACATATGACATCCCTGTCCCAGGACCTCACATCGGATCAGGACACATTTGAAAAAACCCTTTCACAGGGAAAAAAGGAGGAAACCTTCGGGAGAGCAAAAGAGGAGGATCCCTCTCCCCGGATGGACAGAAGCAATAGACATGTCATGTGTACAGAATGAACACTGTAACAGAGTTACATCACATTCAATGAATATGACGATCCAGATCACCACTATCCATGTTAGCAGAAGGAGATAGGAGGGGCATCAGCAGGGCCGCCTTGGCAGGAGGCAGGCTCCTGCCAAGGCGGCCCTGCTGATGCCCCTCCTCGCCATGGAGGCAAGGCCCAGGGCAGGGGGTAGGAGATAGGGCCAAGGAGGCAGTGGGCAGGAGGCAGGGCCAAGGAGGCAGTGGGCAGGAGGCAGGGCCAAGGAGGCAGTGGGCAGGGCCCAGGAGGCAGGTGGCAGGGCCAAGGAGGCAGGTGGCAGGACCGGCACCAGATACAGCCACGGTCCATGGAAATTTGAGAGGCGAGAAAGCACAAAGACTTAGCGTAAGAAGTAGAGTTAGTGATATGCATTGAAGAGAACATAAATAATCAAAAAAAAATTGTCAAAGAACATATTACACCATATATACAGTGGTGTATAAAGTACCCAAAAGCCGTACTTGAGTAAAAGTAAAGATACCTTACTGGAAAATTACTCCAGTAAAAGTAAAAGTCACCTATTAAAATACTACTTGAGTAAAAGTCTTAAAGTATCTGATATTTTCTGTACTTAAGTATCAAAAGTATTTTTCTGATATAAAATGTACTTAAGTATTGAAAGTAAAAGTACAAGTACATGCTTTTAATAAAAAAGCAAAGGGTCAGAATTTTGAGAATTATGAAGTTTATTCTTTTAAGTGCTGTGGCCACCGTGACCAAGGACAAGGAGTTGTGTTGATAAAATAACCATATATATTATGTTCAACATAATATATTGTACCTAAGTATACTTTTGCATCTACTATGAACTTATCATCATAATTCTCCAAAAAGCAATATGACACTATGAAGGACTTGTAACAGTGTGGTTATAAGTATGCTCATTCCGCCCGCCGTGGGTCTCTTGGTACCGGTCTGTGGGTCTCTTGGTACCGGGCCACAGAAAGAATGAATGAAACATTTCAATTAAATTAAAAAAAATCAAGGCCGGAAAGATGTTTTATTGTGAAAAATGACCGCATACATCCGTCTGTGGTAACCTCAGACGGAATCTCTTGACACATGTCAAGATGTTACGTTACTCTAAAAATGAAACGTAAGTCTGTTACAACTCTGTCGGTGATCTGGAAACCAAGGCAGAGTATCCTGAGATCGCCAAAAAAGCATGAAAACCTGCTTCCATTTCAACATCCTGTCTTTGTGCAGCGCGTTATAAGTTAAGCAGTAGACTGGACTAAAGGTTTAGTTAGCAGTAGACTGGACATAACGAACACACGCCGGGTGTCGTTGTCACCCGCCTCTCCGAGGTCGGACCCGGTCCGTGAAAATATTGTCTTCACGTAACCGGTCCGTGACGCATAAAGGTTTGGGAGCGCTGGACGAGAGGATGTAGAGGGCTAATGCAAAACATTGTGATTCGCAAAACCTGCTTCGTGGAGTCTGTGTTCCACCACAGTCCCCGATGTTTTTTTTTTTTTCTAAAGATAGATTTGATTTTGTAGCGAGTAACGAAGGTTTCAGGGGAAATGTATCGGAGTAAAAGTATCATTTTTCTTTGCAAAATGTAGTGAAGTAAAAGTAAAAGTAAACAGAAATATAAATAGTAAAGTAGAGTACAGATATCCCCAAAAACTACTTAAGTACAGTAACGAAGTATTTCTACTTCGTTACTATACACCACTGCATATATATATATATATATATATGTGTGTGTGTGTGTGTGTGTGTGTGTGTGTCAAATGAAGCTTTGTGATGAAATAATTTGTCCTACCAACAGTTAAAACTATATCCTGCTGCCGTTCTTCTGCTGTCCGGCATCTCTATTACATTTTTAAGCTAAACAAAAAGATGGGAAAAATATATCTTATTGTTTTATATTATTCTTATATTATGTTTGGACTATATGTACAAAAGGAAAACAAAGGAATTTTCTAAAATATGATTTTTTTTAAATAGTGCAAACTCCAGGTATCTCTGATTGTAAAAAATAGAATTTGCAGTGGAGGATTTAATTCTCTTCAATTCTTTGAGTCTCTCTTCCTTTCTCTTTCTTCCACACACACGCAACATCACCTGAAATCCATGCCATCCTAAATTGTTGCATTGGTTTGCACCTGTATTCATTTTAGTGCAATACATAGTTGTCTGTGTTCTTTATCTAGAGGTATAATCTGATTTGTTTATCTATAGTAGGTTTCCCTTGGGGATGGATATCCTTTCCCATCCCAACCTGTTTCATTATGTTTAGAGATATAAATAATCTCTTTCCTCCTTGCAAAGTGACTCGATTACATAAGGCCCAGAAAAATACCAGGATTTATATTTAGTTAAACTGAATCTAAATATTGATCTATGTATTAACATTAGTGGTGAAAATAAGTATTGGGAAGGTAAATTATAACGATCATTCCTTTGCCACATGTAATCTTCAAAATGTAGTGTTAGTGAGAAATGTAAATAAATCCAGGCGTTTGAAAGAGATGTTTTTACAGCAACATACATATACTGTATATTATAGAAGGAACTACCTCAATGCAGCTTATAATACATAAAAAATGCTAATGACAAGATTTTAATCTCATCCTGAACTCCCTCCTCTCTTCTCAGTCTTGGCGCAAGAAGAAATACATCAGCAATATAGTCACTGACAATAGTGTCAGTATTATGTGATGCAATGCAGCAACCAGACGTCCTCCTCCGGCTCCACCCCGGTCGCTTTGATGGCAGTCTGGAGCTCTGCTCAAAATGTGAGACGAAACTTCTTGGATTCATCGAAAGCACATCTTCCACTTCCTGATACACTTACGTTGTATGTTTAATATTAATTATTACACCATTAGACCACCATTACATTTTTCCTCTCGCACACCCCCTAGAGCAGACATGGGCAAAGTACGGCCCGGGGGCTTTTTAATCCGGCCCGCCGAACTTGTCCAAATATTATTATTAGGGCTGCAACAACGAATCGATTAGCAAAAGTGTTGGCAACGAATTTCATTATCGATTCGTTGTGTCGCGCGATTATTACGCCAGTCAATAAGTCGCGGAGAAAGAAAAAAAAAAAAAAAAAAAAAAAAAAGAGCGGAGCAGAGCAACTGGCCGGCAGCGTTTCTGAGATTGGAGTGAGACATTGAGACAAAATAGAACATCTTGGATGGGACGTGTCGAGTCTTGGCCAATCAGCGTTAAGATGTCTACAGCGTCTTCATTTCCCTCAAACGTGTTTTTAATGGAAGCTAGTCAGCTTGCTATCACGTTAGCTAACGTGTTCGGGTTGTGTATTGTCGTTAAAGTTACTTTATGTTCCGTTACAGTTCAGTCTTGCTTGTAAAATGAAACATGCCGTAACCCCCCGGTCTGGTACGCCGGCGGATCTGGCTGCAGGTTGTTTTTTTACTCAAAGTAGAATGAATCAAATCACGTAGTTGGGCTTAGCCAACAACGTGATGTCGTGGTCGTAAGAGACCCAGAATGAAATAGTTTAAGGAAGAGGACGCTCTATGCAGCGCAGCTTGATGCAGAGCTGAGATGAAGAGGTCAAAACAGACGTGAGAGGAGCAGTACAGCTTCCCACTGTCCAGTGTTTCATGCATATTGATGAAGCAGGGTATGTAAATGCAGCCTCTGCTCCAAGGAGATCATTACAGTAAAAGGGGCTCACATTTGGCAAATGTAAAGCATACATGTTTTTAGTGTTTGTCCATTTTTTTTTTTTTTTTTTAATTAACAGCTCAGAGATGTTCAAGGAGCAACCCGTTTGTGCTTTCTGAAGATGTTTTGCACTGTGAATTTGCACTGTCAGTTCTGTTTTTGAATAAAGGATTGGAAATTAATGCTTTTTTGATGTTTTTATCCGATTAATCGAAAAAATAATCAACCGATTAATCGATTATTAAAATAATCGTTAGTTGCAATTCGTGCAATTTGTTAAATTGCCTTGCAAATAAATGCTTTGCTACCTGTTAAAGGCCAAATCCTTTCATGTAATGATTTTTACATGCCATTTATATTAGTTCACACAAACACTCCATCCATCTGTTCCTGGCCCGGCCTCTCTGTCAAATTTTAGAACCCATTGTGGCCCGCGAGTCAAAAAGTTTGCCCACCCCTGCCCTAGAGGGAGCTCTAGGGGTGCGCGCACCACACTTTGGGAATCCCTGAGCTAGCCAATGGCCTAGCAGGGTGCTAGGGAGGCTATTCCTAGGAGGGGGAGGGGAGCCAAATGTAACGAAGTGTTTTCCCATTTATTCCAATGTAAAACAAATCCATATTCTTCGTTGCAGGCCTAACCAGTCAGAGACAGAGTCAGAACCAGGCAGCTCAGGTGTAGTCAGCACCCCAAGTGGCCTGACCCAAGTAGACATGTGTATTGAAGATGACAGAGGCGAGGACCAGGTTGAGGTGACGCCAGTCAGTGATTCAGAGCAGGACGATGAGCGACAGCCACCGAAGCGTTACGCCACAGATAGGGGGCATTTTGAGGAAGACGTTTCAGATGTTACGGTAAAACGTTTCATTATAACGACGGGGTCTTGTAAACCTAGTGGTCCTTTCCGAAGAAACCAAGAGAATCGCTGTTTTTCTGAGGGGTTTTATTATACCAAGACAAAAGCTGGAATCAAACTGCCACGCAGCTGGCTTTGCTACTCTCCAAAATTGGATTGTGCATACTGTGAGCCATGCTGGCTATTTGGAGACCGCAGTTCGCCGTTATATAATAATGCATGGTTGAAGGGAATCAGCGATTGGAGGCATTTGTCAAGAAAAATTGAACTCCATGAGTCCTCTCAGTTACATGTTGGAGCATGTGTGGTGTATGAGAAGTGGAAACTCCTTGGCACCATTGATGTTCAGACAGAGAGGGACATACGTAACGCGGCGCTCTTTTGGAGAAAAGTGCTGGAACGCATAGTCAATGTGACACTTACACTGGCTACTTGTAACCTAGCGTTCCGTGGGCATAGGGACATATTGGGACAGCAAAACTGTGGGAATTTCCTTGCCATTATCAAGCTGCTGGCAAGCTATGACCCTGTGCTTCAAGAATTAATAAAACGGCCCGAGGAGTCAGTTAAATACCTCAGCCCCACCATCCAGAATGAGCTGATATATATTTTGTCACAGCGAGTTCAACAGGACATTACGGCTGAAATAAATCAAGCACCATTTTTTTCTGTGATAATGGATACGACTCAAGATCTGTCCAAGCGAGATGAGCTTAGCCAAGTATACAGATACGTCACAATAGTTAGGTATCATATGGACAGCGCTAAAGATATAAAAGTAATCGAGGCTTTTTTGGGGTTTGAGGAGACAGCTGACACGTCTGCAAGCGAGCTGAAAAAACACACACTGGCAGGATCACAAAAAATGGCCTTGATATTGCTAAATGTCGTGGGCAAGGCTATGACGGAGCAGCCAATATGAGGGGTTTATTCGGGAGTACAGGCCAGGATAAGGGAAAAGGAGCCACTTGCGACATATGTACACTGTGCTGCACACAATCTCAACTTAGTTCTCAATGATGCAGTTAAACATATTCCAGAGATGGAACAGTTTTATGGCACCATAGAAAGCTTGTATATGTTCTTTGGCCACAGTATCAAAAGGTGGGCCATGCTCACTGGCATCGTCTCCACAGACCTCTCAGATCACTCTGACGTAACACTGAAGCGACTATGTCCCACCCGTTGGTCTTCTCGATATGAGTCCCTTACTGCTTTACGGTACAGGTATGTGGACATAATGAAAACATTAACAAAATAGCTCTGACCACTGACAAGAAGGATGAGCGTGGTGAAGCATCGGGATTAAAGAAAAATATGGAGAAGTTCAGTTTCATTTTTCTAGTGGTTCTGCAGACCAAAGTATTAGAGAGTGTGAATGTTGTTTCCAAAATACTACAAGACAAACACAGACATAGAGAAGGCAGTGAAATTACTGGAGAACACCATACTGATCTTGTCTGAGTACAGGGGCGCTTTCGACCAGGCAAAGACAACAGCGCAGACGCTCGCAGACAAATGGGGAGCTCAGAACACCTTCGAAAAGGTTAGAGGGAGAAGAGTCAAACGTCATTTTGACGAGCTTTGCGAAGATGAGCGACAGTCCAACACTGAAAGCTTTTTCAGAGTTAACATTTTGAATGCCAATCTGGACATAATTATCCACCAGCTCTCCCACAGATTCACGAGTATGAGAGCAATCTCACATGTTTGAGGCACTACACCCCATGACCCTTCAGCTCGCAGACGACGATGAGCTTTATGAGAAGGCAAAACGTCTGTCTGACCACTACAGCAGGGACGTAGCAATATCGTTTCCTGCACAACTCGTGTCATTCAGGGCCTGTTTTAGAGCAGAGATTGCTCAGAGGTCTTCAGTCTCCGAAATTGCAAAGATGCTATTGTGGATCATCAATCTGTGACATCCACCTTTGGTGAGGTGTGCACTGCCTTGCTATTGTATCTGACATTACCTGTGACAGTGGCAACAGCCGAGCGATCCTTTTCGAAATTAAACCTCATTAAGACGTACCTGAGGAGCAGCATGGGACAGGAGAGGCTGAATGGGCTGGCTATCCTGTCCATCGAAAGCACCAGAGCCCGGGAATTGAACATTAAGGACATTGTCGAGGATTTTGCTCAACGCAAGGCTCGTCGAATGCCATTCAAATGGGTGAGTATAATGTTTCTGATGGATTTCTCTTTGACCGGTCTACTTTCCCAATACAATAGCCTCCCGAAGTAACTAATTCGACCGTAAAATCGTTATCGCCATGATCATTAAAGATATAAAGATATTACTAGGTGACAAAGTATTTATGTTTTTCCGCTTTTTATATATATTCTTTTCTGTCAGATACATGTGGAAGATCTAGGGGAACTAACCCACCAGGGGAAGAGGATTTTGTGCCGTTCGTGTTCTGTCCCCTGTGTGAAGACCACTCAAGAGAAGAGGAAGAGGACTTTGAGTGTGAGCGGTGCCGGGCCATTCCGTGACCGCATCATGGCCAGGATGGCAAACGAAATATAGTGTGTGTGTTTAATCATTTAAGTTTCTGTGTTGTTTTTCATCATTTCTGTTCTTTTATACATAATCTATTCAAATATAATCTTGTAAATATTGTTAATAAATGACTTACAACTACATTATGTGAGATGTCTGTCATTGTTAAGATCACGGTTATCGTAAACACTAGTGGCTGTGCTCTGTATTATTATACGGTTTTTATACGTTAAGAAATGTTCCCGCTGAGAGTCAAACAAGACTTAGTTCATAGTTTCCGAAATATGTATGGTTGATTAATAAATGATAATATAAAAAAATAAAAAAATAAAAAAAAATAAAAAAATTGCGTTCACTATGGGGGAGGGGGGGGGCGTCATAATATCTTGCACCTGGGCCCGTCGTTACTATGTTACGCCACTGGCAAAGACACTCACCAGCTTAGTCTTGATTGTTTTAATGCGGCCCACAGCGCCGGTCCCAACAACAGGCATGACGTTGCTGGGTCTCTTTTTCCGTCCGGGAGCTCCAGTACGCGATCCCGACTGAGCAGCAGCGTTCTCTGGAACATGCGCTTGCCGTCGGCCCCTTCTCACGACATTACTCCATTTTGGGGAGCTTAACAAAGATGTTGAACCCCCAGGATTTTCCCCCGTCACAGCCCTCTCCACTTCCAGAGCGCAGGGCACCGCCAGTGGCCCCTCTCCAGAGGTTTCTGATGTGCTCCTAAAATTTACTGACATTCTGAGTTGAATTACAAAAATTGGTATAATCTCAATGACATTTGTCTCAAATTACAGGACACAGCTCAGCAGAGTTTTTGGGTATTTACAACATTTTTCATTTTTGTGGCACCCAAAAGAAGCTGGTGATGTTATGCAGGCATCTCAGACAAAGACTAATGGGCCCGGTATATTTACTGTCCGGGTATCTCTACATTTTGCCAATATTTTAACATTAACCTTTACAATGATTATGCTCTAATGCAAGGTGGTCTGCATACCTTTTTGTAACTGGTCGTATCTGGACCCAAAAGCAACACCACGTAACTCCAGGGATCTTTGACCTTTTAATGCAATCTCTGGAAACAGGCACACGGAGTACAATGGAGTTAGGATCAAGAAGGCAGGTAGGTTAACTGGGAGTCAGGCAGGTCAAACAGGGACAGGCAGGGTCGGCAACAGGAAATCAGTCTGTGGATGAGTGCTGGAAAGTTTGGCATGGAGAACCTAAATCACAAGACAATCTGGTAAGGTGTGGCTAGGCGGCAGGAGACTAAATAGGGGCTTGATTGGTGATCAGACGCAGGTGAGTGAACAGGTGAAGGGCGTTAGACAGACGAGGAGGGAGTGGCTGACAAACAGAGTGAGGAGGGTGTGGAGCTGAACCGTGACACCTTTTAGTCAGATTAAGTGCCTCACTGCAATGAGCCGTGAAACTGATAATGCTGAGAAATCAATGAGGAATAATTCAAACAGAGCTTACAGTTGTACAACTGGCAGCTGGCAAATATTGATAGACCACAAAGCGAACATAACATGTACATCAACCCAGACAAATCAGATAGCTATGTCTAAAACATTATAATCTCTTTTATCAATAAGTGGCCAGATGAGAAAACATGTAGTACTTGACTGAACCACCTGCATATTAAACCAGAACGATTATGTGATTTCACAATATTCACAGCATGTCATCATGCAGCATGAGCTCAGCTCCGCATTTCAATTTCACAGAGCCATTTGCTGTCATTCCTTTTAGATATTTCCTGCTTCATATGCTAAAATTGTATTTATTTATTAGTTTATTGTGTGGAGATCTTGATAATTGTCCCGGCAGATTCTATGATTGCATGACTGATGGCCATATTGTTCAGGAATTGTAAATAGTTAGCAAGCAAGCAGATCATTTAAAATATATACTGTCGCTAAAAGTAATGGAAAAAAGATTGATATGTCCAGCTTCTGGTAACAGTGGACAAACTTGACAAAATCTATTGAAAAAAAAACTCTGACGCCAAGTGACATGTGCTAAATTAGTCAAGTAGAGTTGAGGAAATTCAGTAATGGTAATGTATGGACAGGTATGAACAACAGCGATGATAAGACGAGGACAACATATCAATCCATTTGCTGTAAAATGATATCTATGCATCACGTTGCTGAACGGACTTCAGCCTCTCCGTTTACGCTACATCAGTCATTCAAAGACAAAGACTGGGTCGGGAACACATTTGTAGAATTTCTTCCAGTCTTAAATACAGGATCTATCTGGGGTACACCTTTGAGTCTCATGAGATAGCCTGAATGTTTGTATTGTTCTGATGATTGTAGCGTACCTACAACTGGGAATCTAATATGAAAAGATATCGTACATTCTCTTTGTTTTGGAAATGACAAGAATGAGTTAACGTTTTAACTCCGCCTAAATGCATTTGGTTTCATTTCTGAAGTATTTAACATGTGTATATGTTTTCAATATCACATGCATTAAACAACAATGTGATTTATCAAATGTATATTTCCAAATGGCTGGTTTACCTATATTCAAGATAATATAAGGTGATTAACTTACCTTACCTCTACCCCATCGGCTCGGTGCCTATTTTTACTGCTTTTTCAGAAATGAGGAAGTGAGTTTAAAAAAACCTCAAATGCTTCTAGATTATCATCCACAGGTCCGATCTAATAAATGTAAACGGCTAAAGTACTGTAAACCCTTGTGAGAAGATAAACGATGGATTACATTTAAAAAAAAGATCATTATATTTTTATAATTACGTAATTCCGTAAACTCCTCGACACGACTGAGCGATTATAGATTATGGACTCAGCAGACTCCGGTCCTTGCCGGAAGCTATCGTTCCCAGCTGACCACGACCAGCTTCTCAGGGACATGCTGGAGTCCCTCCAAGCCCTCTGCCCGGACAAGGCTCCAGCTTTCCGTCTCCCGTCGGAGGCCCAGCCGATCCCGGACCCTCATCTCCATTCAGCGGTCCAGCCGATTCATGCTCCACTTCTCCAGTCGGTGGTCCGGCCGATCCCTGCTCCACGCCTCCATCACAACGACCGGCTTCTCAGACATGATGGAGTCCCTCCAAGCCCTGTTCCCAGACAAGGTCCCGGTTCCCCCTGTCCTGTCGGCATCCCCTGTCCCTGCTGCCGCCTCAGAGCCGCTCTCGACGCCGGGCCCCCCGCCGGCGCCGCAACCTGTTCCTGTGCCCAGTTCCCCCGAGTCCCCAGAGTCCCCTTCAAAGTCCCCCGGCTCCCCGTCCTGTCCAGAGCCCCCGTCTCGGTCACTGTTACACCCAGACCTTCTGGGTAGTTGTGTATTCACTGTCTGTGTCTGTTGTGTTGTCTCTCACCTTGTCTCTAGTAAGACCAAAGAGCTGGTGGTGGACTTCCGCCGGGGTAAACGCTCTCCTCCAGTACCAGTGAGCATATAGACATTGAGATTGTGAAGGAGAGGTACCGAAAGTCCTTCCTTCCCGCTGCTGTCAGGCTGGATAACAAGCTGAGCCCACAGTAGACTACTTAACACTTTAATCACTTTGGTCACTTTAAGTACATTCATCTGGTGCAATATAAATACTTTTTTTTAATTCCGTCTGTATGTTTAACATTGCTATTGTATTCTTCTTTACTGTTTATTTATATTACTTGATTTTTTTTATTTACTATGTGTCTCTTGTGTTCACTTCTGCTGTAATCCTGCAATTTCCCCACTGCGGGACTAATATAGGATTATCTTATTTGATGTTTTTTCATCTTTCAATGCTGTATTTCATCTGCTCAGCAGAGAAGAACACTTGACTTTAAACTCAGTGCTGAGTCATATCTGTCATCGTTTCCCTGGCGTGCTACTTTAGCAGGGGTGTATTGATCAATGGCAAACATGGGGAAACTCTTAGATGGTGTAATAACTTTCACGTGATGAGCTTCAATCACAGATAATCTTTGAGCAACAAAAAACCCCAAAGCACAGCAGGAAATTAATTAGCTCGGCTTTGGTGAAGGTGAAACTAATTCAACAAGCAGATATATACGTGGAAAATGGGGACAGAGTCCTGATAATATTCATACGAAACAATCAATTAAAAAAGACAACGATGAATGCATGAAAAAGGTTTAACCTGTAGCAAGGCTTTTCTTCAGACTACCTCTGCATCATTTGGCCAGTTTGACACAAACATAGAGATTTTGTTTCATGTCAAGATTGAATGTTGACAGTACAAATAAGAAAACCATTCAATCCTGTCAGGTGTTCAAATGAAGATGAAAACCAAAATAAAGCAAATCAACAGAATCTAAAGACTGGGTCTTACTCAGAAAAAAAGAACACCTGTGATGTCATGACAACCATGTACGTGAAATATGAGGCTTTAAATTGAATTGTTGTCAGATGAGCCAGCTCATTTAGCCTGTCACTCAAGTAATTAAGTAGAATCCACCATGAATATCAGAATCGGGGTTTCACAGCTGTGTGCAATTATGAATGCAAATGTTCATATATTTAGTTTCAGAACAAATTGCAATCCTTCTGCCACTAGTCCCGCTGGGACGTATCAACGTTTGTCTGCGTTATGTTGGATGGCTTTGTTTGGCTTTCTTTGTTGAGTATAAATTGGACTAAAGGAACAAAGATCTGCAGGAGTGGAGCCATGTTTCATTGCTAGTGATCTGGCTTATACTAACAATGCCTCAAATATAGCAATTACTGCACGCCTCCAACCAATCTGAGTCAAGGTAACAGCTTAAAGGAATAGTTCAACATTTTGGGAAATACAATTATTTTTTGATGAGAGCTAAACAAGAAGATTGAAGATCATGTTTGTTTATGAAATTAAAACCTGCTTGCTTGGTGTTAGGACTGTAAATGAGGAAATAGCTCACTAAATGAGGAACTAGCTCACTAATTAACAACTTTATAAATGATATGTGTTTAGTCCATAGCTTTATATTTAGCGTGCAGATAGTGCGTCTCATTCAATTTTGGGCAAGAATTAGAAACATATACTGCAGCTAAAAGTAATGGAAATAATATGGAACTTACAGCATCTGGAATAGTATTAAACAAACTTAAGAACTTGACAAAATCTAGAGAAAAAAAGAACAGAAATAGAGACCAAGCTGAAACATTGAGAAGCCAGTGCAGTCAGTGCAGTCTGGAAGTGTGTTCAGGTATGAGCAACCAAACGTTTTCATTCCCAAATCGTCAAATACTGCTGTTTGGTCAATACCCCTCAGCATCAGAGACACACAGAGCCTTCAGTGTAAGGGAAGATAAACCGACTGTGAAAGAATCTTCTGAGAGACTGGTGTTTGTGTTCCGTACCAAAGTACAATATTTTGTCACCTGAGTGTTTGTGACTCGGTAGTGACACAAGTCAAGTTACAGTCAACGACACTTTTGTCCTAATCCTTGCTAAGTGTTTTTTGTTGCCTCAACCTAAATTTCAGTAAAGACAGAAGTTTTTTTTGAAAGGACACTAGCAGAAATTGACACCTGTTGACACTGGCGGTATTTGACAAGTTGAGAGTGTGAATGTGTTGCAAAAACAATGATAAGGTGAAATATATCATTAAATTTGGTGTTAAATGATATATATGAATTATGTTGCTGAACATACTTCTGTCTCCTACAATTTTAACAACAAATACGGGGATTTAGCATTACTGTCGCAGTAAACCACACAATACTGCAATAATATTGTGAGCCCCAGGATACAATTCTTCATCAGGAGGTCTTCCTCACTCTCAAAGTCCTCGTACTTCCATGAATCGATACCAGAGCCTAAAGCAAGCCTCAGCAAGATATCAATCACATTCCAGCCAAAAAAACTGAAATATGACTTACTTATGGATGAAACGATATTCCACACGGCCTTGCTTGGTATGTATTGGTGCATCAGCTTGAACAGAGCCCTCTGTTGTAATCCACACCAGAGGGCTCTGTTCAAGCTGATGCAGAGGCGTTCAAGGTCAAGGACGAAAGCTAGGGCATTTTTGCTTTCAGCGGACCTAAACCTACGGTACACGAAATGTGCACTAAATTAATTACTAAAAGTCACTTAATCAAAGTCAAACTTTGCAGAGACACTGTTAACACATAGTGCTACTTTATATAGGATGGCATAGGATATGCATAATAAAAATAAAAATAAAAAAGTAATTCCTGTGTTCTATCATCAATTAATAAACCAGTAACACACATACTGCTATTTGAACCTCTTAACTAGTCTCACAGGTGTTTAATTGTTTTTTAACCAAAAGCCGTTGTCTGTGGTCAGTCTCTTTCATGTCTAATATGGTCAATTATTTAAATCACTCAATTATCTCAACCATGACGGGTAAACCAAAGCTACCTTTAAATAAAAGAACCCAACCACCCCATCATTAGATCTACAGTACTAGAGAGTGGTGGGGTGCTACATGTATATTATACCTTTTGAAATTATGCAAATAGCCCTTGTGTTGGAGGAGATATTCTGTATTTAGTATGGGTATGCAAAACCATTCGGAATTTTTGAGAAAAATGGCTGGCGCTTAACCGGGGTTAACGCGAAGTCTCTTTAAAAGAACAAATTGGGAAAATGTTTGGTAACTCAACTATTGGGGCTGTGTGGTACATCAGACAAAAACTGTTGGAAACCACCGCTCCAATATCACAGTGCAACAAAAGATGACACCATGGACGAACAAAACCTTCCAATTTGTGATTTGATCCATTTTGACCTAAACTCTCATCAGCCATCTGCTTGTGACAGTGAATGCACCAAAGAGGTGGGAATATTGACATTAATGACATACAAAAAACAACAGTTTACCTAATTTACTCAAAAGGATTTATGCTTACATTTTTCCCATATATTGGTAAAATACATATCTATTCTTGTTATGCCATTCAGTCATTACACAATAGTCATATATCCTACAAGTTTTCTCACATTTGGAGGCAATTTATCCAATTTATTTTAATAAAGTGCACTGGTGTTATGACAGCTGCAGCATCATAATGTACGTGTGTGAGATGGCCGCAATTCGTCCTAGGTGTGCACTGAATTCCAAATAGAAAAAACTGCAGCTCATTATCGTGTCAAGTTGGCCACTGTTTACCGTGTCAATGACAGCCAATGTGATGCCCCATGGACGTTGAAATCTTAACAACATTTGAGCGTGATTTCAATAACAAAATTAAAAATCTCCAGAGAGAGTGTTTGATTTAGGGTATATAAAAGCATGACAATACTAGTCAGCAGCCATATACCCTAGGGCAGTGGTTCTCAAATGGGGGTACGTCTTCCCCTGGGGGTACGTGAAGGCACTCCAGGGTACGTGATATTTAAATATATATATATATATATATATATATATATATATATATATATATATATATATATAAAATAGGCATCCATTCAAATATCCTTTACAAATAGTTTTTTTATTAATATTCAATAAAATTGAAGTGGAAGTTCATGAACTGAATTTGCTCGTCGCTCCTTGCTCCGCTGTGTTGGTGTGTGACCCTGTGGCCGCGCATGAAGACAGAGGAGATGTCAGCGTCACGCTGACGCGGTCGGTGGAGCGCGTTGTTATTTTCGCACCACAGTGTTGGGTCTTTGTCGGCAGTCTGCAATCTGCGGTCACGGCAGACACTGGTCAAACAGCCTGAACACAACAGACACACAAACAGCTCGGAAGATGTCTGGGGTAACTGGGAATTTGGATTGCGAGGATTGTTTATCTTCGGCACATGTGGCCAACAGCACGGAGTTACAACCGCACACCGTTGTGGATGATGACGATGAACTTCTGAGATACATCTGGAGAGAGTACTTACACCCCAAGCAGTATGAATGGGTTCTCATTGTGGCTTACATTATTGTCTTCTTCGTCTCACTCATTGGAAACTCGTTGGGTGAGTTGTATATTTTACGTCTTTTTTTTATTTCCATTCATGCGTAATTAGTCCACAAGTCCACTTTGGACAACTTTTTGTGCATCAGCGTATACTGCTCCAGGGAAAAGAGAGCGTGATGGCAAATATAAAGTCCAGTTTTTCTTTTGATGTCCACTTGAACATCAATGCTGCTGGAGCATGATGAAGGAGGATACATGAGAGCGCAGCTCGAAAGGCTCAGAATTGGACAACCACAGATGTGTTTGAAGACACAGATTATATATAATTTCCACACTGTGAATGGGCATTTATTGCTTGACATGGGGGGAATTGCACACAGATTGACATCGTAATTCACAATACTGTCAATTTGATCTCATCTGTTCTCAATCATTTGTCCTTATTGGACTGTTTTATTGCCGTTTGTAGTTTTCTGATGTATTTGAGACTCACTCCCGAATATGAGAAAAAATGCTGTGAGCAGGAGCAATATACCAATTAACTTAAAGAGGATTTAAAGTGCCAATGCCGATGCTTCTCTGACTTGTATTGCCACTGCTTCAAATATATATGGTATTGTGCAAGTGTGTGTTGTTCATCTGACTGCAGGATCCCTCCCTCTTATATCATCTGCAGTTTTTCTTCAATGGAACTATTGTCTTAATCAATAATACCTTTTGTCATAACTGCTGTCTCGGCAAACATGCAGAGCAAATGTGTCTCTGTAAAGAACAAGAACCTGAAATGCAGCGAAGCAAATAGTACAACGTTTTAATAATCTCTGTTTGCAAAAAGATATTTCTTCTCAGATTGTGAGACAGACAGTGATGCATGTGGGAGTACACAAGTTAATTAAACAATACACGTAGAAAATGCAGTGCATGTTTAAGTCATTCAATGTTTGGTTGACGTATGTATATTAAGTCAATACAGGAGTTTGTCAATATCGTATTTTCCCTAACTTTATGCCACACAATGTAGTTCAACCACTTTAAAAAAAGGAAAACCTCATTCAAAGATTCTAACTAATAATGCTTTGGAAAATAAAAGTAAATTGATTTAAAAAAACCTCCTCAGTGTGAATAAAGTAACTGCTCGAAAGGAGTCGTACAAAAAAAGTGACCCTTTATAAGAAACACCTGGGCCCTATTTGTCGTACCTGGCTCAACAAAGTCAAGCAAATGTCCTATTATCCATCTTAAATTAGCGAGATGATTGACGTCAGGCTAACTCTGTTTCTCCACGGAAGATCCGTGCTGAAATGGTCTCGTTAATTCTAGCCAGACGTCGTGTGCCCGCTCCTCTTCGGAAGGGATAATAATCGAGCACTGACACCACGATGTTCTAACAGTACAATGGTAAATAAACTCAGAGGAACCTTCTTTTTTTCTCTCCGCTGAGAAGCAGGAGATGATCATGAAGGCATATGAGGATTTCATTACCTTAATCATTCACAGCTAACGCGTTGCGAATAGTCCAACGTTTTTGCAATGTTTTCGGTGTGAACGCAGCTTAACACCGCCCCCGCTGCGAGACACAAGCGTCGCACATTTATCAGACAAGTTCAATGCGTCAGTGTTGGGGAAATGTATTTGTTAAATTTAAGTGCTTCATCACCCAAATCAATCAGATTATATTTATTTTAGGGCTGCAACAACGAATCGATAAAATCGATTATCAAAAGTGTTAGCAACGAATTTCATTATTGATTCGTTGTGTCGCGCGATTATTACGCCATTCAATAAGTCACGGAGAAGAAGAAAAAAGAGCGGAGCAGAGCAACTGGCCGGCCAGCGTTTCTGAGATTGGAGTGAGACGAGGAAAAAAGCTGAGGTCGTGATCTTCTCAAATAAACGATCTTTGATGTGACGTGTCGAGTCTTGGCCAATCAGTGTTAAGATATCTACAGCGTCTTCATTTCCCTCAAACTTGTTTTTAATGGAAGCTAGTCAGCTTGCTATCATGTTAGCTAACGTGTTTGGGTTGTGTATTGTCGTTAAAGTTACTTTATGTTCCGTTACAGTTCAGTCTTGCTTGTAAAAAAACGTAACGTGATGAAACATGCCGTAACCCCCCCGGTCTGGTTCAGTTCACGCTGTCACTCGTTAACGTTAAACCGGCACACCGGCGGGTCTGGCTCCAGGTTTTTTTTTTTTACTCAAAGTAGAATGAAGCAAATCACGTAGTTGGGCTTAGCCAACAACCTGATGTCGTGGTCATAAGAGTCCCAGAATGAAATAGTTTAAGGAAGAGGACGCTCTATATGTAGCGCAGCTTGATGCAGAGCTGAGATGAAGTGGTCAAAACAGACGTGAGAGGAGCAGTACAGCTTCCCACTGTCCCAGTGTTTCATACATATTGATAAAGCAGGGCATGCTAAATGCAGCCTCTGCTCCAAGGAGATCAGTTACAGTAAAAAGGGCTCACCTTTGGCAGATGTAAAGCATACATGTGTATGTTTTTAGTGTTAGTCCATTTTTATTAATTTTTTTTAATTAACAGATCAGGGATGTTCAAGGAGCAACCTGTTTGTGCACTTTCTGAAGATGTTTTGCACTGTGAATTTGCACTGTCACTTCTGTTTTTGAATAAAGGGTTGGAAATTAATGCTTTTTTGATTTTTAGTTTTTTTTATCCGATTCATCGATTAATCAAAAAAATAATCAACCGATTAATCGATTATTAAAATAATCGTTAGTTGCAGCCTAACCTAGTTAGTTGCAACCTAATTTATTTAAATGTGCATGCTGGCAGTAGTATACAAATACATATACACTTATGAGGATATATGTACTGTATGCACGTATGCATATATATGTGCAGGTATGTACTATATATGTGTATATACATGTATGTGTAGATTACCATATAACTAGGCGTTTGAATATGTGTATAGGTGGACCAGTATGTATTATTCATAATCAGAAATGCAATCAATTGAAGCAGTGAAAAGAAATTGTGTGCGATTCTCTGTATTCTCCTCATGAGTCCACCTTAATCATGTTCTACAATAATGATATGTATGGTGTACGAATAACACTGTCATATAATTATGAGTGCTTTCAACACATCCATAAGTTTCTTAAGCGCTAAATAAACTTAAGAACAGCGCGATAGTGGTAGTCTATGTCTGTGAGACGGGCAATCGGCTGCGCCTGTGGTGTTCAATGTCCGCGGCTCGAGAAGCTCTCGTAAATAAATGATTGTCGGCAGAATCTATAGCGCCGCGTACAGGAAGTCATGATGATGTGAGGACGGATCTTGACGATCTCGAAGAAATCTCTCCCTATAAAACTAATATAACTAATATCGCTCCTTCATCAATGAGGAAGGGAGCTGCCTTTTTTGTCCGATGGGAGTGGCCAGCTTATCCAGTGAATTTCAGTTAGCCTGCGCGGGAGCAGGTTTACATTTTTGGCTGTGTTGCTAAACACATTTTTCTAAACTTGCTTCGAGGAACCGAAAAGCCTGACCTACGTCATCTTATCCTGAAAATTAGCCCGCTAACTCAATAAGCCAGGTACGAGAAATAGGCCCCTGTTTTATTCATCAGTATTAGCATTTCTAGTAACAACACATGCTAAATGCTGCAGACAACTCAATAATCCATCCTGCCACACAGCTCAGTCCGCCAAGGCTTTCAGAGCGCGTGTGTGAGATGGCCCCAAGTCGTCCTATAGAGGTGTGCACTGAATTCCAAAATAGAAAAGGTTGCAGCTCAAGTTGACCGTTTACCGCATGGGTGTCAAACTCATTTTAGCTCAGGGGCCACATGGAGGAAAATCTATTCTCAAGTGGGCCGAACCGGTAAAATCATGGCATAATAACTTAAAAATAACGACAACTTCAGATTGTTTGATTGTTTTCTTTGTTTTACTTTGGTCCAAAATAGTACAAGCACATTCTGAAAATGTACACATCACAAATAATCTTCTTGACAAAACACTTCAAGTTAGTTGAAAATTCTGAGGAAAAAATTTGTGCAATTTCAAGAACACAATGCCTCAGTGATTGGAACTTAGACTTTGTCTCAGTGTATCTACAAAGCCATTAAACTTTAAGTCACAGCCTATCTGGGATTGAACAAAATACATAATAAATAAAACAACTCTTCTCGGTATCAAATACCTCATTTTTCATCTCCACATATTAATGTGCTAACTCAACAAACCATACAAACTGAGGTAGAAACTATTCAAGAGGGTTGAGTTACTCCCTGCCTTGTAGGCTACACTATTTATTAATAGAAAAATAAAAGTTGTGCAATGCATGAACAATTTCAACAAACCAAATGTATGAACTGAAGTGACTGACATTATTACAGTAAATCACACACTTCCTTTAAATGTCCACAGAAGACAATCATTTTCACAGAACTATATCAGGGTGCAGTGTCTCATGCAGCATTTTAAGTGGGGTTACCCATTTTAGTTCACTCCTGAAACCTGGCATCTTTTAGCTGTCACAGGTGCATCAATATCAGGCGTCACATCCTGAGTGGCAGCCAATTTTAGGATGTTATTCAAGTGCTTGTGCATGAGCCTTGAGCGCAGCTTTGTTTTATTGATGCTCATTACAGAGAAAACTTGCTCAAAAGTAGTGGTTCTGTAAATAACTTTCTGTAAATAACAGAATAAAGAAAATTGCAATCACTTTCAAGTAAATCAGATTGCTCCATCAGACAATTTTTTTATTTTTAAATTGCAATCACTTAGAACAATGAAAATAAAGTTATATCTGTGCAAAAAATAACAAATATTTAGTTACTACTAAATAGCTCATTGTGGAAAACAATAAGCTATTTTTATTTTTTGCCAAACAAAACAGAATGAGTGCAGATATGTGATTATCAGGTGTACCTGCCTGTACACATCTTTTAAAAACGGGGTTGTAGATTTGATACAATTCATGCTCAACGTTGTGCTGAGATCTGTTTTCTGTTTTGAGACACGTAGCAGCAGAAAGGACGTCACGGAGACTTCTGGCAAAGAGCCAAAAGTCGGCGAGTTGCACATGCGCATGCGCAAGCGTAACCTGTTAACGGCGTAACGTAAACATTTACCCAAAAGTACAGGCATTTCTCCATGTATTTATTAATGACTTAGTTTTATGTCTGTGTACTTTGTACTTTTGTAATATGTGAAGCCAGCAGCTCATTGTTGGTAGAAGACACGAGCACTTTGGCTCTTTCACCTGAGCAGGAGAGCTGCTCTGTGTTCAGAGAGCTGCGCCGGGTTCAGAGAGCTGTGAGAGTGTGAGGAGGAACTCCGGTGCTCCTCACATGAGAGCTACTGTTGCCATCTTCACCTTGGGAGCATTTAAAACGCAGATATAGCGGTCTGCTTTTCACGCGACATATTTTTCTACGCTCTCTGTCCGCTGCTGTGTGTGTGTGCTCAGTGCTCACCTGTGTGTGCGCGATGCAGAGCAGAGGAGAAGTGTTAACGCGACCATTTAGAGACCGAAATGACAAGCTGTTGTGTGGATAAGATCAATAAAATACGGTCGTTTAGTTTGTTCAATAACAGAACAAGGTGTAGACCTGTTCTATAGGAAAGAGAAACTTAAATGACGACTTGTGATCTGGCGCTATCGAGAAAATTACAGGGGGCAGGGAGGGTTTCTTCAGGGGGGCGCCCCGCCCCCCTATTATAACGGTGGGGGAAACACTGAGGCTGATATTTGCAAAAGCCAGGCGCTTTTCAGGGCACACAATCTCCGCAGCCTTCAGCATGCATGTCTTCACAAATTCTCCCTCGCTAAATGGCTTTGAAGCCACTGCAATTTCATTAGCAATAAGGTAGCTTTCACTGCAGCGTCGCTGATTTCTCGGCTATGAGTAAACACAGACTGCTGTTTCTTCAGACCCACCAACAATTCATTCACCTTCTCTGTTCTCTGTTGTATTTGTCGGCATGAGTCTCATAGTGGCGACGAACGTTATATTTTTTCAGCACTGAAACATGCTGTGAACACACCAAACACACAGCTTTCCCATTTCCCATTGAATAAATAGGAGGATTACCATTTGTCAAGGAACAGTCTGCACTCTGTGTCCACTTTTCTCTTTTTTGACAGAGACATTTTGCGGCAATGCGCCAAAACACGTAATGTTCAAATCGGGCAGGCAGAATCATGACAAGCTAGCTCCGGACTAGCTGTAGCCTACTTGCTCAGCCCCAGTATAAAGGGTTTGCTTGCTTAACAGAATTGCTATTGCGACATCCAGTGGACACATTTATAACGGCAGTTTCTTTCATTGAAAAATGTAACCTCATTTTTATGCTTTGCAAAATCAAAATCATCTCGCGGGCCGGATTAAACCCGTTCGCGGGCCTGATCCGTCTGACACCCCTGGTTTACCGTGTCAATGACAGCCAATGTGATTGCTCTTGAGACGTTGAAATCTTAACAACATTTGAGCTTGATTTCAAATTGAGAAAAATCCAGAGAGAGTGCTTGATATAGGGTATATAAAAGCATGCCATTATGTACAGTCAGCTGCCATATACCCGAGGGCAGTGGTTCTCAAACTTTTTTCAGTGATGTATCCCCCCTAACCAGACAAAGCATTTTTGGTTGAAAAAAGTACCTGCTCGAAAGGAGTTGGACAAAAAAAAGTGAATTCTTTTTTAGGAAACACCTGTTCATTCATCAGTATTGCCATTTCTATATATAATCCATCCTGCCACACAGCTCAGTCCACCAAGGCTTTCAGACTAATGAGCCGATAAAAGACAAATAACACGGGCCTGTCTGTATAAGTAGGGACTGCAGTAATCAGACACTAATATTGACCACAACAATGTGACTAATCATCCAGCAGTTTTATATCGACTTTGTCAAGCCGTATACACAAAATCTATATATACATACATACATACATACATACGTATGTATGTATATATAGATTTCAATCAGGAGAGACCAGTCGGATAAAGAAAAGATAATGATTTATTATTTACAGGTGATATGTGATGATGTCTTGACAGAGTCTTTGGCACTGGGACTCTACAGGGTGATTGTAATTGAGGGCTGACTGCCCCAATCACAACAAGATAAATCCCCTGTGGAGTCCAGACCTGGTGGCTGATGAGCCTGATATAATGATGAGTAGAAGCTGATGGATCTGCAAAGACTGGGCATAGATGGGGAGGTGGAGGGGTGCGTAACAGCAGCACGAATGAACTGAAGGTAGAGAGACAGTCATGTTTAAACGAGACTGCAGCAAGATGACAGGCTAGCGATGTCATTTCTTTTGTTGTGCTTATTGGAAGAAGTGACCAGATGATCAAAATAGTTGGTGTCATGATTGACAGCCCCGAGAAATGACAGCAAGTAAATAATAAGTGAGCTGGCGTGAGAAGTATGAGAAACGTATGAGAAATTAATTACGGGCTTAGGTATGCACTTACGGCCTTGACAGGAATTCTCTACACTCTGTAACAACATGCAAAAGCATTCCACAGCTGTCATCGAAGACATTACATCAGTCAGTGTTCATGCCTTCAAGAACAAACACCTCCTCAGCATGAGACTGCAACCCTAAAGCTCAAATGCTTCAGAGGGCTTTCCATACAAGTAGTGGAAATATAGACAATGTCAATGCATTTATATTCATAGCAACATGGGCCATTTTTGTGAATAAAAACAGTTTTATTTCAATGATATGGAAAATTATATTATATAGATCATATGTATTCACATGTGATCACTTAAACTACATAAATGGCTCCCAAAATGGCATGTGTTTTCTTCATATATATATATATATATATATATATATATATATATATATATATATATATATATATAGTGTTAGGGTCATGAGTCGATAGATATCGGGGAAATTGACTTGAGTTTAATTCTCGATAAGACCAATTGTTGCAGTAACTGTTCTGCCATGGCTCAGATTGGTGATGGCATAATCCTTTAGGGCAGGTGCCATTGTATCTGGACTCAGACCTATAACCAATAGATATTTGAGGATTATTCCATTTTGAGAGACGCGACTGAGTGAGAAGTTTGGAGTCAGAAGTTATTTCACATGGCGTTTTGCAAAAAGAGAAAAGTTGACAGCAAGACCGGAGCTTTTAGCCACAAATGGTCTTATATGCTCAATCGGGCAGTTCAAAACCAGTGTGTCTCATGTGTTCAGAAATCATGGCGATTATTAAAAGCAGCAAATTGAAGCGCTGCTATGAGACAAAGCACAAATATTTTAAGCAGACGTACCCACTCAAATCTGAAATGAAGGCACTGAAAATAAACAATTTTCACTAACAAAGACCACGGCAATAGCGATATGAGTTTACAGATCATTTATTGCGAGATGGAAAGAGAGGGTCGGTTAAGGAACCGGGGTCGGGGGATGAAGGGATGATTGGAGGCGCAGGAACAAGAAGGGTAGAGGGGGTCGTGAAAAGAGGGTTGAAGGGGTGCAACGAGAGACTGCTGCCGTCCGGTGGCTAGAGGGAACGGCGGGGTGGAGACTCGTGAGTGGGGTTTATCTCTTCTGAAGCTCTGGCTGTGCAGAGTCCCCCGTTGGTCCTCTAGTCCTGTGGGAGGGAAAGGGAGAGAGAGAAATAAGAAGAGAAGAACGGGGTTGGGGGGAGGGATGTCGGAACCGAGTCGGAGAGGAAGTGAACGGGTTCGATGCGTTTAAGTACGTAGGGCTCAGATGATTGGCTGAGTTCGGGGTGTGGTCTTCGCTCCCGAACTATGTTTTATAAAACACCATTAAGTGCTCAATATAATCAGACTCCTAATACAGTAATTCACTGCCCAACAATGCTGTAAACAGAGAGGAGAATAGATCTGAAACAAGTCGTTTCAATAACCAGATAAATTCCCTGCGCACACATTTCTCTTTTTAGAAGATGAGAATGATATGGATATCATCCCTTTTTTTATTGGTATCACTTCACACCTGAATGAACACAATTTAAAGCTTTAAGGCAAGGACATTCCGTTCAATTAATTAAAAAGTAAGTATCTTATTTCCAGATTAATACTTTTCAAAATATTTTTGCTATGTATTTTAATTTTGAATCCAAAAATGTTAGGCTATATGATGACCAAATAATGTTAAAACATTAGCATAATGGGATATTACCATTTCATTTCAAACTGCATGGATATCATTAACTCTGAAACAATTTCTACAAAAAACTAAGCAGGACGTAACACACAACATGATTAATTGATTGACAAAGACAGGCAACGAGGCACAGGTGCAAACAATGAGGGCGGGGCTTTACAATCACACAGGGGAAAGGCACACGAGGAGGGAGGAGAACAGGTGAAGGGATCAGGAAACACTGGGAAGACACACATAGAAAACACAGGGTGCAATGCTGCGTTCACACCAAAAGCGTTGCGAATATTCGCAGTTAGAGATAGCAAGACTGGAGGATTTGTCATTACTTCACAAAAAAAAGGATCAATACCAAATTGGTATTAATCCTTTTTTTGTACCTTTTCAGTTTGCTAACATATACCTATGCAGTCAGATATGCTTGTCTGTCAGAATTGTATTGCTCAATGATTAAAGTAATATATCAGACAGCTGTAAAGATGCTGCTCCTGTCAAAGGGTTTTGGGAAGTGCACACTCTCCACTCTGCTTGTCCTGAACCTGAAATGACACTGGGGTAAACTTACCATTGAGAGGGACTTGAATAAAGGGGCCAACAATAGGCAGGACAAAGATTGAGGATCATCAACCCTTCTCCATCATGGCAAAGGTAATGGCATGGTGTGTTTTTCTACGCATGCCTCAGCCCTGTTATATTTCAGAGTTTGACTGCAGAAAGAGAAGTGGTTGGCAATGTTGCTACAAACTGACCCTCAGATATCGACTTCTGACACACTTTAGTTAGCTTGGTGGACCTGCAGGTTGATGACAGGGGAAATCAAATCTTCAACCAAAACAAGTCTTGGTGCTCCCAGGGTGCAAGAAATGCACTTTACAGAAAGACAAAACAGTACTTTTCTTGTGCTGTTGAAGAAGTCTTGACCTCGTGTTGCTTCTACAGTGTATCAACGAGACAAGGGAATGGGAAAGAGCTTTTGTGCAACAGAGTGCCGAAAGAGTTCACCTCAACGTTTTTACATTGTAGGCTAATTAAGAGTATGTAGTAGTACATTACTTTTTACATTAGTATTTATGAATGTATTTTTATCTGCAGATCTTTGCTGCTTTTTTAAATGTAAAGTACTCTAAACTGCTTTTGTATGATATGGTGCTATAAACTAATTTATATTTCAATTACTATAGGTATCAGTGTTGACATTATTTGTTTGACACCAAGTCTTAGTCTCTGTTGTTCAGTGGACAACTTAAAAACATCATATTTATCAACTTCTTAGCCTTTATTCTGAATGTCAGATGCACAACAGAAATCTTTCAAGAAGAGAATGAATAAACACCTTCTCTGCATGAGACTGCAACACTATAGCTCAAGGACTTTAAAGCTACACAAAGCAGCTTAATATATAGGATATATGTACTGTATGTGTGTATGTATCATGTACTATATATATATATATATGTGTATATACATGTATGTGTAGATTACCATACAACTAGGAGTTTGAATATGTGTATGGGCGGATCAGTATGTATGTATTATTCCTAATCAGAAATTCAATCAATTGAAGCAATCTATTCCAGAGTAGCTCACAACATCTAAACTATAGTGAGCAGTGTGTAGTGCACAGACTAACTAGCTGTGGTTACGACATTGTACCATGCCTTTCTCACAGCAGACATTTAGACTTATCACAGGAAGAGCAGGTTTACCTCATAACACAGTTGCATCCATACAGGTAAACCAGTACCACACATAACAGTCCTACTTCTTAGCCTGCTTTTTTATCTATTTTCACTATTTGTTTTATTGTGTTTTTTACTCCATCTTTTAATGTGTTTCTTACTTTGTTTAAAAAAAAAGCTGTACAGCACTTTGTGACCTCTTTTGTCTGTGAAATGTGCTTTATTAGTCATATTATAGTTGCAGTATAAAAACCTATAGAATTAAGTATGGCATTATATGTATACACAAATTCCAGAAATTCATCCAGGAAATTTCAGTTTGAAGGAATACTGGAGAATCCGTCTGTCCTTCAGGGACTACAATAATGTGTAGTTTCTTGGCTCTGAAAGTTGAGACGTGGTCTAGAATTGTCTGTGTTTTTGTGAAAACGCCTGCAGCAGCGTAGTGGCTCTAGCAGCCTGTGGAGCTGAAAGGGAGACAGCATCCAGTTTATCAAAGCTGTTGAAAAGTGCAGACAGAATGTTTGTCTATATTGCAGTAGACGCTATTGATATCACTTTTGTTTTGTTTGTGTTGACTGTAGATCATTGCAGACTCTGTGATTGAATCATGGCATTGTAAAACATTATCTCTTTGCCAGTGCTGATCCGATAAGCGTATGCTAAAAAAAGATAATTTCACCAGACTTTATCTTGTCTTTGATGTTGTGTGTAGTTACAGTCACAGTCTGGCCTTTTTATCCTGTTTATATAATCCACTGCTGCTCAACAGTCATACCTCTAGATTTTAAAATGATGATCACATAGGGCTTGAAAAAGAAATATCAAACATAAGTAACACTAAATCTAAAAGCATTTAATCAGCGCCAATGAATACATCGAGCACTAATACACAGAGACCAACTAAAGAGTCCACTACATGTAAATTAAAGAGGACAGGGCCAGTGCCCTGTGCAGCCCTGAGGCTTGTCTCACGAAGCTGGATTAACATACCCGGGGTTTCCCTCAGGTATCCAGCTGCACTTAACCAGATGTCCGCGGTCTCGCTTATTGGTCTCACGAAGCCGGTTATCAACTCGTTAAGTGAACCCAGGAGCGTCTCATCTAGATCTGTGCTCGTGCACATAAAAGGGGCGGAGTTAACTCCGTTACACCAATTGTGCACCATGGAGAAGCCGCCGAGAGCAACGTATTTTACAACGGAGGAGCAAACCATAATCTTAAAAATGTACGAAAAATATAGAGAAAGAATACAAGCAAAAAGCAACACTGCTGCAGCAGCCAGAAGCCGCAAGGAATCGTGGGAAAAAAAATCGCCGACTCCGCCAATGCATAAATTACTGGGATTGTAATATTAAATCACTGTCTCAAATGTATGTGCCTATTTTGATTATCTTTTCGTTTTAACAATTTAACCTCATTTCAGTTGCAACCCCAGTGGAGCTAAAAGAACATGGGGCAAAGTTAAAAGGTAACAGTAAATTCAAACTGTCATACACTTACAAGCAATCTGTTGGTGCTGATCGTGCATTAAATAGGAAGAAATATTTTGCCACTTCTCATGTCGGCCACTGAGGAGGCAATAGATGAAGAGACGCTCTCTGGAGCGCTGCTCTTACTATCCGTGCGCCTTCCTCAACGGGATTCTGTAGAAATGGGCAGGCCATTTTTCCAAGACAATGATTGGCCAGTAGGCGGTCTTATAGACCCGCTGAGATCTTATCCGGGAACTTAACCTGCTCCGGAGCAGGTTAGGCGTTCAGCATAAATTACCGGGGCAACGTACCCCGCTAAGAAGTGAACCAGCTTCGTGAGACGGAAAACCCAGGGTTAATCCAGAAGTTACCTCGCTAAACCGAAATCCAGCTTCGTGAGACAGGCCTCAGGTCGACCTACTCGTCTCAGCATTGTTTTTGATTGTATGTCCCTCAATATTGAGCGACATTATTAGCCTCACAATTTCGGTCTGATTGACAAACCATTTTGTGGTAGGACAAGCTGTATTCATTAATATTGTATGTTGTGGAATTCCATGCTGCTTCAGTTTCCAGTGGCTTATGTCTTGGGTGCCAACTAAATATACCCATTACATTCAAATTGTCGGTACCAAGAACATTGTTGACAAGACAAACTAAGGCTGGATCAGGCTGGATGATAGGATAGGATAGGATACATACTTTATTCATCCCCAAGGGGAAATGTAGTTGTGGCAGCAGCAAGCAGAGTTACATAGAAGACATTTAATAAAATAAAATAATAAAAGTGCAAAAATGCAAAGTATATGAAGTGTGTAAATATAGTATATACAGTGACAGCGGTGCTAGGGTTATTGATGTTGATGACTCAATTGACAAAGTATCTGGCCAGGGGTGATTTATTATACAGTCTTATAGCAGTATCCAGATGACAAAGGCTCTGTAACATGGCACTCCACCACTGCCTGCATTCCATATAGAAGATTGCCTGCGCTACATATTAGCTCGGACAAATGGAGCACAGCCCCGGGAAAAAAAAGCTATAAGGGGTCCTTGAAATGGCATCTGTACTGAGGGATATTATCTGAAGCAACTGTCATGCAGCATACAGATCCAGGAGTGGTAGCTAGACACTTAATCAAATAAGGGTAGAAGGCGTTCTTACCCGAAGAAGGCTCTTCTGTCTCTTGACAGCCCACACTGGCTGGTCTCTGTCCTCGGTCTTGTAGCAGCGCTCAGGCAGTGAAGTGATTCTCCACTACGCCTCCCTCAGCTGTGCCCCCGTTGTACACTACATTTAATAAGATTATAGATTATTATAGATAAATTGTCATAAAGCAGCAGATATACTGCAGTCATTTAGTCAAGCTGTGTGCTGCACCAGGCCAAGCAACTGTAAGACGAACTTAGACAGTTAACATTTAAGGTCTTTATGTTTTGCTCTCTGGTTATGGAGTCTATCTAAAAAGGGGCAGAAATGTGTTTAATTATATTTTAAGTATTTGTATTGATTATATTAGTATTCAATATACTGCCTCAAAATGATGTAATTTGACATCCTCTCTTTGTTGGTCTGATGATAGATATCAAATAAAAAATGATGTGACTCTAAAACCATTATGTATATCTGGACATTAATGTCCCATGACATTTGTGATGCAGCTGCAAAACTGTTGATGATCTACGAATGAGAAAACACTTTACTGTGACAGTCTCAGCATTTAATGTCACACTAACACGTTAACATTTAATTATCTGTTTGCACATATTTCTGATTTATTCATATTTTGCCAACAGAAACAAATATGCAAACAGGATTACCGTGGATTTGTTGTTCAAAGTCTATGATTGACAGTATGCCTTCAAGTCAGTGGTGACAAACAGTAAAATACCCTGCACCCATGTGATAAATATTTGTCTTTATTGAGTCCTCGGGCGGTCTTTGATTGTGCATCATTTTCAGTTTGTTTTGCAGTGTTGAAAAACCGCCACATGCGCACCGTGACCAACTACTTCATCGTGAATCTCTCCTTTGCCGATGTCTTGGTCACCATCATTTGCCTGCCTGCAAGTCTTGTGGTAGACATCACAGAGACGTGGTTCTTTGGAAACACTCTTTGCAAAATTGTGCCTTATCTGCAGGTAAGAGATCGACTTTGACAACTGTCCACAGTCCTCAAACATGATAGTAGAAATCTTGACCTGATCTAAACCACTTTACTCATGAACAAATATGATTTATGTCTGTCATGAATTGGCTCACAGTTTAGACAATGCTACAAAGTAAACCAAACAAACAAATGGGGGACATGCAGACAGGCTTTGAAGGCTGTGCTTGGCTTCTTCCTGAAAAGTGAGGCAAAAGAGACCAAGCTACGCAGAGCAGGGCCCTATCTTTCGTACCTGGCTTACTGAGTTAGCGGGCTAATTGTCAGGATAAGATGACGTAGGTCAGGCTTATTCAGTTTCTCGAAGCAAGCTTAGATAAATCACCATAGCAACACAGCCAAAAATGTAAACCTGCTCCCGGGCAGGCTAACTGAAATTCACTGGATAAGCTGGCCACTCCCACCGGGTAAAAAAGGCAGCTCACTTCCTCATTGATGAAGGAGCGATATAGTTATATTAGTTTTATTGGGAGAGAGTTCTTCCAGATCGCCAAGATCCGTCCTCACATCAGGATGACTTCCTGTACGCGGCGCTATAGATTCTGCCTTCAAGGAATCATTTATTTACGAGAGCTTCTCGAGCCGCGGACACTGATCACCACACGGCGCAGCCGATCGCCCGTCTCACAGACAGAGACTCTCACCCGCTGCATGCCGCACTGTTCTTAAGTTTATTTAGCGCTTGAGAAACTTATGGATGTGTTGTAAGCTCTCATAATTATATGACAGTGTTATTAGTACACCATACATATCATTATTGTAGAACATGATTAAGGTGGACTCATGATAAGAATACAGAGAATCACACACAATTTCTTTTCACTGCTTCAATTGATTGAATTTCTGATTATGAATAATACATATATACTGATCCGCCCATACACATATTCAAACTCCTAGTTATATAGAAATATACACATACATGTATATACATATAGTACATGATTCATACGCGCATACAGTACATATATCCTCATAAGTATATATTTATTCGTAAATATAATCTGATTGATCTGGGTGATGAAGCACTTAAAATTTGCGGATACATTTTCCCAACACTGACATTTAACTTGTCTGATATATTTGCGGCGCTTATGTCTCGCAGCGGGGGCGGAGTTAAGGTGCGTTCACGGCAACAATGTTACAAAAACGTTGGAATATTCACAACGCGTTTGCTGTGAATGATTAAGGTATTGACTTCCTCATATGTCTTCATGATCATCTCCTGCTTCTCATCGGAGAAATAAAAAGAGGTTCCTCTGAGTTTATTTGCTATTGTACTGTTAGAAGATCGTGGTGTCAGTGCTCGATTATTATCCCTTCTGAAGAGGAGCGGGCATGCGCATTTATCCAGAGGATTGACGTCTGGCTAGAATTAACGAGACCGTTTCAGCGCGGATCAGCCGTGAAGAAACCCAGATAGCCTGATGTCAATCATCTCGCTAATTTAAGATGGAGATTAGGACATTTGCCTGACTTTGTTTAGCCAGGTACGAAAAATAGGGCCCAGGGTAGAAGGTTGGGTAAGGACACAAGCCAAGACCTCTGTTTCTACTATTTTACCTCTTTTTTCAAATAAATCTTGTTTCACATCCCATGAGATGTGCACTGGGTGAGACATTTGATGGCATCATATTGTCATTTTATGCCTCTGGCAAGTTTTGAGCTTTTTGCTTTTTTGGAAATTCCATTGCAGCCTCATCCCCACTGTGCTGAAACATTTGCCCAAAAGGACTGCAGGCCTCATTCATGTATAAAGTGGACCAACATCCTACACACTCAACAATATATTCAGTGAATACCTTCACCATATTCCATTGTTCTGGATGGATGCAGCTGTAAACCAAACAACTATGGGGACTCAATTTATTGCATAAATACAGACAAATTGTTATGCAAGTTTACCACACACATCCAACCCATTAGACAGAAAGCACATTTACGTTGAATGTCAAAGATTACGAACGAAAAATATGTTTAATAAATTAGTTTCATATCAGCATCGTATCATGCTTGCACAAACGCACAATGCCACATGGTTAACGCTGTAAAACAAAACTACTTGGTTAAGGTTAGGAGAAAAAAATGTGGTTTGTGTTAAAATAATGTAACACAACAATCACAATAACGTAACTTGCATAAATAAATAACAACAGCTCTAAGCAGACTTTCTGATGTAATCCCAGGTGGCCATCAGGGGTCTGCAGTGTTATGCTGAAGACGTACACAGACTCACTATGCAATGTAGTCTCCAGGATTTCATAGATGCAAGCCAAGGCAATTAACAATTCCCTACAACAGCATCACTTGTCTCTCTCAAACATGACACACTTGGCACACTGACACACACACTCAAACTCAACACACGCACACTTGTGTGTCACCAGGGGGGGTATTCTTCGTACGTGGTTCAACAAAGTCGAGGAAATGTCCTATTATCCAGTTTAAATTAGCGAGATGATTAACATCAGGCTAACTCGGTTTCTCAATGGCAGATCCGTGCCGAAACGGTCTCGTTAATTCTAACCAGACGTCAGTCATCTGGATAAATGCGTGTTCCTCTTCAGAAGGGATAATAATCGAGCACTGACACCACTATGTTCTAACAGTACAATGGCAAATAAACTCAGAGGAACCTCTTTTTTTTTCTCCGCTGATAAGCAGGAGATGATCATGAACGCATATGAGGAAGTCAATACCTTAATCATTGCAAAATCTAATTGCTTCACAGCAAATGATTCGCAACGTTTTTGCTGTGAACGCACCTTAACACCGTAGTAGTTTCCTGTTTAATAATGACTGACACAGTATATTTTGTACTGACTTGTTGCTTCTTTTCTTTTTTTAGCAATGCTAAATTAGAATAACGTGCAATATAGTATAGCATTAACATAATTCAAAATGGCGTAAATATATCAGACAAGTTAATTGCGTCAGTGTTGGGAAAATGTATCGGCTAATTTTAAATGCTTCATCACCCAAATCAATCAGATTATATTTATTTAAATGTGCCTGCTGGCAGGAGTATACAAATGAATATATACTTATGAGGATATATGTACTGTATGTGCGTATGTATCATATACTATATATGTGTATATACATGTATGTGTAGATTACCATATAACTAGGAGTTTGAATATGTGTATCGGCGGATCAGTATGTATGTATTATTCATAATCAGAAATTCAATCAATTGAAGCAATGAAAAGAAATTGTGTATGATTCTCTGTATTCTTATGAGTCCACCTTAATCTAGAAGAACTCTCTCCCTATATAACTAATATCGCTCCTTCATCAATGAGGAAGGGAGATGCCTTTTTTGTCCGGTGGGAGTGGCCAGTTTATCCAGTGAATTACAGTTAGCCTGCGCGGGAGCAGGTTTACATTTTTGGCTGTGTTGCTATGGTGATTTTTCTAAACTTGCTTCGAGAAACTGAATAAGCCTGACCTACGTCATCTTATCCTGACAATTAGCCCGCTAACTCAGTAAGCCAGGTACGAAGAATAGGGCCCTGGCCAATTCAGTCACAGCAATCAGAATCAGAACCATTTATTGCCAAGTATGTTTACACATACAAGGAATTTGTCCTGGCGGGAGGTGCATAACATTTAACGTTTAACAATAAACATTTAACGATAAACATAAAACAGAGTGCAATAAAAATGTCACGGTTCAGCTCCACTCCTTCCACCTTACTAGTGTTTCATCCTGTCTGTCTGTCTGTTTACTAACTGTCCTGTCATTTCAGATCCTGCTCCACGCCCCCTTCATTCTGTCAGTCAATCCCTCCTCGTCAGCCCTCATTCCCTTCACCTGGTCCATACCCGTCTCACCTGCTGCACATTCCCTCGTTAGTTCTTCCCTACTTAGGTCCCCTCACTTGCACTTGTCCCCTGCCAGATTGTATTTTGTGTTTTCGGACCAAGCTCTCCAGCGTTCCCTGAAAGGATATTTGTGACCTGCCTGTTCAAGTAAAGTTCATTATATTCCTTACCTCTGTCTTCCTGAGTGGTGCTTCTGGGTCCTTGGGTTATCGGACCGTTACAAAAAACGCCTTAACTGAAACAACTGGGATAATCAATAAAAATATACTGTACCTTTTTCATATTAGTGAATACATATTTTGCAGTTTGGGTAACGAAGAGACTACTGCTAAACATAGTAAGCTTTTAAAAGTCATTTTAGTGACAATTACAAGGGACAAATACATGTTTGAAGATTGTTCCACAGACCCCTAAAATGTTGCGGTTGAGGCTTTCAGGGGATCTCAAGGATATTTGACACACTGGTCATTTAACAAACGTAACAAGGCAACGTCACAATTATGTAAGTCAACGTTTACTGTTGGTTTCACACTGGACATAAACAGCGGTCTCCTGGATGAAAGTCCTGTGTTTGTTTGACCCACCACCACTCCCACCTGCTCTTCTGGATTTTCTTGCTTTTTATACTTGTTGTACCAGGCCACTTTCTCTGACCGAATGCAAACACGTTGACATTCAAGGTATCCATGGTTTGCAGAAACACACAATGCCAACATTTGGGCTGCCCACATTACACCTCATGGCACTGCATTAGCTGCCTAATTGAAGTCCTTCTTGTTTGATGTTGTGAGCTTTACTCTATTCAGTTCACCCTGCATTTCAGTTAACATTCTGCAGGGTTTTCATTGCTGGAGTGCTGTATTGTCTCAAGGAGGATCATCGCATAACTGATCCCTGAGAGAAATTACGAAACGTGAAACTGTAAGGAATTAATGTTGCTGTATGACTTCGGTCATCGGTTTACTGCTGATTTGTCTTCGGTTTGTAGATGCTTTTAATTTAATATTGTAGTAAACAAGAGGGAAACATCTATTGTTTTATCTGCCTACACAGGAGGTGTGGATGTGTTGTGGAAATGGATATCTGCTGCTTGTGATCACACTGTGCCTATATTTTCTCAAATATCTGACCAGTTTTATAACATAATGTACAGTATGGAGGACTTTACATAATGTACAGTATGGAGGACTTTTTAAATCAGATATATGTGGAGGTTGTGATGAAATGTGGACATGCATTTACAATATATACTGTATAATGTATGATATCACCTGATTTATTGTTTAAGTCCTCTCTAAAAAAAAAAAAGGAAAAGATCACAGTGTGCCTACAGACTGTTGGCCCTAGATCTAAAATTGCTATTGATACCCTGCAGCTGGTTTACGGGCTGGTTCACTCCCTATAGTTTCTATGTTTGCATCACAGTCAGCCAGGTCCAGCCCGCTTAAACAACTTGCCTCAGGCAGCATTTTCTTTGGGGGCCAGCCTGACTTTGTGTGTGTGTGTGTGTGTGTGTGTGTGTGTGTTAAAACTATTTCATTGTAAATCCACAAAACAGTTATGAGAATGGTGTGGGATCCTATGATCATGTCGAAATAATGCAATCAAATAAAAATATTAAGCAGAAGATAACAATTCATTCCTTTTTGAAAATAAATAAAATATGTAATTGTCATAATTTATCAACTGAATGATCTGTGCCAGAACAGCCTTTTTTTTTCTTCAAATAGATACTTATATAAACTTGATTCCAGCTGTCTAGGGGAGCTGTGCCTGGTGGAATATCAATCTTAAATCCACCAGCAGCTCGTCATCTCAGGCAAGCATTATTGAGGAATTATCTCTGCTTTTGTTCTTATTTGAAAAGACATTAAATGAAAATGATACAGTTGAAGATAGACAAGGAAAGAGGATGATGGAGAGGAGACAAAATGCCACAAAAATGTATCGGTCAGACTTGACTTTTATATCACCTCTCTTCTCTCCCTCACATTGTGATGCATATCAGCTAATTCCTATAAAAATGAACTACCACTGCTATTGTTTGGTTTCTATATTTTCCTTTATTTAAAAAAAGAGAGCGTATTCAGCATTAGGAAAGGCCGTTACTATTTTCATCATTCTCAGCTTTTAGCGCCACCATCAATTTCAAGGCTATAATACCAAGTTCAACATACCTGTCAATCTGATATTGATTTTCTGTCAGACAATTATGTGAGGATTTGTCCTTTTTATAGATGGAGGAAATTAGGCCTGAAAGATGGTTTAGTTCACCGGAGGCATCTTGAGGCTAATCATTTCGAAGTGATGGACCTGAATATTTCCCACATGACATGAACACAGATGTGTATCTCCCTTATGAAATTGGTAGTACTGCTGTGAACCAATTTGACTCATTGAGATTCCTGGAAACAACCTTTCGCCTACCCCGCTGAAATTGGATGAAAGCATCTCTAAAATAGGATTTTTTTTAATGCGTCAACATGCCACTTTCAAGTCGATCCAATTTCACAAATCCAAAATTGAAATCTTGCTTCATCCATACCAACACTGCCTTCCACAAAGTCTCCTTGATAGCAAGGCAGTAGTGGTGTAATGGACCATTGCCAATCTGTGATCCGTACGGATCGGCCTGCATGTGAACCGCAGATTAATTACACAGTAAGGTGAACCATCATAGTGTGAAATAAAGTTTTGATTGATGATCGTTCAGTAAAATATGCGATCAGGACGTCAGTATTTATGCTTTTGTAGTCACCGATCTCTGATAATGTTACATTGTAAACAACCAAACCATGTTTAAATTGACAGGAGAAGAGCTGGTAAGGTTGGCAGCACCGGTAATGGCCAACAAACAAAGGTTCTGTTCAGTTAGTATTAAAATTAGTATTGGGCGGAAGTAAAGTAGATGTATAGATGAACGATGACCTATTTACAATACATTTAGCATCATTAAAACTAATGACAAGATTTGTTTTAATCCATAAAAATACAATCTTTTATTTTCTAATCGTTTTATGAAGAAGCAAAAAAGTATAAATGACTATAACAAAGTAACAGGATAACATATACAATGTTTGATGGTTTACACTGACTTGAGAGCGGTTTAAATTATTTTTTTGGGACGGTTGGAGCCTCAGCTACTATAATCAAACAACAAAGGTATCTGCCAATATGGATCATCAATGAACAGCAATTAGTATCGGTGGTAATACAAATAAAACGTGGTTAGGGATCTCTAAAAGTTAGATTTGCTCCCTTTTTAACTGACCCCTGCAAACTCACTCTCGGACTTCACATTGCTGGTTTGATCATCATAACGGCATTATCGTTGTGACCTCCACAGTGCTTCAATCCTGTCTCGGTAAAGCAAGTGCAGCCATTGAATTTGGTGAATACAATTGATTGCTATCCGGATCTGCCTTGGTAATGAAGACAATAAACTCAGTCCTTGCTATATTCATGTAGTGATGCCACCAGGTTAAACACTCACCAGATTGAATATGTTGTATTGCAAAGATGATAAAGGATGTTTTGTCATTGAGACTTTTTCAATTCTGAATATGTGTCTGTTGGAACTCCTACAGACAAAATGTGTGACGATTAAAAGCCTGAAAAGTAGACATTTTTATATCTGCTTCACCTTTGCCATGGGCAGTGAATGGATTCAATCGTCTGACAAACCATACATAATGCTTTGGTCTCTCTCTGTTCATATCTGAATACCTCGGGTATGCTCTGCTGCAACTGTCTGTGAAAGCAAATCTCCACCAACTACACATTTTGAATTTACAGTATGTTTCTCACTAATGTTTACTATTGTCCATAACCTCTCCAAAGTATATCAATTTCAAATGCAGGTGCATGTATAATGTGTCACAGTTGCAAACCACTTTCTCTAAATAATGTGTTTGTCTCTATCTAAACTGGTGTATCCTTTCTTTTTTCTCTGCAGACCATCTCTGTTTCTGTATCCGTCTTAACACTGAGTTGTATTGCCCAAGACCGTTGGTATGCTATCTGCCACCCACTGATGTTCAAGAGCACAGCCAAGAGAGCTCGCAAGAGCATTGTTGTCATCTGGGTGGTGTCGTGCATCATCATGATCCCTCAGGCCATTGTGATGGAGTGCAGCAGCCTTGTGCCAGAACTAACAAACAAGACCAGCCTATTCACAGTGTGCGATGAACACTGGGGAGGTTAGTTTACCCAAATTCAAAAAGCTTAAACTGAGACCGAAACCGAATGTCTTTGAAATTTGTTTTTCAAAGGGATGCAACCCTCAAGAGAGCATTATTTACCCTACAATCAGTGTGTGTGTGTCGGATGCCCTTTAGCTGATGTTTGATACTGAAATGATATGAGCAGAACACCGTTCACGGGTTTATATGGACTAATAAAATAGGATGGATGACTGTTGCTGCAGTTCAGATAAGTCAGAGTGCCTCTCGGATTTTATTGATATATGAAGGGGAAGGTGAATAGTTAAACTACTTTAGAACTAAATACATTATAACTGTCGCATTTTTGTCTTTTTAAATGTGAAAATAAAATTTGGCACAATATTTGTATTTCTCCACATGCTGAAATGATGTAAATGTCACTGTATTACAGTAAGAGCGATACTTATTACTTAGAGAATGGGGAAGTGCAGTATTTGTATCACCTCTCCAAAACCAGAAACACAAGAGCAAGCGTTTTAGGAATGGAGTAAACTGTGTCTTTATCTGTTTTAATGTAACTTGCAAATAATAGCATGCCCGGCTAACTAGCTTAATGCCTAGATCAGTAACACACCATTACTTTCAAAGACATGGGCCTGTTATTAGCTGTCTACATTAACCGTTTACCAGTGTTATGCTGAGGTTTTCCTGCCTGCTGAGGGCTGAGGGCTGAATGCCCCTGGCAAGAGTGTGCAGAGCTGAAGAGAAGACTGCCAGACATTGTAATGATTTCTGAGGCAAAGAACTGTTTAAAAACCACATAATCTTCCTCATCAGGTTCACTGATGGTGATAAAAGATCTGAATTATATACGAGGTAGAAAAGAATATGCTGATAACACCATTAGATTATTACCACAGGCTGATATGTAGCGTTCTTACTGTATGAAATTCACGTTATTGAGCCAAAATCTGAGATCAGGCTGCCTTTGTTGGACCTTTGGAGACTTTGGCTGACTTCCATTTCTTAAACCAATTATGAAGTATGGTTCAGATTACCTCAGCTGAAAAGTGTTTAAATGTATGTTACTTTTTGGAGTTGAACCTCTGTGTGTGTGATTGAAAAGGAGATGTCTCAGGAGATTAATGAAAAAAGACAGCTCCACTGAATCATGCATCCACCACTTAGAAATACAATGTTCTAGTCAGCTGTCACAAATCCAGTAACAGGAAACACGCTCAGATGTCTAGACACTGAGACATGGTTGGTTCAGTTAAAGGCATTTACTAAATACATCATCATTAAATAGGAGTACAGTTGGCCACTGGCAGGCAGTCAAATCAGCCAGAAAGATCCAAAGGCACTAAGGCAGGAATGTATGCTCATCAGACAGACAGCAGGATGTTGACAACAGGTAGTTTTGCAGGTTGTAACACATAATCCAGAAAGGAAAACAATTTCAGGCAATCAAGAAAAAGGCGAGATGGCTGGGCCGTGAGCTGCCCCTGTATATTTACTGGGACTGATAGCTGATGAGAAGCAGCTAGAAAGGCAGATGAGGTTGACTAACTGGAGGAAACTGGTGGACAGGTGAAAGAGGAGGAATATTAACCATACAGTTCTGAGACAGGGGCGCTTCTGTCAAATGATGCACCCACAGTTTAACTTTGTTTCTGGAGATCTATGAATCAAATGGCTTTATCAGCACATATTTTGGGCCAGTTTGGCTCGATGGTGTGAATGTTATCCATTTAACAATGACCTAAGCGGAAATAGTAGGGTATGCATTATTCTGCAGCTACAACCAGTTCTGCTGAATAATACATCATCCGTTTAACTAGTCCACGCAACTGACTACTTACTCTCCGCACACACACACCCCTCAGAACCCAACCCAAATCCTCACAACCAATCACAACCACTGCACAAAACTTGCTCTGTTCAACACCCATTCACTAAGCAACAAAAGCCTAATCATCAATAAATTAATTACTGACAACAACCTTGATATCGTCTGTCTCACTGAAACTCGGCAAAAACACCTGGACTACTACACACTCAACCAAACCACTCCGACTGGGTATCATTACCTGGACACACCTCACCCTGATGGTCGCGATGATGGAATCAACGCTCTCTACCGCCATCACAAACCATCCAAACTCCATCCTCCTTTGATCACCTGACATTCATACTCTCTGGTCCTCACTCTCTGTAATATCAAGTCCATCTGGCCTCACAATACACACCCTGGCTTACAAGGAATACATTCATCTGACAACCCCAAGGTCTTCTTCTCCACAATACATACACTTCTCAAACCTAAAGACAATCTCTCCCACTCCTCCTACAAAGCAAAAATGTAAAATGTAGACCACCTACAACTAACTGGCCACTCGATCGACAGGCATAACAACAATAACTGAAGGTGTCTATTGGTCACTATCCAGATAGTTTAACATTTTTTTTTCTTTTTCTTTTCCTTCAACAGCTGAGATCTACCCAAAGGTGTATCACACCTGTTTCTTCATTGTCACATACTTTGCACCCTTATGTCTCATGGTCCTGGCATATATCCAGATATGTCACAAGCTGTGGTGTCAACAGGTGGGTATTTCAGCGCTTCACGTTTTCTACATCAGTTCTTACGGCTGATGTAAACATCCATTAAATCAACAGATTCCTGGAAGCACATCAGTGGTGCAAAGGAAATGGAGGTCGATCCAGTGCTCAGCCCCAGCTTCAGGAGAGGCTGTGAGGGTCAGAACCAGTACGGTTTGTGCTGAGATCAAACAGGTCCGAGCCCGGCGGAAGACGGCCCGCATGCTGATCGTGGTGCTCCTTGTTTTTGCCCTGTGCTACCTGCCCATCAGTGTGCTCAATGTCATGAAAAGGTAAATATCTGCAGCTCTGCTGCCTCAAAGATCAAAAGCTATTCAAATGAAGATGCTGTGATGGACATGGTTCACATTTTGTATTTATTTTTTCCATTTGAAGCTCACCATAGTAGTTTCCTGTTTAATAATGACTGACACAGTATATTTAGTACTGACTTGTTGCTTCCTTTCTTTTTTTAGCAATGCTAAATTAGAATAATGTGCAATATAGTATAGCATTAACATAATTGATACATTTCACACTTTACCTGCAGAGTTTTGGGGACTTTCAAGAAAACAGATGACAGAGAAACAGTGTATGCATGGTTCACCTTCTCACATTGGCTCATATATGCCAACAGTGCAGCAAATCCCATCATCTACAATTTCCTCAGTGGTAAGTTTGGAACCTGCCTCATTACTTAAACCAGTTGTGTGTGCTCATTACTGCCCTCTAGTGGACAGTTGGGCCACAACAATACAGCTCACTGGCTTAAAATCCACATCTGATATATGTGCATATATAAATATAAACTTAGATGTTATGGCCGTGATGATGACATATGCATCTCAGCTGCTGTATATCTCTCTCACCCCACCCCATGAATGAATGGTTTCTGGGCAAATTTCGTCTTTTTGTTTTTCCACCAGGGAAGTTCCGCGGGGAGTTCAAAGCAGCCTTTTCTTGCCACGGTCAAAATCAAACTCCGAGGACGAGGCCCAGAGTGAGCACCGACAGCCGGAAGTCACTGTCGACTCAAGTCAACATGGACAATGTGTCACGGATATCGGATCACATAGTGTAGTCTCAAACCAGATGGGGAATTCTACTTCCATATTCATCTTTAAGGTTGATATTCAAATTTTACATTTGAATGGGAAAGAAAAGTTTTATGTTTGGTTTCACTTTAGAGAACCAACCATCCTGTTTTATGAATAACTTCTCACCTATTTAACTGGATCCTAAACATAGGAGATGGCAATCACTCAACTGGACACCGTTTGAATGGTAGTATTTTAACTCATATTGTATGCATTTTAGGTTAAGTGACATAATTTTGATTGCACATCGATACTTGTATTGTAAATTGTATATTGTGACTGTGTAAGTGGCCAAAATCTGTAATTATGAGTATTTATTTATTTATATTTTGTGGTTTACTGTTTTATTTTATTTTTTGTTTTTTACGACAAGAGAAGAGTGGGTGCTATAGAGAATGTGTTTTATAACTACCTCTACCTCATTAGCAGATGTCCATCTTCACTCATGGCCTTTTTGTTCTGTGCACAAATAGTATGGAAATGATGCCCAGTTAAACGTCATCAACATTCATCAGACTTCTGAATACCAAAATGATACACGCAACAATGGACCTTATTATGTTCCATTATATATTGACAACTTCAGAGCCCTGGACACGCTGTCCTGTCGGAAAAATAGTGGCTGTCATTACAACTAAGTCATTTCATACTAATTACCAACATCTTCATTCAAGAAAAGTTCTGAAAAGTGCTTCGGAGAGTTTGTTAGTGATGGAAATCATCAATGTTAGTCCTCAACCATGTACACTGACAAAAGCTTTCGCTGTTAATCAAGCTCTGCATTACAGCTTGGCTGAGGCTTCTAACTCAATTAATTCATTTAAAAATTGGACTGATTATCTGAATCAGTGGTTCTCAACCAGAGATCCAGGAAACCCCATAAATATGTGGAATAGTTAATTTCCACAGCCATCTCAACAGCAACCACTCAACCAGCACACGTTGAATTGTTCAATTCGTGTTTGTAATTGCAGCTTATACATTTGCATGTGGGTGCGATGTTTGAGTTAAAGCAAACTCAAAGTTAAATGTTTTATTTGTATTTGTGGATTAGAGTATATTTGTTACTTTTGGTAGTTTTAATACAAATTTATATTTTATCATCTTTAAACTGACTATTACCAATTTAAAAACATAATTCCACATGAACATCATTCAGGGGACAATTCTGTCAACATGCTAGTTTGACGAGATTGTTTTAATTCTTGGATTGATTGAGCGATATCTCTTTTACTTATATATATTAGTGCTGTCAAACGATTAAAATATTTAATCGTGATTAATCGCATTTATGGCATAGTTAACTCGCAATTAATCGCAATTTTTTTTTTTGCATTTTAATGCTCTTATCAACATGAAAAAGTGGATTGGCTTGCTTTATTTTATTGAAAAACAACTGCCAAACAGGGCGGTACAAAATAAAATCACTGCACATTTCAGGTAAACAAGGGTTTACAAAATAAAATTGTGCACCAGGCATGAAAACGGGTCAGGGGTGAAAAAGGTGAGAAGGATATTACCCCTCTAGGGGGGTCCGGGGGCATGCTCCCCCGTAAGAAAAATTTAAATATTCCATATTTTAAAGCATCAATCTGATGCATTTTGAGATGCTTTTTTTGCCAACCTGGGGAGAGCTGGAGAAACTTAACTTCAGCCATGAGTCAAAAATGATTATGGCCTCCTTACTAAGTATTATGCAAGCCATTTCATGCCAGCCTGTCACTGGGTCTAACATTTACAGTATATGAGGCACAATGTGGTAAGGGAGAGCTTGTTAGCATCATTTATATATTTGATGCAGAGAATGCATCTGGCAAATCCCTGCCTGTTGATTTTGGAGAATACATCTCCTAGATGAAAGGACACCTCTTGCCCTTTTATTGAGACCTTGCCTTCCAGTTTTAGCCACAACCAGTTCCAGCTGCATTTCAATCCAGCTGTTTAAAAATGGCTGCATCCTTCTCCCCTAACATACTCATTCTGCAAAAATAATGTTTGTATTGGTGTTAACTTCTAGTTTAGCCTTATTCAGACCTGCCAACCTTGATATATAACCTATATATTGATAAGTCATTAAATACTCGTCATGCATTATATTGCATTGCATATAATGTGTGCTGGTCAATTAGTCTAAAATGTATTTTAGACTAATTTTTACCAGCGTACTTTGACGTCAAAATGCGTATCCGCTACGCAAATTGCGTACAGGTTGGCAGGTCTGCTTATTGATAGAACGGTGGACCACTTTACCTTCTGCCTTGTCAGTCCCCTCTCCTCAAAATCTGCCTCCTCAAAAACGGTAGCATTAGCTAATAATTTTCCACCGGAGCTTTAGCTAGCTGGCTAACGTTGCGTTCTCTCCTGCTGTGTTCAATGTGTTCACTCGCGCTCCCTTCTGGCACGCGCACCTGTTCGCAGTTCACTGAATCTCACGCTCCCTTCTGGCACGCGCACCTGTTCGCAGTTCACTGAATATCATTCATTTTGCCGTATCGCGCTCACCATTCATTCATTTCAAACCGTAACGTTAGCCTAGCTTCCAAGCCCAAACGGCGTGCCTATTGTTTTGCTTCCGGTTGAGCTACATCCGGCGTGGTGCTCGCGAAAAAAAAAGAAGTGAAAAATTAAAATGCGTTAACGCCGTTAATAAAATTGACGCCGTTAAAATTTGTTTGCGTTAACGCCGTTAATAACGCGCTAATATGACAGCACTAATATATATATATATATATATATATATATATATATATTGAAACAACAACATATCGTTCTTAAAGAGCAACTAAACCCCCAAACCCATTTCTTTCAGCTGAAAACCAATGCATATGGAGTAGTGATGTTGAAACACGGTGATTGGAATTTCATTTAAATCAATGAACTCTTTTGAGTTTGATTAATCTTGTGTGTATACATGCAACATACACATCACTGCAACAAATGAACACTTGAAGTTAATTTCTAGGTCTTACTGTTCTGTACAATTGCATTGATAGTGAAGGCAGTGAAATGTTACAACTTACTGGGTGGGGTTAATTGTAAAAGACAGAGGGTTCGATGAAACACCTGCTAGAAAAGTCTGTTTGACTGCAATTCATTCAAAACAATTACTAAATACTGTGTGGATACTGTTTGTGGCTATATCCGTCTTTACATCTATGTCATAAATGTATAGGTATTTTAGCCCCCCACCCACAGAAAAGAGAGAACAGGCTTGTTCTGTTCTGTGATTGTAATGCTGTTCTGGTTACAGAAAATGAACCGACGATAGGTGCAACTGGGGGTCTCTTAGCTGACCCCAGCCCTGCCCATGTTGATTCTTTTTTTTACCTCTCTAGAGGCACCTCAGCTAAAACTTTGGGGTTCAGTTACTCTTTAAAGCCACCTGCTTATTCAGGAACTATCTAAGACGTGTACCCCTTAGTGGTGGCATTTAGACGACACTGTGGCAAACTGCAATGCATTCATGCACTCCTGTTCCTCAGTCCATTGTTGTACAGACTGGAACTGTTTACAATATCCTCCACTCCAGTCTTCAGATATATTGCATCCAACTTTATCAGTTTTGCATACATTTTGTATTGTAAATGTACATTTGTTGTAATGGATTTCGCTTCTATGTCAATGCTTTGTGATTATTTTTCATTTCTGTTTTTGAAAGTTCCTTGTATCTGAATGTTACTGGATAGTATGTTATTTTTGTATCTTTAAAAATGATAACATTGGTGAAAGTAATATATTTGTTGATACAACCTAATGTATTGCTGCTAATTAATGAATATGATATATGGTGTTTTATTTTACAAGCTTTTGTGATCGTCTACAGCAGTTGTGTTGCGTTGTGTTGTGATGCAGGTGCTCACGCAACACACTTGTCTCAGTGTGAAACTAATGATAATACATTGTAAATGATTGACATAAACAAAAGAGGAAATAATATGAAAATGGTATGGCTTAGTAATAACTTCAATTCTCAGTAATAATTACAAATAGTGGCAAGAATCATTAACTCTGCTCGATACACATTCAGATAATGTATTTTCACTAATAAGGCATTTTATGCATGGCAAGCATGTGTGGAAGAAAATGTTTTATATAATAATTTTGTCACGAACATATACATATATAAGGAAATGTCTTATACTCATGATTGATCAAATCCTATGAGTAGTGTTATATCTCATAAACAGCAGCAACAGCAACAGGCTGCAAAGACATGTAGCACACACGCATTCTCTAATGTACATTAGAGAATGCGTGTGTTCTTAGGAACGTTCCTAAGAACAGTGAACAGTAAACAGCAGTGGTGTATAGTAACGAAGTAGAAATACTTCGTTACTGTAGTTTTTTGGATATATGTACTCTACTTTACTATTTATATTTCTGTTTACTTTTACTTTTACTTCACTACATTTTGCAAAGAAAACTGATACTTTTACTCCGATACATTTCCCCTGAAACCTTCGTTACTCGCTACAAAATCAAATCTATCTCTAGAAAGAAAGAAAAACACATCCGGGACTGTGGTGGAACACAGACTCCACGAAGCAGGTTTTGCGAATCACAATATTCTGCATTGGCCCTCTACATCCTCTAGTCCAGCGCTCCCAAACCTTTATGCGTCACGGACCGGTAACGTGAAGACCAAACTGTCACGGACCGGGTCCGACCTCGGAGAGACAGGAGACAACGACACCTGACGTGTGTTCGTTATGTCCAGTCTACTCCTAACTAAACCTTTAGTCCAGTCTACTGCTTAACTTATAACCCGCTGCACAAAGACAGGATGTGGAAATGGAAGCAGGTTTTCATGCTTTTTTAGCGATCTCAGGATACTTTGCCTTGGTTTTAATCCAGAACACCGGCAGAGTTGAAACAGATTTAAGTTTCATTTTTAGGGTAACGTGACATATTGACATGTGTCAAGAGGTTCCGTCTGAGGTCACCACAGACGGATGTATCTGGTCATTTTTCACAATAAAACATTTTTCATTCATTCTTTCTGTGCGGCCCAGTACCAAGGGGCCTGGTATCAAGGGCCCCACGGCCCGGTACCAAGGGACCCGGTACCAAGGGGCCCACGGACCGTTACCGGGCAGAATGAGCATACTTATAACCACACTGTTACAACTCCTTCATAGTGTCATATTGCTTTTTGGAGAATTACGATGATAAGTTCATAGTAGATGCAAAAATATACTTAGGTACAATATATTATGTTGAACATAATATATATGGTTATTTTATCAACACAACTCCTTGTCCTTGGTCACGGTGGCCACAGCACTTAAAAGAATAAACTTCATAATTCTCAAAATTCTGACCCTTTGCTTTTTTATTAAAAGCATGTACTTGTACTTTTACCTTCAATACTTAAGTACATTTTATATCAGAAAAATACTTTTGATACTTAAGTACTGAAAATATCAGATACTTTAAGACTTTTACTCAAGTAGTATTTTAATAGGTGACTTTTACTTTTACTGGAGTAATTTTCCAGTAAAGTATCTTTACTTTTACTCAAGTACGGCTTTTGGGTACTTTATACAACACTGGTAAACAGTACATATTTTGGCAGAAGCCCGGTAGATTAGTGAGAGGCCACCACTTAAGAAGTCCTCGGACTGACCCAAGTAGCAGGGGTCTGAGCGGGAAAGTGTTATGACGCAGAGGAGTTGAGAGAGCAGGACATCATACGTAAACACTGATTTCAAGGAACTGGTAGACGTGGTCAACACAAGTGACGACAACTATGTAATGAGGGAGGGAAAGGGGGCGTTACTTACACTGAATGTGTATTATGAATGATATGTTTTTGTGGTGGTTCGGGGGTTGTCTGTCTAACACAGATGATGGCAGGAGCTATAGTCTGAATTACCGGGACCAGCCTGTTTTGTTTGTGAAATGATTCGTTGCAAATAAATCTACGTAAAGTGAACTCTAATCCAGTCTCTCTCGTGTTCTGTGGGGAATCGATACTGATTCTGATTATGTCCTTTTATGATCTATTATGTTGTTCTCTTATTCCCTTGGTTTTGTTTGTATATTTTATTTATTTGTCTATTTTTGATTGATTATTGTAGTATTCATTGCCCATGGTCCTTTGCGTTTACTGATTTTTAAGTTATGTCTTCTTTGCTTCTATGTAGAGCACTTTGTGAACTTTGTTTTTAAAGGTGCTATATAAATAAAGTTATTATTATTATTCTTCGTCTGTGAGACCCGTGGAGTCTCACCACGCAGTCAGATTGGAAAATAGTTTACAGTTTATTCAGCATCAGGTTTTTAGAGATTAGTCATCCTCAATTAAGGTAAAATTCCACAACACATGCCATTTGAAATTTTTCACAAACAATGCTGCATATTCAAATGTAAAATAAAAATAATAATACTGAATGAAAATGTGCAAATGTTCACATTCTAAAAGTTTAAAGAATATGTGCAATAGGCTTGCCAACTGGCAATCGGATTGTTTACTAACTTACTATCAGAACTTAGATGTTTTATAAATCTCTAGAATCTGATGTTTATGGTGAGAGGAAGCTGTAAGTCCGCTTGTTTTAAATCTCTGATTACAAACAAGTTATTTTATATGGATCTACTTTATCCATATGCCTGCTCGCCAAAACTTAAGAACAACAAATATGGATTGAAGAATATTTTATTAGACAACAACATGTTTTGAATTTTGTAAATTACAAACATCTATAATTTTTCAATGAATTCTGACTGAGGACAGACATATAAAGAGACGAGGAGTGTCACATCACTCACTGTGAGTGTGTGAGGAAGAAAATGAAAGAGAGGGGAAGAAAAGGTGGACTATTGCACACATAATAATAATAATTACAATGTCAACCTTATGAATTAAGCTTCAAACTATTCGGTACAGCCCTAGTTATGGATATTATTTGGATTGTGATATTTAAGATACTGTAAGATGCTATAATGTCGCACCAAGCACAAACACACAGACCTTTAAAAGAGGGGTATTGTTTGAATAGGAGACATTGCTAATAAATACATATTTTTAAACGTTTCGATATTTTACGTAAGATGTTCACTGTTTTTATAAATGTTTATTCACACAGGCCTAACTTTAACTGTATTGCTTGCAAAATGCTTAAATGGTTAAATTACTTCAACGCTCCATCAGAGCTGAGCCACGCCGCCGCCCCCTGGCGATTGGATTGCATGTGCAAACTTGAGTGACCGTGATTGGACAATATAAAAATAGAAACAATCACACATGAGGGCCTTGTTGACGAGGGCAGCTGCAGTCAGGAAGAAACTGTTCTTCTGGCCTGAGGTTTTGATCGGCTATAATCTTTCCGACTTTTTTTTGTGGTGTTCAATGCATTTTTGTTTGCCTGTATGTGCTAATTTACGTATGTATTGTCTCCAGTGAAACCTTGCACAGATCCACCCACTCATTCCATCATGTGTCCCCAGCTTCTGTCCTAGTGAGCTTCCACAATTTATTAATTAGTTGTTTGTTCCTCACACTGTATTTCTGCACATCTTTTACCAATAAAGTATGCATTGTACCACATTGTTTATCTTCTTCTGGCTCTTATCTTTGGGTCTAATCTATCATAAAAACGCGGATAACAAATGGAAAAACACCACCAATGCACCAGTGTTTTAGGTCACGGCAGATTTGGACCAGAGGTTAAATGAGATGTCTTACTGTTGCTCCACGGACTGAGAAACTGTGATTCAGGAAAATCAATAAAGAAAAAACCTTCATAATAACTGCCACACCCCTGAGGATGCCTTACAGTGTAAGCAAGAGGTGCACTCCAGTTGCTCAGTTTCATCCAGTAGCATTCAGTCCACTTTTCATTGAATAATCAAAGCTTTCATTTTGCAATAATTTACACATTGTTGGCTACTTATGTGCAACAGAAACAAGCTCTGGGCCCTTCGCTAATATGACAAATTAAAAGTTGCTTATTTACTCATCCAGCAGACACACACATTAGTCATCATTTGAAATTGTGTTTCCAACAATAAGGACAATCAGAATCAGCTTTATTGGCTGTAAGAGCCAAATGTGGTGATGAAACTATGTTACTATATATGTACACTGGGTGGTGCTTTTCTGTGTTCCTGGGCTTGTCTATGTAGTCAATTAGAACATCATTGACGGCAGGTGTTGGACCCCGGAAAGGGCAAAGGGTGCGTTAATTGTTGGCATCAAGGGACCGGGTTTATGTTCTACCGCAGCCGAAGAGAATAAAACTAATTTTATACATCACAACATCTCCGTGGATCATTGAACCGATCAAAGTGAACGCAAGGAAGTTGAGTCTCAACAAGAGCACGTCAGCCAGATCGATCCAGAAGGAAAAACACCTCAGTAGCCCAAGTATTAGACTGGGCTCCTTTAATATTGGCCATGTGTGTGTACACTTACATGGAATTTGACTCCGGTTGCACATTGCTCTCGTCGTACATATATATATATATATATATATATATATATATATGTATATATATATTATATATATATATATATATATATATATTATATACAAATAAACAAGAGAAATATATAAAAAGACATTAAAGACAACAGAGTAGAACACAGAAACTAAGCATCAACATTAACATTTAACTAGTATGTACAATATCAATATATATCAAATAATAAATATGAACATAAGAACAATGACAATGGATAATTAATTTTGGATATTAGTGCAGAAAGGTTGCAATAGTGCAAGTAGTGCAGATGGAGGTGTCTAATTAATTGTTCATCAGAGTATATATTCACCCTCCCTGGTCGCAGTTTTTGGTCTCCTGAGGGAAATTACTGGTTATTTAGTTGTCTCATGGCCCACTGCTGTATGTTCAGTCGCTTATAAAGAGATTAGAAAAGTTAGATACATTCAAGTAAAACACACACTATGACTTTATCAGGACAAAAGATTTGTTTTGGTTGTTCTCTAAGTCTGTTATATTCTTGAACTGCATTCGTTGCATGGGTGCACAGTGCCGCCTCCAGTAAGTGTGTTACATCCTGTTGACTGTGGGTGGTGTTTCCCAGCTCAAGTACCAAGAGGCACAGATCAGCCGCAGGAGAGCTTCAGTTGTCCACTGACAGCTTTACAACAGCAACCATGCAAGTGATACATCTGGAAGCTGCGGTCATACTTGGTGAGTACAGTCTCTACGAAATAACTTTTTACGGTAAAACCCATTCATCTTAATGTCGCTGTGTGTTGTCAGGAAATGTACCCAAAAAAAAGTAGAGCTGTATTTCTGGAAGCCTCTAATGCATGAACAGTCAACCATAGTGTGTCTACAATCAGGGATGTTTAAACTTGCATCAATATTTGTATTTAAAACATACTAAATATATGTAAATAGTGTGTAGATGTATTTAATGCAACGCATTCACTTAAAAATCTGTTTTCACGATAAATGTATTATTGGCATGTGCTTGTATTTCAGCGATTGTGATTCCTCAGATTTCCAGTCTCAGCAATTCATCTCCACCTTCTGACTGTTTGGCTGCTGTGGACACCTGCATGTCAAATCTATGCAAGTGGAGTGAAGAGGTGTCATTTTACGACGGTGTCTGTGAGGGTAAAAGTGACACATTTCCAATTTACCATTTCTGCTGCAAGGTAGAGGAACATTGTGTTATCATAATGTTTGTGCCATTATAAAAGTAATATAATTTCCTCGGGAGCCTCGGGACATGAAGCTACTTAATTGAATTGCACTCCTTGGAGTGAAGCTTAAATGTAATAACTGAGGCAATAGCCGGGGGCAGAGTTTGTATCAATAAGTAAATAGATGATAATAAATAGGCCATCAAGTGCCGTTTAAATATATGTCTGTTTAGACATTAGAATCATATGATGATAGTGAATTTGATGTTGTCTGCGTGTACAATCAGAGGAGAGACCTCAGAGCAGCAGAAACAAACGCTTGTTGCTCAAACAAGACCTCGCTCGCTTATGGGAAATCCTGTTTTTCTGCCTCCCTCTTGTGTTTGTGTTATTCAAGATGAAGGGTGCCAAATAAAAGGCTCAGCGGTCTGTAACTTGACCATCCAGACTGTACTGGACCAATTCCCGTCTCTGCGCGGGTGTGTGTGTGCCTGGGAGGAGGAGCTTTGTGACTCTATACAAGCGCTGGCCACACAATGCCACCAAAAGCCAGGTGCAGTATTCTCAGTCGTCTCCGTGATAAGCATTTATTGGTGAAATTGCATTTTTGTTTACCAAAGGCGATCCGATGTACTGTTTGAACGAGCACTATTGTGCTGCTGAATGAACAACAGACTGGCTTTAACAGGCATTTGTTGGAGAAAAGATAATCATGCTTTCAATTCTTCTTCTTCTAGCAGCTCAGCAGAAGAGGAGCGCCGTGATGGACTGGCAGTCAAGCAGTTTAATAGGCTATGGTAATTATTTACCAGCTGCGATAGAGACGCGGGTATTGTTTCCCCTTGTGAGTCTGTGTGTGTCATCATAGCAAACTGTGAACCTCGAGACACCAACCACTGAGGCGGTTCAACAATGCCAGGTGTTTTTATGTCTGTGGACAGAATTTGTCACAACCGTGCAAGTAATTCAACTTTACAGTTGTAGCTGTAACGTTTCGTGAAGCCAAATTGGGCCAGGAGTAAGGGGCATGAAGGTAACATTTTTATCTCAACTACTGCCCTCTACAGTTTTGTGACTGCATCTTTGCCATGATGACACATACAGATGCACAAGGTGAAAACAAAACCAGCTTCACTGTCGCAACTGGTAGTAAGATCATTTCTGTGTAGTGAATATAGTTGATTTCAAAATGGTCACACATCTGTTATTACATAATATACAAATGAACAATAAAATGTACATATGCACATTGATTTGTTCGTACATTTGGGTATTCAATACTTTCGCTCCGTATGTATCTGTAATCTAAAAACTCACTCGCTACTTTTCTTTTTGCAGTATACGATAATTCTGCATCCTGCTTGGACCAAATAAGTATTTGTGTCAGTGATGCAGTTTGCAATAAGTACCTAGCACCTGTCCTTCAGGCTTGCATGGGACAGTGCGACCGTGACCGCTGTCAGCCAGCGACTCAGCAGTTCTATGGCAACATGCCGCACAATGTTGCAGAGATGCTGGTCATGTGCGAGTGTGACACTTCAGATCACACCTGTCTGGAAATGACAACTGCTCTGCACAGCAGTACATGTGGAGGCCAGACCTGGATCTGCCAGGATACAGTAAACCAGTGTGTTGAGGACAGTACCTGCAGGTATGTAGCTCCTCTTTAGGAACACTAGAAATACTGCAGAACACTAGAAATACTGCAGAAGGTACACAAAGGAGTGTGGCTGTGCTTTCCACTTCAGGATTATCATAACATTAGTATTATTATGAAATATACGAAGCTGTACCAAATTTCAAAACACATGTGGTGGTAGAAGAGGAAAAGATAGAGGGTCAGCAGAGTCATTATTCATCATCTGGGAAACACACAACTTTACAAAATGATATGGCAATCCATCCCAGAGGCTTTTGTCGAGAGAATTCAGTCTGGACCATCGATTGTATACGTCTGGACCAAAGTGATGGACTGACCATAGTGGCCAGTACAAATTACAAGTGAAATCATGAATGGCTTAGAGCACATCACCCAAAGGTGGACAGAGTACTAGAATATTGCACTCAGGTGAGAGCACTGCTACTTTAAAGGAATTTCACTCAAGTAAAGTAAATATTAGGTCAGTTGAAATGTTCCGCAAATGTCACTGTTTGACATTTTAAAGGGGAGTGAGCAGTTGATATTGACGCTACTGTGAAATCAAAGAACAGAAAATTGCATTAAATAAGGTGACCAGACGTCCTCTTTTTCCCAGACATGTCCTCTTTTCGAGACCTAAAAAATGCGTCCGGCAGGGATTCCAAAAACGTCCGGGATTTTGCCTCGTTGGATATTTGTGTTTCTCTTGGTCTTTCACAAACTAGTTATTACGCCCTTACAAGTTTTGGAAATGGTATCTCCCTTACGACTTACGTTCCACCTTCTTGCGCGAGCTCTGACTGTAGAGAGAACTGTCATTGGTCGACCGATCTCAGTGTTGCCAGATGCACGATAATTATCCTCCAAATACGACCATTTTGAGCCTTTGGTACGATACTTCGCCCTTTCCAATCTGGCAACACTGAGCACCTTGCCACCTCCACTAGTTGCATTGTTTACAACAGCACATGACATCTGCAGCCATGCCGAAACGTAAATGTAAGTTCACGTATATTGATACTGAGGCTGGTAGCGCATATGCGCTACCAGCCTCAGTATGGCTTCACAAGAACTGATCAGAAGAGATATTAAACTCAGACAACAAAACCAAAAATGATCGACAATAAATAAAAGCAGCTATGGGAATAACGGCGCCTGAAAATTGTTTAAACATCTCATGTAAACAATATAATCGCAACAGCGGCTGCAGAGAGTCGTGTTACAGCAAAGTAGGGACTGCAGTTGTGAGGCAACAAAGTGGTTTACACTCTTCCCTGGAAAATCCAGCAGTGTGAGCATGTCAGCATTTAGCATGCTAGCACAGACGCAGCATGTCCCTACTGTACAGGTAACGAACCCTGTGTGTGTGCCACTTATAATGCTGGCAGGACGGAGCATGAAACTCATCCTTAATTAAGATACATAGAACCTTTTATTTTAAACTTATGCCAAGTTACAATAATAATAACTACACCCCACGTGCTCCTTTATATGATTGCGCATTATGCGTTAGCCCCTGGCGGTGAACACGACCAATGAATCGTGAACGCACACATTTATAACGTATGATTTCCTCTCTGGATACCGTTCTTCAGCACTTTTTCAAGCGCTACGTCCATACATAGTACTCAAGAAACAGTCAAATCTACACACAAAAACGACTTTGTTTCAGTAACAAGAGTAAATGGGATTATTTACTTCCAACCTCGACGTTACCACATGCTTTGACAGTAGACAGAAGATATTTTAAGGCAAATCTCCAATTTGCATTTTAATAAAGCTAAAATGTCACATTGACAATCTTCATATCACCGGTGCCGTTGAAGAGGCTCTGTTTTGCATTTCCCCATAGCCCTTTTACTGTGGGATCATTACTGAAATAATGGTCTACACCAGGATGTTGAAGATAATGTATGATGATATGACCTTTTTGTATTCTCCCTAAAGACCCAGAAAGCAAAGCCCCCAGCAACCGCACCTAAACATTATTTTATTTTTTTCACCAGAGACCTTTTGAAAACCTTCCGAGCAAAATGCTGGAGCCCTGAAGATGCCCAATGCAGCGAAAGTGACCACCAAAATGATGAATGTATCACCCGGATGGATCCAGCTTTCATCCGTGGTGCAGATCCGGAATGTAAAATTGCCTTTTTGGCCACTCTGGGCACAGCACTGCACTATCCTTGTGCATGCAACGGGATGCGCAATGACGATATGCTGTCGTGCAACATGATTCATGACGTGCTTCATAATAGATCACACTTCAGTGAGTATGGATTTTGATTTACATTCCAGTATTTTGTTACATTTTGTTTATTGAAAACATTTTGAAGCATGTTATGGGTATTCCAGTGACACCTTGGAGAAGCAGCAGTGGTCCAACTAAACCTCCTGAAAATGATGAATCTGAGCAAGCTCCCACAGGGTCACATGGTAAATTGACTTTTGAAATTCAGTACTTTATATACTGACTGTGAAACTGGTAAAATGAAATCCAATACATCAAAGTGCAGTGCAGTCCGAAGACATGTAGGTTGGATCCATTAATTGGAGACTCTACACTGGTTGACTGTCTCTTGGTGTCTCTGTGATTGTCTGGTGACGTGTGCAACACAATGTCTGCTGGGAATCAGATGTACAGTAGCTAATGGGTGGTTTAATATTAATAATGTTTTTAACATATTGAATGTTGAATTATTTTTTTTCATTTCAGATTACCTACTGTATGCTTTTGTAACTATGCTACTCGTTGGAGTTGTTATATTAATACCTCTGGCCGTTGCCAGTAAAATATGGTAAGTGATTACATCAACATAAAAAATGTAATGTCTCTCGGATGTCTAATGCTTATACGACAAATTCCTTTTTACTTTCATTTGTTTTTTTTTGTCTTGTAGGATGTTGAGAAAAGACAAAACAAAATTTCACCATCCGGAGAAAAGTACCTGTGTTGTTATTCTCTGATGCTCATTCATCTGTTAAATAATACATACATAATACACTGATACTTCATTATGGCAGCATTGTGAGATACAACAATTGGTCTTGGTGACAGATGTTGAAAGGAGGCATAATCATTGTGAATTCAGCTGACAGTAAATATGATTAAGAGGGTGGATAACAATCTATATTGTTACAGTTATAAATGTTGCACATGTCATCAGTACTTTTCTTTCTTCTTCAGAATAAACTCCACTCTCAACAGTTGTAGTTTGTTCAAAATGCTGCATCATTTCTGAGGTGACATGCTGTGTTTTGATGCACGGTCCAAAAAGCAGGTTTTGAAGGAAAGACCACACAAGAAAACTGTATTAATAACTCCCGGAACTCATACAGATAACAAACAATATAGACATTGCAATCACAGCACACAACAAATCCAGATCTAAAAACAACATCATGTTTTAAAAGTGTTCACTCTTTTCTACAGTGACCTCATGTGAGTACAGGGTTAGGCCAATCACTGAGCAGGCTTTTCTGATCATCTTATTGATGCTGTTTTTATCATCTGCTGACCCTTAATTATCACAGGGGACACCCCCTCCTTCTTCCTTCTGAAGAACTCCTTAATCTTCCCAACAGTTCATTTAAAAATGAAAAACAGATGACAAATGATTTAACTTCTAATTTCTCGGCTGGTGTAATGCTGTTTGTTTTTTTGTCCCTTTAACCGGCTGTCTTTTTTAGAAAACTCACAGAGATCTGAAAAATAATCTTTTGTTAGAAATGGAATTGTATAAAAAACACATTTGTATAACTTAATGAAAGAAGTTTGAAAGAATATCAATCAATATAGAGTGAGAAATAGGCTGGTGGATAATAAAACCTGGTGAACTTTTTCCAGGTCAGAGTTAAGAGTTAGGAAACAATGCAGAGTAGTTTTACTGCTACGACTACTACTCGTTTCTTTTGAAGAAAGATTAGTTTGAAAGAACAGAAAGCAGGAAGGTTTAATGCTTTGGACTGAATAATATAATGATTTTTCTCATTCTGCTGGAGAAACATTTTCATCATTCATGCTCCTGGAGATAATTATATGGTGTGTGAGTTCACTGTAATTATTAGACTCCAGCGGTACATCGGTAAATCCGGATGTCATCAGCTTAACATTTAGCAGTCCTCTGTACCTGGGCTGCCTTTCTTGTCTAAAACATTTCACATAACACTACTAGCCAAATAAATGAAAGAAAGGACAGAATCAGAGGGAGGCACTGGTGAAATCATAGTAATAAACAGCGTCAGACATTATCATGTGTAAACCCCCCAGGCAATTATGATAAAGTTTCCATTTTTATGCTGATAAGCTAATCATATTTAGAAGAAGAGAAGTGAAGCTGGACAGGATTCACTATACGGACTGTTTGGATTCAATGTTTCATCTGATCAGTATGTCTCGACTGTGAGTGGAAGCTGCACCAGACTATAACACACAAGCACCTGCTGCTGCACACAGAAAGACCCCCGCAGGTACAAGGCCACAAGTCAACCATGAAGATGGAGCCGTAAATGAGATGGATGAACATGTGAGGGGGCCGGGAAGGGATCCTCTTTTTCTTCTAGTTCTTTGTTCCTTCATCTGCATCAAACCCTTTTAGTTTAACTTAGACACACTGTTGTCTTCCAGACAGCCTCCTCAAGCTTTTTGGTGTTCTGCTGATCAATCAACAATTTGTTGTTGTAGCCTTTTATTTCGTGCTCATCTTTTCCACCATCTCTCTTCGGGTTGACACCTGCTCTTCTCTCAGGGCTTCTGCTCTCTCTCAGGTCCCACTGGTCTCTGTTCGTCCTCTCAAACTGGTTTTACTGGGAGGGTTTCAGCGCTGAGAATCTTTTTGAGTGAGAGTGCACTCCTGTGAGTGGCATGCACTCTCACTGTGATCCTGCATCACTTGGCGTTGTATGCTGGCTGCTGCTGGCAGCACAAGGGCATTAATACAATCCACTTTTATCTAATAGCCTTTGGCTGGAAGGCAGAAGTATATAGTATTTGGCTAGTCCCAACCTATATCAAAGGGCTACACTTGCAGAGTTAAGACATTCTTTCACCTAATTCAAACAGATGAATGCAGAGGAGCTCGATGGTTGGGGATGATAGTTGGTCGGCTGCTTTTGTTGCTTGGTAGTATGAACATAGCTTTAGTCTAAAATATAAATACTGCTTTAAATGTTGCTTCAAGTTTAGCACAGGGCAAATTCAGCTTTATGTACATTCTAAAGTTACACATTTTTACAACTGAAGTGCAAAGGCACCAATTGTATTGATATGAATCAGGCCTCCAACATTTACATTTATGAAAGTCTTTCTTTTTGTATCGGCTTTAGCCCACGAGGTCAACACACCTGCAGTAATTTAATGCTAATCCCCAGGCTGTAAAAAAAGACCCAGATAAAAGTGCAAGGACTTTTAAACAACCTTCCCAGCCGAAAGGAAACACACTTTGATAAATTAACAACATATTAAATCCCTCACAAGCGTGCTCGTTATTGGATATCTGCATCGTAACTTCCATTCGTCTACAAGCAGCTCTTTTCCCAGAACATATCTCTGAGCATGTAAGAGACTGCACTTGAATACATAAGTGTATGCAAACCTGATGACGAGGGACAATTGGAGGTTATTATCACATGTTAATACATTTATGCAAATGTTCCAGTTCTCTCACACACAATGGTGGGCCATCAGGGCTTGCTAAGCCTTATCTGCTTCGTGGCCTAAACAGAATCACAAAGTTATAGCTATCTTGACTTTTATAATTAAAAGTTATATCTATTTTATAACTTAATTGTTTTTCACAGGTAGAAAATTCTAACACTATTCATTCAAGTCACGTTTTTGTTAAACCCACCAAATTCCGACCATCTTTCACTCTGACATTTTAATTGGACTAAATAATTGATGGGAACAGGTGCCTGAAGTTAACAACAATGCGAGAAGAAACGGAATCCTGATGAGCTGGACAGAGACATCCACAATGGTTATTATTTCTTTATTTGGATCATCTCAATCCTCCAGCATAATTGGACATGAAAAGCCAATTACCTGATAATGACACAATACATACACCATTTATTATTTGCCATCAGGCTTTAGATTACATTTCATTCATCGTTTAGTGTCACATTCCATTTCAATCTTCATATTTGATCATGTTTTACAGAAAGCACAGTAGGATATAAACAGACAACAATCACACAAAGGATCCTCCCAGAGAGTAGCTTATGTCATGGTAAAAGCTTTTTTAGTGGCAAAAAACGATCATGGGGCACTTTTTAAATGATCTTTGGCAAACCTGAGGGCAAACACTGTTCGGAGACGGCTTTTGAATTGTTATTTTTGTGGTAGATTGAAAGGTCTCTGGTTTTTTGTTGCTATTCATACGTTATCTGACGTTAGGAAAAGATGAAAAGATCTTTCAGAGTAAAGTGCATAAAGAAATATGCATATTTCAAAAGCAGGAAGGACAATTTTCTGTTTATTAACAACTGCGTTGATAATAAATTTAGTTCAGCGAGTTGTCAAAACAGACTATATTCATATTTTGTGACATTACTTTATAAGGCCACTTGGAGCTACGCAAAGTAATGAAAGTGACTGACTTTTACTGAGTTTATTATATGAGTCAAATAAATAAATATAAGAACATTTTGAAATTGAAGTGAATAATAAAACTTTAAAAAGGCCCGTACGTATTATCTGGACATGTATCAAAATGAATAGCCTTCTTGATAGTCAGCTTTTGTAATATTCAACCATACAGAGCAAAAAAATAAGCCAACCAAAATATCACACAAAAAACTTGATGTTTATAATGATCCCTCCAGTAATCCAGCCTTAAAGTAATAAACAAAAAACTTGGAAATGAATTGAAAGGTAGAGAAGTGAACTCAAAAGGGCTGATTTGGGAACACAAAACAGAATGTTGTTCTGATAAATCTTGAGAAGATTTGGACGAGACGCCTGTGACAGTTTAGTACGAGGATTCAACTACAAAAGCAAAGGCAACATCTGAAGGCAGCAACAACAAGGGAAACATTTTAAAGGGGGTCAAATATCGAAATATATTCTTTTAAGGAAACACATCACAGTGTTCTGCCTCCTGCCCGGGCAACCCTGGAGTTTGTCTCGCGCCGTAAAGCATTGCAGATGAAGTCTCCGGCCTCTATAACTTTGGGAAGGTTCACACCCTACGAAGAAAAGTATTGTAGCATTAGTTCGAATGAAATGTCTTCAAGGGGATTTTGTCTTATGACAAAAAGTGTCAGCTCATAGGCAGGCTGCGTACAAATTTAAATGAATGTGTGCAACAGGTGAGAGAAAACTAAAGTGCAGTGAAAATATCCCGCCAGCAGAGGTAAGGATTGTTATACAAATTGCCCCTGAGACGCCGCACGCAACACTGTGGGCTTGTGCAAGTTGTGTAAAACCACTGATATTATAAAATAAACATATACAGGGCAGTGTGTTTGCAGAGCGATCTGTTTATGTAAATAGACTGTGAAAGATTGTTGAGTTAGGTTGAGCTGTTGGGATTATAGAGACATAAAATACAAAGTGCACTGTGAAGACATACTTACCGTTTCAATGCCCATGCCATGGAGCATGTAGAGGACATCCTCTGTTGAAACATTGCCAGATGAACCTTGAGCGTATGGGCAACCTCCCAGGCCAGCTACTGCAGAATCCACCACACAGACCCCCATCTGCAGAGGACACACAACGGAGACGTTCAGCCCCTCCACACAGGCTTCACCTCAGGTAAAACAAAGGTCCTTGTTCTATTGGATTGTTCTGCCCGCTGCAGCGTGCCCTGCCAGGGCTGCGGTCGTGTTTTACAGCTGTTCAGGAGAACTGTGGGCTTATGTCCTGAGGATGAGTGGGCACAGAATGTCCCGCAGTATGGCTTAGTCATCCTCTTTGTCAGCTTAAACCACTAGCACCACATAATTACGGCCCTGTTTCAACAGAATATTTCATATGTTTCTGATTCTCCGGGTTACTCATGTTTTTACAGCACTACTCTATGTACCCTTAACCATGCGGATTCACTTTCTTGCCACATTGAGGAGACGTATTTTTTTTACTCAGCTGTACGGTGTCCTCTTACATTATAAATAAAATACAACAACATGCAAATAATTAGAAATGTCATGAATAATTTCACTGATGACCTTGGTTACAAATTATTCTGTCCTCTTGTGGTGGTGGTGCCTGCAAGAGATTTATTTTAAGGTTGTTTACATGTTTGGCTCATTGGCTGCTTACAATCAACATAGCTGATATTTTGTAGGAAACCTTTATGTTTTTTTTTTCTTCCACTGCCAACAATAGAGTCTTTCATCGGAAAATTAATGCTACGTTTTCAATAGTTTTTTTTCTGATTTAATACTTTTGATGGACGGCTTAATTTACTGCTTTTGTTTTGATGTTAAAGCTTTAAATAGAGTTGATTCATATAGATATATTTTACAATTTCTCTGAATGCACGCAATACATAAAGAGATAAATACTGCAATTCTGGCCATTTAAGTGTCTATCCTAACCCCAAGTGTAACCTTTCTTTGTTTTCATACCAAAAAAACGATGAAGCCAGACCTTCAGTTTTTCAATCATTACGGCCTAAGATCTCGGGATGTTTTCCACATGTCCCTGGGATCGTCGTGAGAATATTAAAGATGTTTTCCAGCTTCCGTGGCAAAGCCAGATGTCAGAGGATCCCACAGTGAAATAGAAAGAACACACTGATCCCCTCAGTGGCATTGGGTCATAAAGTACCTTCACTCCAATGGAGCAGAACCAAGCGAGCTAAATTAAAAGAATCTATATTGCCTTTTTTCGAACAATGCTGCTAATTGGTTGCTTTTCCTCCAGACAAGAACCTACTTCTTTCAGGGGCCGTCTGAGCCAGCCGTAATTGCTGTTTGTGTTGGCAGGGGAAGAGGAGGAGGAGGTGGGGTGGAAGGAGGAGGAGATCTACTCCGGTGTGTGCAGAGCACGAGATTTCCAGACCTTGGGTAAGGCCAGAGCAGGATATTGTACAAGGCAGATTTTTTTGGGGAGTATAAACACAGAGTTGTTATCTACCATGCCAATCCTCTCGCTTTCAGCTGCTAACCGTGTAAGGCCAGGGGTCCTGAGCATACTGTTTCAGAGAGGAACAAAACGGACCTTTCAGCAGCGGGCCCTGTTCCTCTGGACACTAATCGTGCAGGAATTGGTGGTCAGCAGCTCGAGCTTGCCAATGCTCAGTTCGGTTCACACTGCCCAGAAACCAGATGTGCACTCGGTGTTAAAAAGCCATATTCAGTGAGCTGCGGCCATATAAAAACAATACATTCCTGGGTAAAGACACACTGCATTTTCTAACTCGCATGATTTGGGATAAGCTTGTTGACATTGTACACTCCGAATGGACGAGGCTGAAGATGGACAAGCTCCCATTTTTGGTTTTCTAACTGCGTCAGAGAGAAAGGGAAAGAGAGAGCGCGCATTCACTGAAAGATATGGAGCGGTGATGCTTTACCCACTGCTACATAAACTGAGAGGCTGAAAGAAGCTGTCACAGATCCGCTGCTGACACATTTATCACCTCTTTCCAGGAACACATGCATGAGCTTGCAACGGGATATTAGAGGGCAGCTCGGAGAAATACAAAATAAACATAGATAGAATAAATAAATTAAATTTTTACTGTCTAATCACATCATTCACCGTCCATATAAACTCTTCATGGATAACCTGGCTGCGTGAAAGCAGAACAACCAATAACCACAAAAATCCGTCTTATTATAGAAAAGCATATTTTCCTTAATTATCCCCAAAAAGGAAATGTATTTGGTTAAAACGACAGACAATTGATTAAAATATTACAAAACTACAAATGGCCATAGACACAGACTTTGTTGAATGCACCTGTTGCACCCACTTTCATTTTAAATACTTTAAAAAATACCAGAAGGGTGTGTGTGTTTGGTTTAAAAGATTATACTTTGGTTGTTGTTTGGTCTCGCATGAGTCTGTTCTGTAATTATTTATTGTTTTACTATATATTCATCCTTTTATGCTGTATCCTCTTACAAACACTTTGATGCTGTTTTGTATGGTTTTTATTTAAGTTGTAAAGCTTTTTCTTTTAATGTATTACATGATCCTGCCTGAGAGCTGCAGGTGAAAATTAGCCTTAATACCAATTCAATATCATATAAATGTTAATTAATTTGTGTTGACCTTGATGCATAAATGCATAAAGTAAAAAGAAGTAAAGCGTAAACATAATTATTTCCTTTACTGTAAAACTATAATAGTCTGAACTTGCAATGTGTTTTTTATTTTTTGCTTTTCTAATTTATTCTATAAATAAAATGTACGTACAGTATATTGTAATATTTTTATTAATTTAATAAAATGTGATTATTTATTTAAACTTATTATTAAATTTGACTATGTGGGATTTCAAAAACAGCACTTCATGTACTGTTACATCATCATATCAACATCTGACAACGATAAATCAAGGAATTACGCCATGAAGTTATACTGTACTACTTCCTGTTCGTAAAACAAAGTCTTTGACCTTGCCCATCTTCTTGCTCGCAGACAGCTCAAGTGCGAGCACAAACAGTTTATACTGTATTCCCCAGCTGCAGCGGTACACAATACACCGAAATTGCAGGTAAGAATAAATAATTTTCTTGCCAAGCCTGTGAAATCTAAGTACATACGTTGTCATTGTGTGACCTGCCAGGAGTAGGTTTGTAACAAAGCCCCCCGCCCCCCTCGGACCTCCTGAGAAAAAAAGAGAAAAGGTACAAAGACTGAGGAATGTCTTTATCAAGAACAAAAGAGGTGACTCAAGGCTGACAGCGCTGGGGGAATTCATTTCTCTCCCAGTTGGTGGTGTGGACTTCTGGCACACTAATGAAAAGCTATGATAAAATCTTTCATTTCCATCTTGTTTATGGGTGAGCAAATGGTAGGCAAAATATCCCCGGCTGCTATTATTTTCTGTGGCCACGGGGCAGCTGTGATGAATCATTCTAAATATGATCTGGAGGAATTTAACCGTCCCTCTGTGCTTTCTCACTCCTCCATCCAAAATCAAGGATAATTTTTGTAACATTGCCTTCTTTACACACGGCCATTGTTGAGCTGTTCTTCAGCACGATGTTGCTGCAGGGTCACAGATGAATAGCACGGTTGATAATCAAGAGAAATGCATAAATAAGTAAGTATTCTAAATACTGTAAATAATGTTGTCTTGTGTCCTGACAAAGATGACTGTGAATCATGTTTTAGGATTGTATTGAGACATTTTTTGGTGCAGGAAATATTTGTTTGCGAGTATCAGGTTACAATATTATGAACTGCCGTGTATTCATATCGTATATATTTACTGGCAGGAATGCAGTAAGAGAACAGTTACAGTGAGTGGAAAACACCAGCTACGTATGTGGAAACTCATTATTGTATTTACCAGTATCAACAATAAGGTGCTTTTTCTCAGTGGGAGTGTGACTCTTGTTTATTAAACATTTCCAGGTCTTAAAAAATGGGTCTTTGTTATAATGACATCATCACAGTAATTATTAGGCAATTTACACACACTAAAAAGGCACAGAGCATAATTGTCTTCTGCACATGCGCTATTTAAAAGTGCTATCAAAGTTTCTCGAGTTGGGTCTGCAGCTGCAGTACCATTCATCACGTGCTCAGCAGCGAGCGAATAAAAGGATCATTTTCCGCCAGCCTTTAAGCACAGCATTGTCAGAGAGTTCAACAGCCAAGCGACAGATGAGTTAGGAGCCCCTCAGGGCACTTCTATCCACCTAGCTCTCAGTGGCTTTGTCCAACAGACACTGAATAGGTGAGCCTTTGTGCTGACCCCCTCACATCTGTTGACCCACCCAGCCCCCAATGAGCGTCCTCCTCTGCAGTGACAATGTGCTCCAGAGAACCGATACAGCCATATCTGCGTTACCTCTGGTTTATGTGTGGCTTTCTGGCAGTTTTACACTCGCTACCTGCAAATCTGTGAAAAACACCCCGACAAGAGCTCCTCCACAGGGATTTACAACCTAATTACATTTTTGCGAGCTGTGTATAGAAACAGAGTTTATTACTGTAATAGTCCACACCGTTTTTTTTTCCTTCACTTGTAACACATGTGCTCTGTGACAGAAGGGCCCATTGGAAATATCTTATGTTCATTAAGATTCCGGGTTTTTTTTTAGTGGGCAGTTTGTGAATCATCTTGCTTTGTGGGGAGGCTGAGATCATGTTTCTTAATGCCCCTCTTCCTTGTTGACTGATGGTTCCTGTGTTTCTCTGTGTCCCATTGTGACCTGCACATTTGTTTTGTGCGTTCTTGATACTCCCCAAAACAGAGGATACATTCATAATGTCGTAAACTGACATTTTGTCATTAAAGCTCAGGCCAGATTCTGGTTTACTGTCAATTTCATAAACATTTGGACAGTGGTACATTGTTTTACACCTCATACTCCAAATTACAGTATTTAGGGAGATAATGTCAACAGCATTTTTGAACACTTGTATGTGTAATCTCTCAAATACTGTACTTGATATGATTTCAAATGGACAGAATAAATGGCAAAAGCAAACAGTTTGATGATAAATTAACTTGATTTTCCCTGATTCCAGTGGAAAATAAGCATGAGTTATCCTTTGCTCTTAAGAATGAAGGAAATGAAACAAAGATGCTGTCTTTGAATGTACTGCAACTTCTGCCCCAAAAGATGGATTGGGAGAACCTTAATAAAGGATTATCCCAAGCAGGCATAATGATTTATGCCTCAGAAAAGATTTGTGATCTCTGCAGTTACTTAAGGAAGTTGAAAGATATCCTGGAACACAAATCATCACCTCAAATTTGCTTCCACATCTGGTTGCTCCTCTTCATGTCATCATGATTAAGAACATTGATTTATGTAAAGGCTGCATGGGCATTTATCCATAATCGGCTTGTGGTTCTCCACAATAGTGGTCATAATCATCATATGGAGATAGATATGCATGTGAAGGAAAAGATACACAGAGAGTGTCTGCCAAAGTAAGGCTGTCAAACAACTCAACATGAGAGAATGGATCAAGAGGATGATGCATTACTGTCTTTTGCTTGGACAGAGGAGAAATATTAAAGTAAATGGGCCTCATCCTCTATCAGTGCCAGTATTTGTTTTCCTCCTTTTTGAGAGATCCAACATTACTTGAGATGTAAGTTCTCTCCTTCACTCTCATTTTTAAAGACGTCTGTTTGATGACTGCCAGGTTTTGAGAATTTTCAAACTCCTTCCTCTGCATTTCCCAGAATTCACAGGTCCCTCCACCCAACTTTTGGGGCAGTCTTGGAGCCGTTCCCCTTCATTTTAAGAACTTCCAGAAAAATGCCAGGTGCCTTGAGCGATTAGTAAGGCAGCACAGTCCTGCCAGAGAGAGAGCAGCACCTTGTAAACCTTTACCGCAACTTCATTTAGAAAGATGGATGGATGGCTATTAATCTGGGTTTGGGGTTGAGCTCTTATGTGTGTGTGTGTGTGTGTGTGTGTGTGTGTGTGTGTGTGTGTGTGTGTGTGTGTGTGTGTGTGTGTGTGTGTGTGTGTGTGTATTTTTTTAATTTGCTTTTGCTTTCATTGTTGATGTGTATGTCTTTATGTCTAAGGGCCCTCTCGTGAATGAGATCACTCTCAGTGTGTATCCTTGAGGCTTCAAATACTTTTTAAAGGGACATATTTGGATGTGTTCATCTTAGTTTTTACAATCATCCTTTATATAATACAACTTCTTAAAGGTCTATGAAGGTATAGTCATTGCTTAATAAATTGATGCGTTTTTGCAAAATACGGTTAATGGTAATTTGGCTGATGTCTTGTATTTTTGTCGAAATAATTTAAGTCCATGTTTGTAAGTGTTGACTGAAATATTCTGAATCTTTTATCACCACTACTTCTGCTACTACAGTATTACATAAGCACACTACTTATTATGCTACTGGTGACAGTAATAATAATGATTATGACATTATAAATCATTGTGGTCAAAAGTAGTAGTAGTAGTTCTGAGATGACTCTTCACCCTCCACATGTTGAGTTCTTACCTGAAGTGCAGTCAGGATGTTGGGCAGTGCTTGTCCATACGTGTCATGGCAGTGAACTGCTAGAGCGCTGGTCGGCACCTCGTTCATCACACTCTGCAGCATCTTACACATGGAACCTGGTGTACCAACGCCGATGGTGTCCCCCAAGGAGATCTCGTAGCAGCCCATTTCATACAACCTCTTTGCCACCTAAAGAATAGTGAAACTGTGGTAAAATGCCTTCATGAACAGGAAATCATCCAAGAAAAGAACTAACCTTAACCAATGTAATTTGACAGTACGTGTGTCTAGAAAAACTTTATTTTGTAAATGTGATAACGTTTCATTAATATTTTCTCGACTGAAAGTTTCAGTAAAGATTAAAGTACAATAAGAATGTTATCTCACCTGAGAGACTTTGGAAGGTTCAATGTGTCCCTCGAGGGGGCATCCAAGGGCACACGAAACATATCTGAAAGAGGATGTTAGTGAGCATTTTACATTTGCTTATGTAACTTTTGAAAACATTTGAAAAACTATACAAAACTAAAGAACTGTTGTGGATTTAACAACAATTCTCAGTAACATGGAGAACTTCAAGCTTCTGATTATTCTGGCATTGTGGTTTCTGTATTCCTGGTAGGAAGAAGATTGCTGTTGATTCTGATATGTTTTGTTATTTTCTCTGTTCATCTTTTTGTCATTGAGATGTCTCAAAGGCATACACAAAGAGTTACATGAGATTTGGTTTTCAGATTGGAGATGAGATCTTGGTGGTGATCCAGATCTTGATTTGAGCAGTTGGAAACTTGGAACTTGGAAAGGAACATTGTTTGCACCAAACCACTGATGTTTCCATGTTTTTGGATGGAGATGTTCATCTAAGATAACATGCACTACAATTGAACTATATTCAGTAACCTACTCCGTTTGGTTTGTTTTAATGTCCATCTTCACTTGTCGTTCACTAAACATATACTGTACATAACCTGGTGAACATCTGGAAGTCTGATATAAAGCTTTCTTTAGTGCATTGTGTGTTTTATCCTTCATATAGAAACTGTAGTTCTTTCAACAGTGTTTTCATTTGGAGTAAAAAAAACACATTAGATATGTGTTTTTTCACACGTTGTAAGTGAAAATTGATATCCAGAACACTAACCCACGGACTGGAATGTGTCGCTCTTTGGCAGCTTTAATGACTTCCTCAAACCGTAGCATGCTTTCATCAATAGAGCAGTTAATATTTTTTTTACTGAAGGTTTCAGACGCTGATCCAAACACTGCTACTTCAGTAGCACCAGCTGCAACCTTAAAACAGGAGAGAAAAATGAACTTGTAAAGCTGTTTTGCAAGAAAACTAATGTAATGTCAACAGTTAACTCAAATTGACAAGCATGGGTAAATAGCGGATTTATAGCAGCAGAAATCATAACACTGGATAGAAAATGAATGCTTACAGCATCCTGAAAGCCTTGCATGTTAGGTGTCAAAACAGGGTACCGAACATGAGGTTCTCTCTGGATTCCTCTGAGGACATCAGTGTGGTCTGCCATCTAAATCAAGGGGGGAAACGTATGATGTAGAAAAATAAACCTTTCACGTCATCTGAGAATACATCATCCTGCACAAATGTTTTCGCAAGCTCGTGCAGCAGACATTCCATAATGGACAGAATTACTTTTTCATTTCACATATCTCAGTCAGTTAAATGGGTTCAAAATGGTTCATGTTTGTTCTTTTTCAGGGAGTAAATAGTGATACAATGTATGACAGGGAATGAGAGCACGACTATATGAAGGACTCTTAAAATACTCTTTCCCAAAGTATCTGTAGGTCCAACAAGGATGCCAGAGGAGCAGAGTTCCTCAGTAGTTATGCAGACAAGAAAGAGCCTAATAAATCACTCAGCACTCTTTTGCTGTGCACAAAGAAGAGTTATTACCTGCGGTACCCACTTTGAAGAGACAAAGCTGGTGGCCTCGATCACAGGAAGACCTGTTCCTGAAAGCATGTCTATCAGCTGGATTTTCACCCCTGTCGGAACAATTTCCTGGGGAACAATGAAACTGAAACTGCTCTTTCTGGATTTGATTCCACTCAAGATGGGAGGTATAACAAGCAGATTTTTTGCTGCGCCGCTTGCCATTCACATTGCTATCTATGTTCAGATGCAGAGTCTTGCACTTACTTTACTTTAAGGTTTAAAATACTTTAAAATATACAATACTTCATATAACACATTGTGGGAAATAAAATTATCCCAGCATCCACTGCAATCTGTAAAACCGCATGTGTGCAATAAGTAAATGATAAAGCAGTGCCACGCTAAGCATAGTATACTAAGCCAGAAGTCGTGTCATCTTTCCTATTCAATTTCAAAGAAAATGTGAAACATATGCTCCTGGCAATTATGGCACACAACCCATATGTTATTGTTTCATGTTCGGAAAATGGGGCTTTCCCTGGGGTGACCATGCATAGTACTACAAAAAAAGGTGCATATTTATGAATATAAATAAGATCTTTGACTAAAATGACAGTGTATAATTTACCTTTTCATTTTGAAGTCCATCCCTCGGTCCAACTTCAACTATTTTAACAAACTCTGGATACTCATGTCCAGTAACGGTCTGGAACAATATCAAAGAGGATAAGGAGAAGAGAAACAAGGAGAACACAAGCAGTCAGTCATCCTTTTGGCAAGGGATGCTCCAGGACATGTTTTTAACGTGAACAACTGTCTACTTCAAAGCCAGATGAAACCCGAGAACCAAAACACAGGCCTGTCTTGACATTTAGGATGCAAACTCTGGATATGTCTCATCGAGGGAAGACTGGGACAGACGGTGAGGGTAACTCCAGACAAACCACAGGTGATAAACTGAGAATCAGGGTATTTTCCTGATCTGCACCTTGTATTTCTAGAAACAAATCCTTATTGAGTTCAAACATGGGTGCCTAACAAAGATTTAAGATTATATAAATATATTTGGTTTAAGTAAGCTTCTCTAACTGAGTGACATTTAAAAAGCTGTCTCAAAAACTGCTGCTACAACGTTATCCAGTCAATTTTGGTCCATCAAAACCAAATGAGCTAACGCTAAGGCAGCGAGCTAATGGAGCTGCAATGGCCGAGACATGTTACCAAACGGGGCCTTCCTTCACACCCAGCGCACGTGGAGCAGCATTAGCACTCTGATGGACTAATTTTTATGTCTACCTGACACATGCAAGTCAAATACTGATGCTTCCTTTGCCTCCGTTGTCCCCAACTTCTGAAACACTTGGCTTGCTGGTCTACACAATCTTCGCGAGCCGATGTAACGGGTAACGGGAGCTATGGAGCACGTGACTGGAGTAAGCTGCTCTGTTGAGCTAACGCTACTTGTTTGTTACTTGAGTAGTTTTATTTCATTTTTAATTTTGCTCTTTTTAATTCACAGTATGTATTTGTAATGAATTTGTTATCATAGATTAAACTACCCAACAGTATATATATATATTTGCCATAGTTTAAATTAACTCCAAAAAATATGACAAAATGCTGCTTGCTGCTGCTGCTGCTTCAGTAACGCTAATACTGCACATTAAGTGCATTTATCTTCGATAGTGAGCATTACTACAGTAGTAGTACAATTGAGTACAATTTTGAACATGTGGCTTATACTTGTAATGTAGTATTTTATACTTTTTTGAGCGTAACAATTGAAAACGAAGACTACAAGTTTTGATAAGACAGAACAGCTTGACAGCTCAGACTCAGCCGTTCAAGAAATGTGCAGTCCAGAATACCAAAACAATGGACTATAAGAGGCTAAAAAACTGATGTGAAGTGCTTCTTGAGTGATTTGATTGTAAATATTAGCCTATATTTTAATTAATACAAACTTAGTATGTGATCAGTAGTATTTAAATGGAAAGAACCACTATGGGCAGCCTGTTTTTACACATGCAATAAACAAATAGCCTATTCTTCTTGTTAAATGAATATTCATTAATCCTGTTGAGGCAGCCTAATAAAGTTACATAGCACACAAAAAAAACGCAAGCATCTAGCCTGCATCCTTAGTCACACATATAGTATGCAATCTACCTATCTTATTTAGGGCAATGCAGTAATATGTAAAAGTAGAGAAAAATGTCCATTGAAAAGGACATTACATAAACAGCAACAGAGAGGATGCACAGCAGCCAGCCTCAGATGACAGTGCTTATGCTGCAGTGCATCCTCTCTGTCATGATAGAGTCATGTGGCAGAGCATGTGCAGCAGATTAGAAGCAAGAAAAACAACGCCCACCTTCTCCTCCAGCAGCCAGCGTTTCAGCCACGGGTAGTCCTGGATGAGTTGCTCATAGCTCAGGCAGTGCTTCACTGTAGTGGGTACGTTACCCATCCGGATGGCTGCTCTTCAGCCTGCTGCACCTCCGTGTCCTCCACCTGCACAGACTGCTGCAACCACTATAGCAAATCAAAGCGAATATGCTAGGGCGAATATGCTAGGCCTAGCGATGATGGAGGGCCCGGCTGCATGGGGAGATGGAATTAGAGGACGGCTGCAGACGGTGATTCAGCAGTTGCCATGGCAGCCACATCCCTACTGTACTAGGGAGGGGATCAAAACAGAGGGGGATGGAGAGAGAGAGAGAGAGAGAGAGAGAGAGAGAGAGAGAGAGAGAGAGAGAGAGAGAGAGAGAGGAAAAGGTGTGTAGCAAATGGAGCGATATGGGAGATTAGTACTGCACTTTAGACTGGGAATTTGGAGGAATGTTACAATATGTGCATCCATAAAGGGAAATGCAGGTGCAGGGCATAGAAAAAAGATACAATAAGGAAAGACGAGTTTGTACAACCGTAGTTTGACTTCAAATGATAGATAAACAGGATAAGAATTGAGTGCTTTCTTCCATTACTAAAAAGTCTTCCAGTTGATGTGTTATATCTTGGGTAAAAAGATTAGATACACATTCAACTCCCTGTTCTAATAATGGAAGGCGTCGGGGAAACAGGCTGCTTTGGTTGATCTCTTGTGACCTAAACAGTTGAAGGGTTTCCATTGCCAGACGTGCCACTGCTGCCAATGTCAACTGCATGGTGTAATAAAATCCCTTGTTAAGTCCGGGCAACATTTACCAGAGAAAGAGCCATTCTTCTGAACCCAGATGTTAACAATAGAGGGACTTAATGAAGTCCTAGCATTCAACCATCTCACCACGCTAAACTGCTCTGTGATGAGAGACCTCTACCGACCCCTTTCTCAGGGGAGGAGGGCGACTCATATGATCAGCCCTGAAAAAGCCTTTTTTGTTGTGGACTTCAAGGTTGATGGCTATCAGTTGCCACCCCCTAAAATATGTTGTATTGCTTCTAATCACTCATTCATGGTCCTCTTTGGTACAAAAACACTACGCAGTCTACTGAAATGTTTGAATTTTGAATAACTCAACCTTTAAATAAAAATTGTAACACATTTCATTTAGCTTTTTAGATTAAATTAAATCTCCATTTATCAGTATTTCTGTTAAGTTATATTTGCCTGAAAATAATTCAATCTTACAAATGATTTCCTGGTTTCAGTTGTTTGTAGGGCTTCACATTATTTTCAGATGTCTGTAAATCTGTGCTTTCAATGTGCCAGAGCCCGGAAATCATGAAAGCTGCTATTTTGAAGAAACACTTAGTTAGTGCAAATTATTTCTATAATACGTGGGTTAACATAGTGCACAGTGTTGGTTATCTGTATGTTGAACCTTTTAAATGAATATGTTGGGGAACTATATAATGTACAACAACAACAACAATCCGTTGTTATTCCCGTAACAAATGTAATTCATCATTTGTATTTGATCAAAAAAAGTTGCTTTCTCAATGGCTCTTTTTCAATCAATGATAACTGCATCAACCAATTAACCCTAACTGGCCTTTTAACATCTATACGTTCAAGGAAACTCGGCAGCTACGGTTTATCTTGACAAATACCAGCTGCAGAAGGTCACTTTCAGGCCTTCAGGGGCTTTCCTGCGTGTAGGAGTCAATGTAATGCAGGTGAGTGGAAACTTTAAAGTCTGAGATGGTATGTATGTAAGGGAAGGAAGATTTGCCATTAAAAAAAAAAAAAATAGTACTATAGAAGAGGTCATCTTCTATCTGTAAGAAAAGGAAAAATAGCATTTTTTTGGAAGATTTAAAGAAATATTCAAAGTGGTGTGTAGTTTCAAATGAGCACTGATGCTAATAAGCTTTTCCTGTAGTACATATGTATATGGTGTAAGAATAACATGTCATTTGGCTTTACTTCATCTGGGAGTTGTAGAACTTTGGCCACTTTTGATCAGTTTTTTTGAGTGTTCACAGGATGGAGGATTTGGCTTTTGTCAATCAAATCAAATGGAGGATATTAGTATCACAAGAGCACGAACAAAGTAGCCCAGTTCCAGACCTCTGTAATCCCTGCCCACATGTTCGGTTTGTCCCGAGAAACAGAGAAGAAGAGTGTAATGAAATGAAGTGAAACAAAGCGGCCGTTTAGGGTCATTATCAGGCTACTAACAAATAGAACAGCTGCACAAACTTGAAGATGTTTCCGACAAGGTAAACGCTGTAGAGGTACACTACTCTTTACGTTTGCTTAGATTAGGCAAACAGATACGCCTCGGCAGGAAAAAGGATGTCTCGGTGCTCGTTTTTAAGCTGCCTCCTGAGAACAATATATTTTACACATGAGGATTTGGGAGACCAAGCACATGATGAATGCCTGATAATATTAGATTAAAATCAAATGGTGCAAATGTCACAGCGTGTTTCTGAACTGAAAAAGGTTGCATTCGAAATTAAGAGAGGATTCTCTTTTTTGCACTAAGAAGGAAACAGATGTGAAAAACAGTTCTTTATCGAGTACAGGTTTCGGCGGGGTTTGAAAGAGCTTTAAGCTCTCAGATATACACTGAAAACAAAGTGGGTGAAAGAAAACAGGATCCAGATTAAATCAATTTTCATCCTACATCCGTCTTCAATTTCTCCATCATGGATTTACTGAACTGTAACAACAAGAGAGTCCTGATGCCGAGCTAGCCCATGATCATCACCCTGGAAGCAATAACCATGATGACATAGCCTTTCTTACCCAGAGAAGATGGAAGGGTTTGTTGGATGTATAGTTAGAATAATTACACCCAGTCCTATAAAAACAGACCACTTGCTTGTGTGTATTTGAAACTTTCTGTACAAAAGAGCAAAGAATGAATGTATAAATAAGTTTGCCCTTGTGGAAGGAAAGGCATCACCACCCTTTCTCATTTCCATATATATTCAACTATGTACCAAGAGAAAAAAATGACCACAAACACTTTTTTTAAAATAAAATGTAAAGCCCTGTTAAATATAGCCGCCTACCTTAAAGTTTCTTCAGGAAGGCTGGCCGCGCTGAGCCAACTTTCCACAGCTCTCCTTAGAGACAGCATGTGTGTTAAAGATTATCCTCACAGTAATCACACCACAGCGCGTCCTGCGGCTTTCAGTCACAAAAGCCATTGACCTGTGTGTTGTGTCCACATATGATCAAGACTGTTGAGCATCGATGGATGAAATGCGATATCCCTGGCTCTGTACATGTGGCCTCATGTAATGCTGTGGCACCCGCCTGTTGAGAACGATGGATATTAGATACAGCGAGCAGAAAAAAACTCTTCAGCAGTTATTAATCAGTTGGCTGTAATACAACCATGTCATTCATGCATTCTGCTTTACAGTCTTCATTTTTTTCTTCACAATGCTCTAGTTAACCCCACTTTGTCACAGATACATTCAAGCGGATGTTTCTAAGCAGCCAGATATTTATCGCGCCGATATTTATATTGTACCGCAGAGGACTTCATGCCTGGATTACTGCTCCAACTGGATCATAAAGTATAGAGATTTCCTTCAGTTTATCCCAATCCTTGGTGGGAGAAATTGAATTTCACAGCAAAATTTACAACAGCCAGAATGCACATTAACTGGGTTATGTGATGGCTGTTGACATCTCTATTTGCTCTCTAAATTGGTCCAGTAGCATGTTTAATTCATTATTCTTATGGTGTTGCAAGACGATGACAGGAAAGTTAAACTTGGTAAAGTCACAAGCATTTTTGTCGAAGGCCGAGGATCTTTGTTTTATTACGAGTCAATAGTTTCAGTACAGATCCAACCACTTGTTTTCAGACCTTACTTTTTTGAGACTGACAACACCAAACACAGCGTATCATCCTACCTGTCTCCCGACGATACATACAGTGTGTGCAGTTAAGACCGAACATACCTGAAATTACCTTCAGATCGTGCCAAATATTGCGTTGAATAATGGACATGCATGTTAGAGGCTGTCAAGTACCATCCAAGAGCAGCAATTGAATCAAGCAGTTCATTGAACTAATTGAAAGATGTGTCATTGTCTTTGTGTAATCAGCTGGAGAGGTCACTAAGACATAGTGCTCAACAAACTATAACCTCCAATCTGCTGTATAGAATACTAGATACCTTTAAGTGTCTTATATAGGGATGATGATTAACTCAGACTTAAAGACTTGGACAGTGCTTTCACTGATTACTGTTGAAAACAACAGAGCAGCAGGTTTTAATAGAAAGGGTTTACCCTTATAGAGTGAATTGTGCTTTTTTGTGTCTTGCATTTGTTCTTTATTATTTTCTTAGTTCATAATTGTGTCCAGATATGCCCCGATTCTTCTGATGTACCCTATTTTGCAGCATTTCAAACATCAGTTTGGAAGCTCGGTGATGCAATAAATCAGCACGATTAGTACAGGATAGAGACATCCTTGGCTACAGAAACAGGTTTATATCCTGCGCATCTGCTTTGGTTTGTATTTTCCATTAAAACGTTTTTTTTCTCCATTTTATGCGATCTTTGACATCATCGACAATTGATGGGTGACAGGAGGACATAACTAAGCTGCACAAAAAGAAGAGCGGAGACATTGTTAGCACATCATGTCGGAATTTTTTATTTTCTTACTGAGACAAAAATAATGTTTTCTGGATTCTCATGGAAAATATCTTTCAGAAATGCTGCATGCAATAGAAAAAAAGAGTAGTCAAACTTAGACTCACTTTAAAACCAACTGCGTTTAAATATATTGTATAGAGTTGTTCAATGTAAACAGAGGGTTTGAATTCATGATCTTTGTTTATTTATTAAATCATCTCAGCGAAGCACTGCAGAACGACTTAATGATTTAATGATAAAACTAAGACGTATTGCATGTGTTAAATCCAGCCAAAAGATACACGATTTCAAAATATAGAAATGGTTTAAATGCCCAGGTGCCACCTCTAGTGCTAATGGAAAGTGACAGTCGACTTCACAAACAGTCCGTTGTAACGCCGAGAGCCCCAAACCCTCTCTTCTCTGACTGGGGAAGCTCATGTGCATATGTGAATAATAAGCAAACATCACGGCGCGTCTGCGTTGCCTTTTGTCGGGACACATTCCTCGCTGGTCCTGCTGCAGCCTTGTCATACCAAACAGCATGTAAGAATGCGACCCATATGGTCTCCCTCTTCAAGAGGGCCTGATTGAGCTGTATGGAAGTCATAGCCCACCCACTGAATACAAATAAGGAGAACCATATGTGGGGGATGAATTAGGTAAACTGCACAACATTTTTATTAGCTACAATTTCACTTGCCTTGTGCATGGACTGCAAGGTGACACTTTGAAAATAAACGTTGAGCCTCAGAAAGAAAAAATCCTCTAACGGTAAATCCGTGAAACATAGAATGACTAAACCAAATGAACCATAACTGTTATGTTTTGTACTTGTATTAGAGTGACCAAAATGTGATACAAATAAGCATCATGTCAGTCATCTTACAGGCCTGCATTAGAGCTGACTGTACCTCCAATTGAGCAGATTAATGACAGTCGACATCGCAAATATAACACTTAACTAAAAGTGTGCCTTTACAGTACCTGGCATTAAGACTGTGAGCAAATGTTTCACAGTTTATGCGTATGTTTGTGTAAAATCCAACTTTTCTTCCATGGACTACCGACATTTGATTTTTATTCAATTACAATTACACATTCAGAACACATGTTTACAAAATGATTAGCCACCCAAAATACTATAAATTAATCATTATGGGAAGTGTTCTTCAAGGCTGGGAGGCCTGAAAGAGGTTTGAGAGCCATTGAAAAATATACTGTTGAAAATAAGAAGTGGAGTTTTTATTTTTGGTTGCCCGTACATAATTACATTTTTCCTTTCAATATTTATCAACTATTTGTATTGCATGCTTTGCGTTCACATACTTAGAAACTGAAACTTTGAATTATCTTGAGTTACTTCAAAGAAAGACTATTTGATATACATGACTGAGGCATCATTCTTCTAAAAGTGGGCTTTAATCATTATTGGATAAAGACCACAAAATACTGCGCCCTCTGTGATGTGATCTGTGAGGACATCTCTGAGAAGCCTCCAGCACGAACTCCACAGTCGGTGGTCCGACAAGATGGGGGCGGCTCGTTACTTAATCCTTTTGTTTTTTAGTATTTGTCAACATATTTCCTGCTTGTGATGGTTTAGATTAGATTTTTTTTTAAAGGGCCTGAATCATCAAGCATTAGCGAGAAAGCCAGCCAGCTTCGTCCTGCTAAGAGCTTCAGCATGAACTCTCCTCACTGAATTTACCACATTTACTCAACAAAAGAACATGTTCTTCACAGCCGCTTGTGTGGACGTGTTTTCTCAATCAGCCTATGAGAATAAACACGTTTGTGGTGGAATTTATTTTTAAATATCAGCACTGGAAACACATCCTGATATTCTGTGTTTATGTAAAGCCAACAGTATGTTGTGACATATACTATAAGCCTGAGAGCATGATTAATGAATAATTCACAAGAATCCTTTCACGTAAACTGTGATGGGTTGTGACCTTTTTTCCAGTATGTTTCAGAAGTGGAAGTGCTGATCTAATGAATGTCAAGGCACCTCTGACTCACTGGAGCCTGCTTTTTGACCACGGGGGTCTCGAAGGAGAAGGGGCCACTACATTTATCTGCCCTGAGTATGGCAATTGTTACACTTTCCTTTCATGTGGTCAGGAGGTCGCTGTCAAGAGGGCTGTGTAGTTTTGGAGAACTTAAATAGGAGCTCATTCATAGCAGCTCCTGCGTAACAGAAAAGGAAGAAATATAGCTATATTGGAAAGAATCCATAATATTAAACAGTAGATGGGATTGTGAAGTGCGAGGAGTAATCATGCCAGGCAACAGGCCGCAGGAATGCAAATCACCCCTCAAGCCAAGAGTTAAGTTAGCAGGTGGCCTCTTCTATTCACTGAATGTCAACACTCCTTTTAGATGGAGCCCACATAACATCTGGGCAGGCCAGCCACTGCTTTTAATTAAGTGAAATACAGTCACTCAATGTTCTGCCATGTGAGAGAAAAAAAATGTTTTAGAAGTGGGAGGGTGGGGGGTGGAGAAAAAGTGCAACAGTACATATCCTGTGTTCAGATAAGGTCAACACAGTTGTGTAAATAATTATTAATCCTTAACCTAATCCCTTGATTTCCAAGACCATTGAAAATCCCAGTGTAACCAGAGGGCTTCTCTGGAAATTGCTAGTTTGCTCGCAAATTTCTGGAAATTCTGCTTATCCTTAATGAGGAGGGAATGCGGCAACACTCGCTCATTTTAGTTTATGGTCACCCACTTTGTTACCAGGGGTGAATCTTAGCTCTGAGCAGATGGCAACATCCAAAATATGATAAAGAAGGCAGGCCGTACAAATCATGTGATGGATGGTATCTTTTCCCATAATCAGGAAAGGATTACTTACAAAATGATATACCTCCCTCTGCTTGCAGCCTCATGATAATCACCCTTTTTGGGCTGTCTAGGTCACAGCACTGCTCTCACCGTACCAGCAGCAATACCACTCCTCAAGAGCATGTCGACAGGCCTCGTGGGTGGACCCCTAGTTTATATCGTTCTTGTCAAACATGTATAAATCTGAGACGGTAGTCTGGCAACAGTGTGTAAAACATCCGCAGAACTCCAAACAGAAATACAAAAAGACAAAAGGCCGGAGGACTTGCAGCTGGAGCAGGAAAAAGCCCCAAGATTAAATGCATATAATTGTGGGTGATATATGGAGCAAAAAAAAGAAAGAAGAAAGAAACATGCACTTTATTAATCCCCTTGGGGAAATTCTTCTCTGCATTTGACCCATCCCTGGATAGGGAGCAGTGGGCAACCCTGTGAGGCGCCCGGGGAGCAGTTAAGGGTTCAGCGTCTCGCTCAGGGACACTTTGACGTGGGGGGACTGGGGATCGAGCCGGCTACCTTGTGGTTGCGGGACAACCACTCATCCCCCTGAGCTACAGCCGTGAGGTCAAGTAAAGGCAAAGCAAAAGATGAGTTTCAAGTGGTACATTTATTAAAATACACAGCACTCTACATGATGATATACTTTCCCCAAACATAAAATAGAATTAGTGTGGCGCAAAGACATTTGCAGCATGCCCACAGAGGAATGAGAAAAACAGTGTTTATGGAAGAGATTTACGTAACCATTGTTTAAAAAAATGACATAATTTGTAAAGCATCCATAAGTGAACACTCAACATTATGAGCGTTTCATTCCAGACTGACATAATCACCGTCTGTGAACACACTCTCTTATGAAAAACAAAAAAAGCTGGCGTGGAAAAGGGAAACCGTATCAGTGCTGAAAGACAGTGGTGGCTTGAAAATAGCTTTGGGCAGTTTGGTTCACATTAGAGAATACTCACTCTCTTTTCTTCCCAGTCATCCAATTGGAGTTACAATATTTCAACAGCCTGTTGAAGTTGTGATGTCGGTGCTAATGGCATCATCTTGTGGGCTCTGTTGTTTGTTAAATTAACTTTAAATCTGTATTTGTTATTATAATTGTGGGTCCATCATGAAACTGAGAGACACATTAACATTGAAGAAAAGCACCAGTTACTGACATCCATGTATAATTCTAGCTCAGTGAGTATTTATAGCACAAACGTATTGTAAAAAGGGAAAAACAAGCAGAAGGGGAGGCGACCTTATGCATCATGATGACTCCAGTGAATAGTTAACTCATAAAAGTTATCATAAAGACGTAACTAAGAGGGAGTATATGCCAATGGACACAAAAGGTAACTGATAACTGACGTAAAGTAAAATCAACATTTTGTCCTAATCATTTAAATATCACAATATTCAGTGCTATTTTAGAAAAAAAAGAAAATAAATTAGGTAATACAACTTTATATACATAATACTGTACATCACATCACACCTGCAATAGATGTGTTTTCCAGCGATTCCCATACCAGATCACATAAATAAAAAAATGTAAGTTAGCTTAGGCCATTAATGGCAACCACAAGACCTAACCACCATATTTCTGTATTTCTTGAGGATAACGTTCGAGCTGTCATCAAAGTAAAGCACGGATATTGCATTGAGCTTGGTCGGGGCACAGCATGGCTTTGGCACGTTGTCAGGAAACATTAAATGGACCTATAAATGAAAACATGAAGTAGGTTTAAAAAAGGTGCAACAGCAGTGAGCTTCAAATGAATTATAACTGCTGAGAACATTATGGTAGCTTATAACGTGATTTTTACTGCTTTGCGCATATGCAATGCACTCTAAAGAATACTTACCAGCGTTTGCACAATTGCATGATTTGTTGCATTCATGTGTGCGTTGAGGGGAAAAGAGCATTCACCGTCACAGTAAAAAGCAGCGTAGCCCTCGGGTGCGATGATCCAATCCTTGACAAAAAAAGACACGCTTTCTTTATTTAGGACACTTTATAATCTCAATCAAAAGGCATTGTTCATTGTGTTACTGTCATTTGTTAATGTTGTAAATGTTTTGTGATGTGAAATACTTTGGTCTTACCTGCCAGCCCAAATCTCGAAAACTGACGTAAAGTTCATGCTTCTTGCAAGCTTGCTTCTGTTCACTTGTGTTGTAATCTGATAAAAGGAATACAAATAAAAGGATATTATTGATGAACAAAAAGTTGATTGTTTTATTTCTTAACTGCAGGAAGCTTAGCGCAACAGTTGTATTGGACATATACAGTATAAAGCTGCTGAACAAATGCACTAGAAATACATATATGCAGTCCATAAATATAGACTTTTGAAGTACACAATATCATCCGACAGTTGTGCTACATTTTTGGGGTAAATTTGAAATAAAATAGGAGTTTTTTATCCTACATCAATGTGCAGTATGGCCAGTAATTGTAAAGATGTCCTCCTGCTGGAAATTAAGTTGGCCAGTTTGACAAATATTTTGACAGTCTGATGGGAAGATGGCCAGGTCGTTAGCGAGGCAAAAGGATGACATTAAAATCAAATCAAGAGATCAGATGTGTGTAGGATAAAAGGCATTGTAGTAAACTATCGTAGCATCTTAACTACATCATAAAAGTGCACATACCTCCAGTTTTTGGTGCCCTAGATGATTCTTGTTGATTAGTAGATTTATTGCGATTGTGGTTCTTTTTTTTACCGCCAGCAGCTCTGACAGAGCGAAGCAACACCCCACTGGCCTTGAAGAAAGCAACCAAGAAAGGCTGTTTGGACTGGGGCCCATTCCTCCCAATGATTCCAGCAGATTTTATGTTGATACTTCGACCTTTAACAAACAGAAGGTAAACATAAAGTTCAATACAAAACCAAAGGAAACAGGATTTTGCATAATTTTTATGACTGCTTTCAAGGTTAGTCTAGTATCCTGACAAATACTTGATCCGGCCATTGCTCTGTTTTGTGCAATTTCTTCGTAATAAATATAGAATAATCCAGAGTCAAATATGCAAGTCCTGTTTGTTCGAAAGTCATTGCAGACTTGTCTATTACCTTTAAACTCTCTGAGCTTACTGACCTTTTCTATACACCGAAAGTTACAAGTAAAACAAATTGATAGAAAGAAAAACTGAACTTCACTTGCCATCTCCAGTCTCCACACAGAGCTGTAGGCCTAAGTTCTGCTGGGGGTTCATCACCCAGTGGTTACTGGTGGTCGTGATGTCGAACACTAACCAGCCTCCATCAGATGCCTGGACCGTTTTGGAGTCGAGCAAGAACGTCTCTGCATCGCTGAAGGTAAGAGGAAACAATGAGACGAACATCTGCGTTAAATAAGCCGCAGTTAAAGTGATGCACACTCAAACAACCAGTACACACGTGCAAGCAGCAACTGCTATAATATAACAAAACGACACGCGGTATGTCTTCTAATCATTTAAAATACATATGGTGTGGGTATGTTGGATTTCAAGATCATTACTCCTGCGTTTCCGAGAGGTTCCAGTAAAATGAATGTGGTCGCTTTACCGCTCCATTTTAAACAAATAATAAAAACCTCAGCGCCTGCTACAGTCTAGAACAAATAAAAAACTAAGCACCTTAATGTTGCGTAGCTTTAATGGCACACAAAAAGGAAATCTTATGATCCTGTTGGGGGCATATTAACTGGGTCCAAGAGGTTATCAAGTAGACTGGAACCAATAAACGAGGTAACGCTGACTGATGACAAATGGATGCTTCAGCCCAAACTCTGAAGCAGAGGCCAAAAATCTGAGTGTTTTTTATTACAGTTTTATTGTAGTGATCTTTGTCGTTTTGAAACCAACATTCTTCTTCTAAAAATGCCTTCATTATTGAAAACTTGTGACTTGGTGCGTAAGAGTCATTTGGTCCTGTTTGTGTGCCTTTGTACTGGAGCTCAAAATACAGCAGTATGGCTATTGTTGACGACGCAGTGACCTGTAACACACTGCAGAGCTCTGGGGCTTAACGTTTGCCAACATTTCAGCTATTTGACGGGCAAAATATTTCAGGATTTATGAATTATGTATATCTGGCCTTGCGAAGTTGAAAAAGCCCCGCTTCGCAATTTGCACTGGGTTCCTTTCAAGTGGCAGATCGGATCAGGCAGCGCCTGTTTCGTTTTTGTGGTTGCATGGAGCTCTTCGAAGAATAGTTCAGGAATTATTCATATGTTTATTACAGGTGTCATAAAACCTCAAACCTCATGTTGAATTCCACATGAGGTGAGTCGTTATGATTGACATAAGGGTGAACTTCCTCTTTGAAACGTACAGTATTTAGCTCATATCCTGTGATAATTTAGTTGTAGGTAAGAATTCACAATTCCCGTAGCCATATCCAAGAGGAAAATGCTTATCCTGCCCCTTCATCTGTGATTACTGGATGTACTGTTCCACGTAAATGGAAACCAGGAATAGAAGTAACTCGTTTTTTTTATAGACAAGTCTGTCTCCTGCAAATTATGTTCACGTGCCACTTTTCTCCATTAGCAATTTATGTTCAGTTAGCAAAGTTCAGTTGCAGTGCGGAGCATAGTGTGACGTTGATATAGTGGAGTGAACGGAGGTCAGGGTGGTGCGTAGTTGTCTGACTTTAAAGGTACCCTGTGGAGCTTTTGACCACTAGTACTGTAGATATATGTAGCGATGTGTTTTTTAGAGGTCCTCGTTTTGCTCCGTTCATGTGATCAAGGACCCTGGTTTCACCGATCGACAGTGGCAATAAAGCACCAAAATATTTTCCGATGTTCCAACAACGACAGTAAATAAAAGTATTTGCGAGCAAAGATGGATGTAAAGTCTCTAAGTTTCAAACTCTAACAAAAACCGTCTCTGCAAATGTTTTCAAGGCAAGGAAACACATTCATAAGACCTCAAATTTATAGAAATAACCAACTTAAAACCATCGGCAGTGATACGTTTGTGTTGGAAGAAAAAAAGAAGCTTACAAACTAATAGTGCTCATAAAATATGATTTCATTGTGGCTTTCTAAGTTGAGGAAATACTTACGCAAAGTGGTTGTTTTAAATTCACATGCTTCATTATTGCGTCTAAGATTTCTTGCACTGGGAAATAGCTGTTCCTCTTGGTGAACACTAACTCAAACACACGATTCCCCATTAAAGCGTTTGTGAAAACTTAGACTGAGCAGTATTTCCCTTTAAGATGGCAGAGTCCATTGACTTGGACCTTTTCAAAGCCCAGGAGGCCCATATCTCCCCTTCAATCACCCACACACATTTTTGGCAAGCAAATGTGGGCCCACTTTTAAGTACACCCTTGTGTATTCAGCTATGTCATGGCTTAAACTTCCGGAATATTGTTAAGACAGGCAGGTGGTGGGCAAAACAGTGAGCACAGACCCTTCCCCCCTATTGTGGGCCCTCATAGTTTCATCTGGGACCCGGCCAGCTTGGCAGGCAACACAAGACGAGTGATAACTGATGGACCTTCCAACCTTCATAAGTGGCCAACTTGCTAATGGACTTCTCTTTATCCGAGAACTATATTTGTAAGGCAGACATGGTGCGAATGAAGGAAAACAGAGTCGGAGATAGAAGGGCGTTCTGAGCGACTGGAAAGTTTTAACTGTGCAAGACACTAGCTGTTGAACCATTTACCTTTTTAGCTGTGAAATAAGATAACTGCATGGGGTGAAACTCCTCATTGGGCCCCTGTCAGAGTGCTGCTGGACTAATTAGAAAGCAGCATTTCAATGTTTTCCCTGTTAGAGGATAGAGCTAATTTAATTATATATTGCTGGCAGTTTCATCTAATTATGCATCGTTTTTTGTAAGCTGGTCATATGTTTTGTATGTAAAATCTCAAAAACATTTAATTCTGTAAAAAAATGCAATACCTGTCTTGGAAATTGTTGTAGTAAAGTAGCAGAAAAGGGAAATATACAAAAAGCAAGTATACCTCAAAATTGTCCACAATACTTGAGTAAATCTACGTAGTTACAATCCATCACTGCTTTTAATGTTTGGTTTTGAGTGATCAGGTCCTTACTTGTTTTGATATTCCTTGATGACCTGATAGATGGAAACCTTCAGGGTAGCATTGTCGTAGCGGGCATGACTGCGGTCCTTATAGATCCGAAACTCTGCAGCAGTCACCGCCTCTCCTTCCGGGATCTGAGTCAGATCAAAACGGAATTCCTTGTAGTGTCTTCGTTGGTGAGAAAAATCTTTGTCTTTCTCCACTGGGAAAGAAAATATTTTACAGTGAATTTCATTTTTACTGGCAGCAAAGCTCACACCGATCAAAAAATATGACTTCAACTCCTGAACCGCTGTGTGCGCGGCTCTAAAGAGAAAATATGCCAGCATTAATTCACAGAAAAAGAGTAATTTATCACATCTTCTTTTACATTCCAGGTCCAATCCAAACATTTTGACTACCAACAAAAGCACTTTCCAGTTCATTAAATCAGTCAACTGAATACAGGTAGCAGTTCCCAGACAGGCCCTCTACTGTGTGCCTAACTGCATTCTCTGGCCATGATGAATGGGCTGTCAGTTAAGAAAAACAGGCTGATTTCAATTAAAGACACTTTCGTCCGCTCCTCATGTGAGAGAAAAGACAGGATTCTTCAATGTCGTGTCAGCGTCTACTCTGACCTCATTCTGACCTCCTGTAGGCCGCATACAATGTGCTAGGAGTGTTTACTGACCCTTAACCTGTAAAACTAAGTATTTCTAATATAATGAGGACCATAAGATGTCTTTTTGCTCTGTCATTTTTTTGAAAATGTTTAAAAATGTGTAACATATATGATTATTATATATTTTGCAGCATGGAAATAAATGTGCAGCACGGATTTTTCAAGAGGCTGTATCTATTTGTGTAGCTCTAATAAAGCCCCCCAATGCAATGACTTTAATAGTCAAAGATTCTCAGTGTATCAACAACATAAATATGCTGACAAAAGATACTTTGATGCCACTAACTGGCTCACACCCCTGCCCATAGCTAGCAGAATAGTGGCATGTGGCTGAGCTCCGGGGGTTTTCTGACACCCGTAGTGATACCATGCAGTGCATTTCCCTGATATTTTATCGAGAGAGGACGCCTGTGGTTACTTAGCACAAACAGGTCAGAGGTCAGGTCTGACTTTTACCCACTGAGCGTGTTCCATTAGATTAGCCACAGGCAGTAATCCGAAGCAGAGTTGCCACTGAGAGCATTTAAATTTAAAATTAAGATTGAATAATAATGACTTCACTCTAGAGCCATAAGCATTCTTGATGTGTTGCATATTAATTGGATTCCGCTTGTGCTACCAGGACAGTGTCCATATTCTGTTGACAAGATGAATACATTACTGTCTAATACAATCTCATGCATGTGTATTGTATGGGTCTATAGACTTCTTATTTATACACTGAAAGTTCAAATGGTCCTATAAGCATATTAAACTGCATAGACATAGACATAGACATTTCTAAAACAGTTGAGGTCAGTAGCTATATTTGAGTGTACTGTAATAAAGACAGAGCCCCATTGAACACTTCACTGACAGTCCCCAGAACGAGAGCAGAGCTTTCAAGGCTGACAGTGTACATGCCCTGCTATAGTGGTAAGTGGAAACAGATGGGCCCAGGCCAAGGTGAGGGATTATACTTCCAAGCAACTCTACACAAATTCACTTTTGCATGTTTTGCTCTATAATAAAGGAAATACAATTCTTAACACTACAATACCAACATTATCTGAAGGTGATCTATGGTGATTTTTTAAATCTTTCATTTGGGTTTCTGCAATGTATTTCATATTTTATATATTTAATTGTAATAACTTTCCATGTTCATTAAAGAACGATAAATGCTACAAATAACACAAATATGACGAGACTAATGCTTTATCTTAGTGACAGAAACTCTTGAAATAAAGGCATCGGTCAATATCACTCCCCTTTTAACAACAGGAAATAATTTAGACCAATTTTCTCAAGGTCAGACAGTCATCTGATAAGGTGCTCTGAACTGCTGGGTTAAGGGTCGCTGCTACTGAACAAACACAATCATTATACAGATCAGCTGCTGTTTAATAGAAAGCAGCACAAATTGGCAAAAGGTCAAAATGTTGGGCCTAATTCTGTTAAATACTACATATTTCACAGAAGACTAAAGCAACTGAACTGATGACTGAATGTACATCTTGACATTTAGATGTAGACAATGGAGATAACAACAGATGATATGAGTGAGAGGAACTATACAACTTAACTCATATGTATAAAGTTATTTATAGGACAATATAGCTCAGGTTATTTCAACAAAATTTATGTGACAAATATATATATATATATATATATATATATATATATATATATATATATATATATATATATATATTGACAAAATTAATTTTGTGTTGGTATCAACAGCAATCAGGCCAATACCTATTTTTAAGAATTAAAATAGACCGAACTCTTTGTCTTTTGAAATACGTGATGAAGGCTTTAGTGCTGCAGTATTGAAGTTCCTTGTCTACAGTGCATTGGACACATGTTGCACTTAATGTAAAATATTATGGTTTTCATCACAGATAAAGGGCAATCTCCATAGTATAGCCTACCGATTAACTCCCTTTACATTGGAGGGAAATAAGATGAAGTTGGAGATGGAGTTGTTTAATACTTTGAGGTTTCTCTAAACAATATCGAAACGTGGCCTTCATTGTAATTTCGAGTAATATTGCTTCCCCGACTCCTGCTTCGAAATTATCCCTTTTAAGCCACTTACCTAAATTGACAAAACTCATAACCATGTCGGCATCATTGAGGAAGTTGGTGTCTTGCGCCGTGCTGAGCGCGGGGCTGTGGCCCAGCAGAGGAGCCGCTCGGTACGGCTGCGCCACACGAGAGTACCCGGCATGCTGGGGGCTGTAGTACGCTTTCCTGGCGTGCCCTTGAGCCTTGGCACTGACGCTCTTCGCGGCGCCCAGCTGCGGCATCCCCTCCTCCTCCTCCTCCACGGCCATGGCGTTGTACAGGTCGAGCATGAACAGCGGCGCGGAGGACGCCTGCTTCCCGGGAGAGAAGGGCCTCGGCCGGTGAGGCAAGCCCAGGATGGAGAGGATCTCTCTCTGGATCTCCCTGCGCTCGTGATTGCGCAACCTCCTGTAAATAAAACTGGAGTGCACATGGTTGTCACTTAAGCCGCAATGAGCGCAGGACAGAAAGCTCAAGCAGCTCCACGCAAGTCCAAGTGCAGCCCGGCTCAGAGGTGTCATCTTGACAAATAGTTCACTTTGGGACGTGAAGTTGAACTACATCGCACTCCGTGAGAAAAATGAAATAAGTTCTATCTCTGCCAATCAGGAATCATATACTTCCCATATTAGACAGTGGCACCACAACTTTCACGGTGGTAATATAAGGAGTTTTTTTCTTCTTTTTTTTTTTTTTTTACCAGTCAGCCCTTCTACAAGTGAGGTATCAGCTTGCAGAAAAGTCGCCGCTCCTGTCCAGTGCGCAAGCTTCCTCCAGCTGTATTTACTCCTCCAGGGTCCATCCAAAGCTCCGCCACACCAAGTATTTATGGAGTTATGACCCCGTCCCTCACCTTACTCATCTGTGATGCAGAAGCACGTATACGCCCATAACATCGAGGGATAACCCGGAGTTTCCAGTGGATGAAATGTGTTGAAATGTGTCAGAAATGAACAGTGGAGAGCTATAGACTCGTGCTCCGACTTGCATTTTTCTCCCTCTCACCCTTGAGAGAGTGTATTGGGGCTCGTTGCCCTCTGAGTCCATCCCACACTCAACTTTTGTTTTTGCATCCACCTCTAGCGGCAGCAATAAACTTCAGCCCAGTCCCATGATGAATGTGTCGGCTCGGGAGTGTAAAAGGAGACACTTGAAATCCGATAGCCCGTCTTAACGAGTGAAAGAATAATGACAGAGCCTTTTAATCACCTCAACTTATTGAAGTCCGCGTGTTTATGGGATAGGGCTCCAGCTGCAGTCACCACCAACAACAATGATCCTTTTTTAAACTGCATGGGCTTATGATCCACTGGGATGCTTTAACATATTATTTTATTAAATGCACTAACAAACTAGTGGGCCAACTTGTAATGTGCTGCACTAAAAATGATCCCATATCGGAACAAATCATAGAAGAGATATGAAAAAAAGAAAGAAAATAACCAATGCAATACTAGGAGCCTCATACTTATTGCAGATTTCCATCTTCATAATTCTAAAAAAAAAATACCCAAAAGAGAAAAGTATAAGTAAAGTTGACACAAGGAGCCCAGAAAGTACCGTTCTCAGAGGAGCACTAAGTAAACCGCATGTTGGAGTTAGATTGCTGGGATAATTAAAAACATAAATACTGAGAGGTTTCCATGTGATGGGTGGCTGCTGTCCAAAATAAAAAAGGAAGAACTCTTTCAGGTAGAAAAACTCCTCGATATGCTGGGATGTTACTACATAGCGCCATCTGGTGGACAAATCACTTAACTTGTTATTTCTAAATTTCTACAGTTGCACTTGTATTGAAGTTTCCCAGTGCTGTGTCCTTATTGATGATGTGTTTTTGTTCCACACTGCATCCTATTTGTTACTGCAGTAAAAGGTTCACAGCTCACAAAAAAACACAAAAAAGTTGTTTTTAATATCCAGGAGAAAGATGAGTATTATGATGGGACGGACTTCTGTAATAAACCCGAAACTTAAAGCCCAAAGCACAGACCAAACTAAGTTCATAAATCATTAAGATGTTTTAATTCTAGTAAAAAAAAAAAGAAAGATTCATACAAAAATCATTTTTTAACAAAATAATAAAATTACAAAAGCTGTTTAAGACATGTCACGGCTGAAATACAGTTATGACTCTTTTATAAATAACAAAAAACTCCTGCTACAGTAATGAAAGGTTAGCCTTGGGAACATAAATGACATAATTCAAAGTGAAATCGCAGCATGTTCTTAGACGGTGAAACTTTAAACATTTTGCTTCCTACTTGGAATAAAATGGCATGTGATTGAATAATTGTGATAAGAGGGAAAGTATGAATTTATCTTGGGTGATACACAATACTATCTGTTTTAAAATGTCATAAGAGTTAAGAGCTTATAGTCAAACTAAATGCTTTAGGAACACAGCAGGTCACAATCAGCTCCAGGAAATCACAGTCGTGTGCTGAAACATGCCGATTTCACTCATTTATGGTGAAACAACCAAGTCATTGAACATGGAATTCATAGATCATAGAACATGTGTGTTGTTTTTAACAGAAGATCTAACAGCACTAATCCAATGTGTGTGGTGATGCAATGAAGCAACACCAGGGGGCAATATGGGAAAATGCACCAGCCACACTGCCCAGAGAAAGATCCAGAAACACACAAAGTACATGAGTATGAGGTGCTCAGATGAGAGGTATTCAATGGAGCATATTATTATTTCTGTTGACACCATTAAAACCTTAAAGCATGTTCAAAGATATGTGAATATTGATACAACATGTGATAGGATCTAGTTCTGTTGAGTGTCTAAGTGATAGAAGAGGTCGGTTTTGTTTCCACGCAGAGCGAAACTGTAAAAGATGAGATCTTCCTGAGAATGTCCATTTGTTCCACATCAGCTCTAGACTGGTGCCTGCAGGGACGCTGCACTGCGTCAATAGTTTGGCCCTTTGCTGTAAGGATCCCTCCTCATAATGCTACTGTAGCACGTGGATGGATCACACACCCCAGGCTGACCAGGGATGCCAGGATTACCACTTTTACCCTCTGCTCCGTTTAGACCAGGGAATCCAGGCCTGCCCGGAGGACCCGGCTTGCTGTACCCCTGGGGACCCATTGGACCTGTCGAGAGAGAGGCCATGATCAGTTCAAAGGTGCACGGTGCTGAAAGGATGAAGTGTTGTTTAATGTATTTCCTGCAAATTAGCTTGCACATGGCTTTGTGAATGATTTGCGAATCTGAATAGCCACATGACTTACCAGGAGGCCCCGATGGCCCCTGGTCTCCAATGGTGGTCCGGCCAGGGCTCCCCTTCTCACCCATTAAACCTGGTTCTCCTGAAAACACAAGAGTGCCTGTTTGAGCATCCTGCAAAACAGCTTTAATAACACACTGTAGACGTTGATGTTTTACCTTTCAGCCCATTAATACCAGGGTGCCCTGCCCGACCAGGGCGGCCCGACTGTCCCCTGGATCCACCAAGTCCAGAAGGACCCCTGAGTCCCTGGAGCCCAGTTGGACCTGGAGGACCAGGAGATCCAGGCCGGCTTTGACACGTGGTACAGCTACTCTGCGGGTTGCTCGGCAACAATAAATGCAGCTCAGCTAGGATAATTGACAATAAAAAATAAAAAGAATTCAGATGTGTGGGGAAATAACACAAGAAACTCATCATCAGTCCGTAATGATACTCACACTGAAGCATCTCTCTGCAGATTTGCCGAATGTGGCTGTCTGACATTTGACTTGCCTGGAATAAAAATGATGGATCTTATAGATCTGTCCATTCCACTCTGTTAGTCAATGTCAGATGTATCATAATAAAAAGCAGTAACGTTAGCACAATGTGTAGCACATACAGATCTTCCTTCAGGTCCAGGTGGGCCAGGTAGACCACCGTCCCCATGCAGCCCTCGGGGGCCAGGCGGGCCTGACTGACCCGACTGGCCAGGCCTCCCAACTTGACCTTCTTGACCTCTCTGCCCCGAATCCCCTGCTGTTCCTTTCTGGCAAAAAATACCACCCCAGGGTTAGTCATAGACACGACAATTCAGGTTGGATTGAGGTACAGTTATTAAAGCATTCAGTTGAACAAACCTCTCCCTTCTGTCCCATTGGACCAGTGGAGCCCTGTCAATGAAAGCCAGGATAAGTCATTAAAAACTAGGAAGCACACCATCAACAAGGCTGCACAACCCTCAACGTTTGGTATATTGTAAGAACAGAAAATCTGACTGAAGATTGACATTCAAACGCCTACATCTTGGTAATTTAAGGGTTTAATATTAAGTCACGACCAATGAGCGGGTGTAAAGCTGTTGTAGTGCCATCTATGGGCTAAATAGCATCACATGTTGCTTTTGTAATCACATCTGGACGACATCCAGATGTGATTACAAAAGCACCTTCATGCGTTCATAAATGTATGTCAAACAGGCCACGCCTTCAAGAATTTGACATAGTCATAGTTAAAGGATCAGACTTACAGGGTCATATAAATATGTACCAAACATGGTTTGGATGAGGAATTGTGCACAAAAATAAATATGATATAATATATACAAAAATATAAAATCCCTGTACACATAAATGTGTATGGCCTATGGATTTGATATGTATTGCAACTATGATATGTTACCAAACTTCATAGTTCAGGAGTTATAAGTGAAGATTTAAGGCCTTAGCAAATGGCCACATGGTGGCGCTATCCACATTTAAAACGATATAACAGTTTTTAGCTTTCCTGCTATCTAACAGAGATACATACATGGCACATTCATGAGGGGAGTAATTCATATTTAAAGTTATATCTTAAGTTGCACAACAATATTTTGATTTGATTATTAGATTTATTTTAATTTGATTGTGCATTTCTTTGCACTGCTTCTGTCCATTTATTTAAAAAAAGAAATCATCAAACAGCAAAGCTGATCAAGGAAACTCACGTGTTCCCCTTGCCGACCATGCTCTCCTTTCCCCCCGTTCATTCCCTGTTGAGAACATTACGAGGTCAACGACACAAAAGCATTTGAAATTCTTTGTTTCAAGCACCGGTCTCGGCTGCATACAGCACGACTACCGTAGATAGTACTTCAGGTTACAACCTAATGTGGTACTGTGTTTTAAGCGCATCACATTACTCATTAGATTCAATTACATCAATATGAACACACTCCATTGTTGCATTCATGAGCCTATTATGTTGTCATGACATGAAATTGATCCACTGGAGAAAACCACGGTGGAAGTCAGTAGAACGGCAAATATCCAGTTGTACTTCCAAAACACACATGATTGTTTTCCAAACCCGTAATCACTCTTGAAGTTTAATTAATGAGACTATATTTATCAATTAATAGAGGTACGCCCGATATAGACTGCCTACAGTGATGACTACAACAATTATTGAATAAGTTCCACACTGTGATTTAATTTATTTTAATAAAACAGACCACTGGTAGTGATTTGGTCCAATTTCTTTTGGACCAAAATCTTAATACGGCACCCAATGATGACAACTTACACTTTCATTTATTTAAAGCTTTCCATGTGCTCTCAACCTCTCAATTTTAGAATAACATTAGAGGTCATCATGATCACAAGTAGGATTGCACTGCAACTTTTATTCTATTTTTTTGCTTTTTGACGTTTAAAAAAAAAATGTTTTAATGCATGTTCTTAATTGTTTTTAAATATTGTTTTCTTCTGCATTATGTTTTGATGCTTTTAATGGTTTCATGTGAAGCACTTTGAATCGCCTTGTTGTTGAAATGTGCTAAACAAATAAACGTGCCTTGCCTAGGATCTGCTTTTGAGACTAGATATGCGTTGATGGAAGTGTAGACGTGTCTCTTACCATCTCTCCTTTTTCACCTGAATTTCCTCTTTGTCCCTGACCAAAAAAGAAAGACAAGTTATGGATTATTGATTGACATTTTGTGGCAGGGAAACAAACACAAGTACCAAATGATTCACAGAAAAATTATAGTAAAGACTTCTCATATCTGGCTAATAAATATCCAAAAATAATGTGGTAAAGACATTACTGAGAAAGACTACGTCAGTTCTTGCTGAAACAAACTGATGGTGACTTGAGTTTTTTACAGGTATAGAAGTTAATTCTTTCCTACAACTGGATTTTCAGGTGAACTAATGGACATTCATTTTATGTTTGACCAGCCACTACACACCACTAAACAACTGCAAATTATGAATCACCGTTGTCATAAATCATACATCTGAGAGGGGGAAAGACGGCAAAGGTCACAACACTGGCAGAGAAAAAGTAAGCATACCTTGCTGCCCGTCAGGCCCGGCATGCCTGGGTGCCCCGGCTGACCTGCTCTTCCTGCTACTCCTGCACTCCCCTTCAAAAGTATTCAGTTTAAATCAATCATTATACAAAGGAAACTTTATTGATATACTGTATAGGACATAAAACTTCCAAAAATACTTTTCTACATTGTGGATGAAAACATGTTCAGACATGAAGCCCCCTGGTTCATAGTCACATTTAAATTGAAACATACCTCAGGCCCTGCTGTTCCTTGTATACCTGGACTTCCACTTTCACCCTTATTCCCCTTGATTAGGAAATAAAACACATCTTCTGTTACAGAAAACATTGCAATGGAATTCAATCTGCACCATATCACATACCACTGACTGCTGGATTGCAGCTGGTAGTTTTACGTCCTTATCATAATTCATTTTCATTCATGCGTGCAATAGTTTTAGCATACTTTCACAAGGTTTTGGTGCAGCTTGACGTTTAATTATGTCCAATCGTGTGCTTTCTTTTCCAGTTGAACAAGCCTCGGTAATTGCAGTCTGAAGGTCGGCCATAAAATCAAAAGTATTGCCTGCCTGTTCATAAATTAGCTTTTCACTTGTGTGCCATTTACCAATACACATTGGCTTGTTAAAGGCAGATCCGCTAATGAAAAGTGATTAGGAGACAGCGCGTCCAGACCAGACTGCTTACATTTCCACTAAGATTCCACTGACGAAAGCAGTAGGGCGAGATCATCCCTTCATTTAGCCCTGCCGGTGTGGCCAAGAGATCCTTACTTGTGCTAATGTGTATTTTAGAAAAGCAGTGACCAAACAAAACATGCAATGCTGCTGACCTATGCAGCTCTGTGTGTCTTTCAATCAACTCATTGGTTAGAAAGCTTCACAGATTCATCTTTATAGAAACTGATGACAGTGTGCACTGCAGTGCATGTTGTATCGGCTGCATGACATCAGGCTCGGGAATGTTACCTCATATAAAGGCACTCTGAACCCATGTACGTGCTAGCAGCTGTTGAACTGTACAAACTTTGTGCTTTGACTCAACTAAAATCACGACATGGCTCGGCCTGCAGCTTGTCGGTTGCCAATGCCAGCTTTTGTGAATTGATCTGCAGAATTTACTTTTCTGGGTCACACAGGTTGAGCCTGTGTGCCAACAGCCCCAGGGATGCAGGAGGGGATAAACTCACTCACTTTAGTGCACAGTTTATCCATTTTTAAGACTTTATTAAATCTTTTTCATGACTAAGATGAAAATAGGTGGTTATGTCTGCACTCTTCATTGTAACTTTGCATCACTGACAATATGGTTGTTTGAAGAAGCTCAAAAGGCATTACCTTGGGTCCAATTGATCCTTTTAAACCAGGTGCACCAGGTAAACCCATTTCACCCTGCAGGAAGGTGAAGAAATATTTTTGGAAACTCTTTCGATTCAGTATTAACACAAATAGTCTATAACAGCTGTTAACTTACAGATGGTCCAGTCGACCCTGTGAAGCCTCTGGATCCAGGCGAACCAGCTTCCCCCTTAAATCATGTCAGTCAAACGTGATCACAAAGAATGATGCAAAAACTATTGATGAGTTTATTTTGCACATATATTAGGAACAGGCGATCACCTTTTGTCCATTTAGGCCTGCAATTCCTGGCAATCCAAGCATACCCTGGGAGCAAGGAAACACATTGTATTGTATTGCGGATCAATATACTCAAGAATGGAACAAATGTGTCTGTTGTCTAACAAATTTGACTAAAACTGCATGTTTTCATATGCAGTGTTTCTGAACTGATATTAAAACCAGCATGAAGGACCACAGGTTCCAGTTTGCTTCCTTTCAAAGTGAAATAATTACTTCATTGTGTCTGCAACAAATGTAGCCAATTGCTCAATAAAACAAACTGATTGAACTGACATGGCGCACCAAGAAATGTTAAACTCTGGTGGCTAGTTGTACGAGAGAAACATGGTTTTGGGCTTTTTGAAAGAATATTTAATTTAATTTCTTTCTTTAAACATACACAGCACCGTCTTTGTCACTGTGCACAATCTTTAGATGAATCCTATGTGCTACATCTGACCTGTTTCATTTGCTGTTAAATGCAATACTGTAATAAAGAAAGTAGTTTCTATTTTAATTGCACTTAGGAAAAAGATGGAAAGTAGTTTCACATTTACAAATAAATGGTTTAATACATTGAAAGTGTATGTCGTTCAACACATGCAGCAAAACTACCCTGAGAAGCCTCTTTAGTTTTAGTTTTTTCTTTTTTTTTAGATAAATGCTTTCAGATGCTCAGTTGTTGCCTCAGACTCAAGTTTAAGTAACATATGTTCTTAATGATGGATTTGACAGGCAGGTAGAGAGACAGAATACATAGAGTCCCCCAGACACTCAGACTCTACCTGGAGGTAAAGAAATCCCCGTCTTCGGGCCGTCATTGAAGCACTAACTTCATCGTGTTTTAACTTGAGGAAGTATGGTACTAATCCTGGCTCCTTGGATACATGGCTAACTCTATTGTTCTGGTGGGGGAACATGGCTTACAGCCTTGTGGAGCAACTGACTCATCTTTTGTAGACCCATCACAAAGTTTTGGACAACACTTATAATCATGATCAGTGGGGTGGCTGCCCAGTTGAAACACTTTCTTCCTAAAACAGACTTGCGAGAGCGCCACAGAATTCCCTCGCTGAGTTACTTTTACTGGCTTAGATTATAGCGCGAGCCTGCTGGTTACATAACAGAGTTATCCTGGGATGAACTTCAGGGGAAATACCCCTAATTTACTGGCTGTCAGGGGTACTATCTGTCCTGCTGACATTGTGTTAACACACTTACACCAGTAAGACATGCGCAGTATCTTCTGTCAGTATAATTTCATGTCAGCTACAAGTTGTAAACTGTAATGTAGACTGCCACATAAATAAAGCTCCCCTTTTCTTTCCTTCCAAACGATCTGAACCCATGATATATACATATATATATATATATATATATATTTCATATTTCATTCATGCATATTTTGCATAAAATCCTCAATTGCTAGAAGTGCAAATAAAGACGTGACAGCTCAAACAACCCAGACAACACCAAACATGCACAATGAGTAATGAGTAATGTCTGTGTTTACAACTCACTGGATGGCCCTCCCTTCCATCAACACCAGGAATACCACCGGGCCCAGCTTCTCCCTTTATACATCGGAGAAACAAAAGCATCATTAATCATTTAATCATTGCCTCAGAATTGCTACGTGTCATGATAGATTTATTGCATCGGCATCTAAACTGTGATGTGTACACAAGTTGTCAAATGTGGTTTAGAAAAAACAAGGGAGACACCAGCACTGCATGACTACATTTCCATGGTTGCCAAACATCAACAACACAACACAGCAATTTCTTTTAAGAATCTGCACACCAACTTCATGCCTCTATTATTCTCCTAATCCCTGAATCATTATGATATACTATAATTATATACTGTTCAGCACTGTCAAAACAAACAGACCTTTTGACCAGGTCTCCCTGGAAATCCAACCTTTCCATCTCTCCCATGTAGGCCCTGAAACCAAAGATCAGAGATTTTATGAATGGTTATAATGACACATGAGCTCTGATTTGATTATGACATGTTTTATACTTACTGGGTCTCCTGGATAACCTGATGGCCCAGAAGGTCCCAAACTTCCCTTTTCTCCCTGGAAACATCATGCCATCCAGTTAAGTTAGTTATAGTTTGATATATTTCTCGTGTAATTCTCAGCAGCCATTCGAATTGTCTGCATCCTTACCACTTGACCAGGTTTCCCCGGTAACCCTGCTATTCCAATGGATCCTATTGAGCCCTGAGTAGAGATAAAAGATGTTAGATCATCATCAGATGGCCTCCCTTAGCTAAAGTTTATTACGGTGAGGATTTGCTAATTTGATCGCGTCATCCATATCTGTAATAGAGGGAGCTCATCATCAGTCAGATTGGCACAAGTGATGTGAGGCAAGAGCGCTACATAGCCCCATTGTATCGTCTATGCAGTCTGTGTTTGACATTGGTGAGTAATGGTCTTGCTTTTTGTGGGCTTGACAATGAATTCAGCAGAGAGTTGGACTGAAACTAGTGACATATTTCACAGCGTAATTCGGGCCTTTTAAAAATTGCACTGGTTGACCTAAAACTAGACGTTAATCAAGTATCTGTTGAAAGGTGCCAAAACGTGGAACGGTGAGTCACTGTATTTTCTGAATAATGTAAAAAGCATTTGGAAAAAAGACTGAACATTATTACATTATGTCTTTTCTCAGATTTTATTACAAGCAACATTTATATTGTTGCTTCATTTGCTAAAATATTTAATGTATAAAAATACATTTCAGTCTGTAACAAAGTGTCGACACTTTTATTCTTTCAGTTTGAGTTGAATTCAGTTAACAAACCCCTGGAGTGGGTGTTCATGTTTCATTGGTATGAAAACATATCTCCAAAAATCGCTGCAGCTGTGGCCGTTCGTACAATTGTGTCAAAGAAAAAGAACGATGACACAGGGATCCATGCCACAGACTGCAGCCGGGGCAGTAAAGGCACAATCATGGAAGCCAACTGGAAGTGTTTGCGTGTTATTTGTCTTTATGCTGCTGTAAGTTTTTTTACTTTTTTATTGTGTTGCAAATGCTAGGCAGCATACACATGGACAGCTTCTAGCAGTGTAAGCAATGACTGGCTTTCATCTCAGGTGTGCAGGAACGTCGTGATAAGGAGCTTTCACTCCCTCCCCAAGCTGAGCAATGGGGTTTTCCTAATGCTCTGATTTCTGTCAAGATGAATGTAGTTACAGTGTTAATGAACTACATGGATGCACAGGCTGGATGGCCACATAATTAGCAATAAAATGTCCCTTCAAATGTGATTAATGACTGCGGTCAGGAACAAGTATCGCAGACTGTGAATACATAAACATATCAAATTTTTGGCAAAGTAACTAATACTTCTTCCTCTGTTGTCCTTGAATTATGTTTTGTTAAGCAGACATCTCATGTTTCCGTTCACTAGATCCTATGCCAGGAAAAGGAAACTACAACCTTGGGTGGTCTTACAATGGGAACAATTTGGAAAGATAGATGTAAATGTGTTTACATCCATAGAAAACCATATACTCTACAAAATGAGGATTCCCTCTAACTTGAAGAGAAGCTTGAGAGGCTCCCTGCTGGTTGAAGACCTCTCGGTGTGCAATAATTGTTGTTGGTGTGTTGCATGGAGCATATCTAGTTTTCCCAGAATGCAACCTTCTCTTGACCCACACATAAAGGGTATTTAGTTACCTTGACCAACATCTTTGGAGTGTTTTCACTTGGCTTCTAGCCAAATGGCTGGAGGATGAATTGGGGGAGGAGCCAAAGGTATTTTAGCTCTTTATTGTTTCATACAAAGGGGATGCTTTATGTATTGTTAACTATGGCTCTATGATGACAATGTTAATGTATTTAGCTCAAAGCACCACACTAAGAAAATATGTCTCCTCTAATCGACAGTGCTGCCATTTTTCCAATTTGTATAACCTTTTTGAACCAAACTTTTCCAAGCTCTTTAACATGTTTAGCAGCTGTCCTTCTTTGACATGTAGAAGTGATGGAAAGCAGTGCACCCCTCTACATGCTCATCTCATCATTCATGAGGCCTCAGACCATTACACTAATTTTATGCCTAATTATGGGGTTTTAAAAGAGCACTTTTACAGACCAGTAAAAGCCATGATTCTTTCATCTTGTAATCATTACTGGGAATGAGATTAAACAAAAGATACAGTAAATACACAGGATCTTCAGCAGTGCAGCCCCCAGTTGTGCTCTCCCTCTCTCTCTTTTGTGTGGCCAAAATCCAAAGTATTTAACCTATTAATGAAAGTACTTTGAAGAAGAAGTTTGATACAGTACATCCCGGACCTGTGAATGAATCTCTAATGATGTGACAGATGGTCCAGGAGGATTTGCTCCAGCTGCAAACAGCGGAGACCATTTTTTAAATTACATTAACTGCTGGAATTGCTTTCCACTTCAGTCAACTGGCAGTGACCCCCCCTGTGGTCCCACTGATTACAAGGTAGGATGATCTGACAGAGGTGATGCAGTCTAGAGGATGCATTACCTTATTGATAATGCTATTCATCGTATGCATTGAGCACACACTGCTGGATCCTTTGCTTGCGTTTATTTGACATCTCCCCTTTGTATTGTGTTTTTGCATCAATTTCTCCATTTATATTTATGTTAGGACTGCTTGTGGCAGCTAATACATTTCATCTCACAGGTGCTTTCCCCTCGTGGCTCATGTTTTTGTCTTCTACACTTTTGTACAGATCATTGACAGCCGCTGGTAACACGCAGCATCAACTTCATGTTTGACTGAACAGTGGAAGAGGCAGTTATTCAGCCGAGGCTAGTCTGCTTTCTAGATATAGTGTATTGATTTATTAACTTCTTGATACTTTGAAAGGAGTTTGATGCTCAGAGAATGTCTCCTTAGACTTGAATGTGAAAGGTTTTTAGCTGTCAGGTTTTATTAGATTCTTTTATACATTTGTACTCCTTCTCCTCGTGGCGGACACTGACGCCAGGTCGGTCACACACAAGGTTTTACTTCCCTCTGATATACTGTATATTCCTCTCTGTGGGCATATGATCTGTTTTTTAGACTTGTTTTTTCTCTCTTCATGTCTCCCTTGCATCTCTACCTCAGATCTTACTGTAATTGGGAGGCTAAAGAGCAAGAAGGAGGTGTAAGTGAGGTAAAAAAACAAGGCAACAAGAGACACAATATATTGGCTCTCTAGAAAACAGTGTTGTGTTTGTGCTTTCCAAGGAAAGGCCAGAACTAAAGTCAGGAAACATTAACACATTTACATTACATTCAGCTGACGCTTTTATCCAAAGCAACTTACATGTTTGCTCTATACACTGTAGACACAGCAAAGGGGAGCAATTAGGGGTTAAGTGTCTTGCTCAAGGACACAACAACGTGGACTAGCAGAGACGGGGCTTGAACCACCGATCCTCTGATTGAAAGAGGGCGTGCTAACCACTGAGCCACAGTTGGCCCGACATTTAAAAAGTCTCTGATGCCCCTCATGGTGTCTCTGCAACATGCTCTTGTCAGACAGAACAGAAGTTGTATTTTCTTTACTCCCCCAGGTGATCTGGCTTTATATTCATAGCATATGGTTTCTGGGGTGATTGATGAGATGGTGTTCAAACGGTTTAAGTTAATGTCTCTAGCAGGGATTTCCTGTTAATCCTACATTCAATCTCATAAAAAGATTTACCTTGACAATACAAAGTGTGTTTTATTTAATTTTTTTCGTCTTAGCTTTGTCCAGCACATTCAGCTTTTGACTCACTTGTCATGCTTTGAATTGGATTTGAGATAAATAATGTTTACCAGTATATTTTCAAGTTTAAATATATAACATCACCACCTTCTCTCCTGGTTGTCCAGGCGATCCTGGTAATCCAGGCACTCCTCTCTCACCCTGAAAGAACAGACGTGTGTTACAAAATAGCTCAACAGTGGCCACAAAGCAGTGCCACAGCATGATAATGAAACCGTTTTGGCCACAATTGTGCTTTGTGACCTTCCTACCAAAACACCAGGCCTCCCTTGCTCGCCTTTGTGCCCATCTGACCCGCGTGGACCCTGACGGAAAAAAAGAAACAGCTTTAAATTCTCTATTCTAGATGCTAAATTTAATATTCAGGTAGTAAATAAACTGAAATGTTCTCTACCTCCACTCCTGCTGGACCTGGCAGCCCTGCGCTTCCTCTAATGCCAGGGATACCCTTAAAATAAAAAGAAGATGGGAGATACACACATTTGGTTAAACATTTGAACCCCCTCAACTGTGTGCATGCTCTCAGTGAGTCGCGGCTGCAGGGTGAGTTTTTGATCATGTGGTAGAACATGTGGTTTACTTTTGGATGTTTTTCATCAACCAAATTACGACTGTGCGGCCACCGGTGGTATAATCAAAGATGTTTTTCTATTTATCCACTGGAAAAATACGTAAATAAGTATATTTACCACTGAAGCGGTTCTGAGCACATTGAATTAACAAGCTGCAACTGTCATGACTTAATGGATGCATTAACTCAATTGTTTCTGGTCTTTTCTCAGATGCTGTTGTGGATGCTGCTGTGACAGTGTGGTTGGCAATTAAGATCTGTATATTTGTATATTGAACTATGTAGTACTCACAGGCTTACCATCAGCACCAGCAGGTCCAGGCTGACCAGGTTTGCCAGTGTTTCCATGCTCTCCCTAAAGAAAGTGAAATGAGCTGATTTAATGATGTGCGACTAAAAGAGTTCTTTGTATGTCTTTATGCAACCTCAAAGCAGCAGAAATGAATCCAGAGAGAAAGGGAGTGTTGATTTTATGTTTTTTGCTGAGTTAGTTTATCTAATGTAAGATGCTCTTGGACACTGTGGGGCTATAAGGAACATCTGCAGCCTGCAATGGTCCCAGTATGGCTCTATTAGTAGATGCAGTAAAAGAATAGCTGTGATGTTATAAAGATTCCTGAACCCATGTAGGTTGAATTAACAAAGAGTTTTGTGGCTACGTTAAAATATCTCTGTGGTCCGTGTGTGGTTTTTATGACCGAGGCTGCTATTATTTGGTTATTACCCCATGATCAATAAAAAGGGAAAATTTAGTTTTTTTATCATTATTTTGGTCATTTTCCACTCTAACCAGTGTTTATCGTAAACAGCGGTCTGGTTTTCTTTAAGCAAACAGCACATTACAACAGGATCTTACAAGGCTAACCATACTGCAACTTCCTTACAACTGCAAGCCGCAATTTGCCAAACAGAAGAAAAGAGGCTATTTAGTGTCTCCATAATTTGTAGTTTTCAGCAGATAAGTGTGTCTTTGAGAGATTAAAGAGCTGAAAGCTCCCACACAGCACTCTTTCTGGTGTTTACAGGCTGTAATGACTGGAGCTGGATTTGACCGATCGGTAAAGTGCAACCTCATGTGCATATTGCTCATCCGACACAGAGAGCAGCATGCAGACATCCAGCACACAATCTCTCAAGGCAAGGCTGTGAGTGGTCTGTAGAGAACAGAAGGGAGTCTACACATAAACCAACATCGCTAATTATTCTTTTCTCATTTTATCTCAACAAAAATCCACTGTTTAAAGTAAATATTTAACCAACCGTCTGAACACTGAGGATGTGGTTGAGCTCTGTGTTAAACCAGGAACAGACTCTATCCTCTTTGCATTTATTTCTGAAGGCTAATTTTGCTTGACGGCTGGTTTTCAGTGTGGCGCTATGTGTACAATAAAATAACAAAAGATAAAGAATGAAAGATAGTAGAAAGAGGAAAAAAACATTTTTAATAACTGGCCTTTATTCCTGGAAGTCCAGGGGCTCCAGGAGGACAAACACAGGGCTCTTGCGTTGGCTCGCTGTAATCAGGACTGTTGGAGCACTGTAATAAACAAAGAGGCATTGAGCGTAGATACAGAAGCCGCATATTAGAGTGGCAACGATTTATGGATTTATTAAATAGTCAACAGGAAAGTATTTGTAGCTAATCTTCATTAAGTTATTTTTGATGAGCACATTCTCTGGTCCCTGCTTCTCAGATATGAATATTTGCTCATTTCCTTAGTCTTCTATTGTACACTGATAATTTGTTTTTGTTTTTGACTATTGAGCAATCGATCATAATGGTCAAATGTTTGTATATGAACCCTGAAAACTTGTGAATACATGACATTTGAACTTTTCTTTACAAAGCTTATTTTACCTGCAGTGCATCTGATCCATCTGATCCTTTGCGGTGTTATACTTGCAAGCGTTTGTAATTTTAGGCTACTCATCTTGTCTCTTTTGATATTTTCATCCTCATATTAAAAACATTAATTTGGCACTGACTTTGTCGTTATAGCAGTTTCAAAGCCAACAATAATACCGGGCCACTGCTTCAAAGTTAGAGCCAGCAGACAGTAAAAAACATGTTTGAAGCTGAACCATGGGTCCTCCTCCAACAAATTATTGGATATATGAACAGATGTGACTTGAAAGAGATATGCTGAGTTAACACTTTCACTACACAATACTGCAATACACTGAGCTGTTGGAATACAAAGCAAGACATTTTGTTATGCCATTCAGAAGGAGGTGTGGAGTTAACTGATGGGGAAAGTGTGAGTTTCAAAGCACAAACAGATGTGGTTGAACAAGGTGAGAATTAGGTGAGAAGAAGTTATCTTTGTTGCTTTTGGACAGAAAAACAAGCAGACTCTTGTACTTACAACTCCAGGTATTTCACACGCAGTCTCTCGGTTACTCTGCTCGGGGTCGCAGTAAATGCGAAGTTTCTGGATTTCAAACTGAACAAAATTTAAAAAGAGAAGAAACTCTTGTTAAAAACACAACCTTCACGGTTGGAGCCTCTAAACAAGCTGACAAAACAAACCTGGAGGTAATTTTGCAACGTTTAGTTCAGTTTTATCAGTGCTTTGCCACTAATGAATTGAAATTGCGATTGTACAACTGTTAAATTGCCCTCGTTGGGCATGAAGCAGCTACATGTTGCCAGACCTCCCTCAGTGCTGGAAGCGTTCTGCAGGGACGTTACACTATTCTTCCATTATTTGGTATTTTGTTGATGTTGGTGGTAAAGTGGCTCCAGAATGTCCCGTAGACTGTTCCCCTCCAGTTACCATGTGAGCAGAGAGATGATCCTGACATATGATTTATGTTATTTTCAGCTTCATGAAAACATTAGTACGAGCTGGCAGCATCAATCAATATTAAACAAAATGGTTTGCATTTTGTTCATGATAATAACAGTTTTTAGCCTATTTAGGTTTAAACACAATACGAATGAATGCCTGGCGTGGTCTGTTGGTCAATGCTAGTTTAAAGTTGTTGAAAAATTACCTTGTGGTACTTTTAGAGGTCCTATTACAAAAATCTGCTTCCAATTACAAGTGTGTTTATCCAGACGTGATACTCACAAAAGTGCATTGACTCTGTTAAATGGCTTAAAACGACATGATCCTTATAACAATGGATCAGTAAACACAATAGCATTCACTGCCAAGCTGTGGCTTAGTATCCATAGCTATACTGAAGTAAAAGTCATGAATGATTTATGTTCTTCCCTTCTTTCTTTTTTTTATCAATGGATTTTCAACACAGACCATCTCCTATTATTTATCATGGTACATACTTTTTTGTGATTACATTATATTTATACATTATACATCATATTTTGCTTGATATACATTATAATCTAACTAGTTGTACTAAGGATTTTAGTACAATGTCTGCACTACTTACATTATTTTACATGTATTTTATGTCATTGTCCAGTTGTGCAATTGTTTCATAATAACATTTTAACAATTAGAATAAAAGGATGTTTTGTTCAAGTTGTTTTCCATATCGTTATTGTTACATTAAAATTATGTATTTATATTGCACTACATTTGCACTTCTTATGTATTTACATTGCACTACATTTGCACTTCTGCAGAGCAAATCACAACACAGGATAATTAGGATTTATTGGCATTTTTGGCACAAAATGTAGCAATTGAGTCAAATAAAACAAAGATTAATAAGACCTACTGGAGAGAAAGGCACATGTTTTGCCAATCTCAGGAGGCAGCAATAAACTGTGTGATACTGTTTAAAACATATATCAGCACTGAGTTTGCTCAACTACTCATTAAACAAACTGTTCCCTCTTTCTATAGTCAAGTTGACGTATTTTTTTTATGGGAACCAAACGTATATTTTATGAAAATAGGGTTCTTGATGTCGATAAACTTACTGGCACTGTTGTTTCCTTTCTGACATATTTTCCAACTTGGGTTTTTCCATTGATAAAAATACCGACAGGGGGCTCCAAGGATCGGGTTTCAATCTCCAGGTCGTCAACATAAAGAGTAACATCCTCCTCGGTGACCAGCAGCCGCAGCTGGTGCCATTTCTCATCAAACAGCTTCTTTTGTCACGAAAAAGAACAGAACAAAAACAAATTAATATTATTGTAAGTGCTGGATGTCTGCTGATGAAGACATTCGAAAAACAATCTGCCCCCTGGAGGGAGTGTTTACGTTGCTGTAATTGTCGTTCAGAGCAGAAAGCAAAGGAACTCAGTGACTCATTGCGGCATTTTGATGTGTTCAGACCTGGACTATACAAATTAGTCATGCTTATGAAGCATATACAAATATTGTGGCATTTTAAACCATTCTTAAGCTCTGACTGTAAGGAAATTGTCACACAAAATCCTCATTTGGTAATATTTTTTTTTTTGCAGTTTCTGGATAAACTGCAATGGAGATAATCGTTTGTCTATCTAAAAGAGTGCAATTATATGTACTACTTCTTCAAAGGCAAATTTGTATTCTGTTGATCAGAGCGATTTTAGCTTTTCTAAAGGTTGAATAGGCTTTCAAAGCTCTAAAGGCTTATACCAGCCGTCTGGATGAGTGAATAAGAGGATTAGGATTGATTAGTTACATAACAGGTATTATGTGGTTGAAAGAAAGTGCTTAAACCTTTGGGAGTGCAACGATTAAAACAGTTTCCGGATATAATGAACAGAATACCTTTGAATACCATTAATTACCTGTATTAGTGTGCTTTCTCTTGGACAAGTTACACACATTTATATTCTGACTTTATAGCAGAAATGTATCAATCAGACCATTAAAGATGTATTGCAGCAATTTAACTTTGCAACTACATAAAGATGAGAGACTGATAAAACACAGGTTAAAATAAGAATGGTTGAAATCGAAGATGCAAAGCCCAAAATATCCTAACATTTATTCTCTAGTAAAAAGGATGGATACTACATTTCCCATAATGCACCTCAGTGGGTCTCTTTCTGTGATCATTTCTGTCTGGTAAACACTGCGACGTCGTCATTTTCTCAGGCTTAAAAAAGCTCCTACACAGCCAAAGAAGACGTTATACAACTGTGTTGCTCAATACTCTCTTTGAAAAGTTAACTGATCTTAATGTGTACAATCTGTGGAGTTCTAAGATTGTTTAAATGAAATAAAACACATGTTTAACGTACCATTGCTGTGTGCTGTGAAAATATAACCGTTTGAGTTCCACTTGGCGCCTCACTGGTTGTGGTGAACATGACGGTGCGCTCCACTCCATTTAGAGTGACCGCCATCTGCGGTTTCCCATCACGCGTCTGTATTCTCCACACGTCCCACTCCTCTATTGCCACTGATCCTGTATACCTCAGTGTGGCCACAAAAACATACGATGGAGGCAGGCCATCAGGAAAAAGGGTCCTGGAGGACCAAATATAAAAGTCAGTCAACTTGTGAAATCACTGGTGACAATGAAGAGAAAGAATAAAAGCAAGGTGATTACCGCGTAGCCGCACTCAAGTCGACGCGAGATGTCACTTCATAGGCCTTAGTGCCATAATATGTCCCTTGTATCTTCTTTGCTTTTTTAGCCAAATTTAAATGTAACAGAATATCAAAACCCTTCTCATCGCGGGAATCTATGGCAATTCTTGCTTGACAAACGGTCTCTGCAACAGACAAATACAGTTAAATGAAAAGATAAACAAACAGGGACAAGTGTAGAATAATGGATGAAGAGATACCACTCCCCTTATGAAAGTGAGATTTGACCTCATAATATTTGGGCAGAAAAACACTTTCAGTTCCGGACAATGATCAGCAGTCGCTTACCTTCGCAGAGTTTTTGTCGTATGATCTGCATGATCCTGGAAATACCTTTGTAGTCCTCAACAGAAAAGACATAAGTTGAAAATGGCTTGTTTGCAATGTCTTGCAACTGGGACACTAATGTCTCTGGCCCAACACCGATTGCAAACAGAATTACTCCTTTTTTCCTTGCCACCTCTGCCGCTTTCAAAACCTCATCTTGAGACTTCCCGTCTGTGAGGACAACAGCAATTCTGGAAATGCCTGACGGGCCGCGTTCGGACAGGCCAAACAGTTTGTCTGTTGCAAACTTAATGGCTGTCCCTGTCCTTGTGTTTCCCCCCATGTACTGAATGGACTCCATCGCCTTGATGAGTTCTTTGGTGGAGAAATGCTTCCCCAGTGGTATTTCTAAAACGGGGTCATCGCTGTATTGGACGACTCCAACCTGGGTAAACTTCTGTCCAATGTTGAAGCTTGTGGTTATGTTGACAAGCCAGCGCTTTACTAATTCAAAATTGACATCTTCAACACTCCACGAGCCGTCGAGAATAAAGACCAAATCACATGGTGCGGTCCTACAACCTGAAGCAGACAGAAAATTATCAGTCAACAGTTTAAAATAATAGTTTCAACAAATCCTTTCTAGTTTGGTGGAATACTACTACATTTACAGTACATGAAACCATGCTTTGCCAGTTGTATGCCTTTGGCAATTTGTAATGTATGGACAAGAAACAAAACAAAGTGTGAGACAATGAAGACAGAAGCATTCTTACTTCTTATGTCTTCATCTTGAGCAGCACTAAACAAATGGAGAAGCATGAAGCACAGGCATCTTAAGACACAATGCATGGATGTTGCTTTGTAACCCATTATGCAGCTGTGCCAAGTTCCAATTGTGCACCTACAGGGAAAAGGAAACACATGCTTTGTATTGCAGAGAAAAAGAAAACGGACAATGCAAGCAGTTGTGACACGTGGGCCCTGTGCTATTCTTGCCTTGACAGAAGTTAATGCCTCATAATTTTTTCCATTATTGAGAATAATTCTCCATAGGCTTTAATCACAATCACTATCCTACTACCTGCAGTTTCACACATACAGTAAGTGATTATAAAGGCTGCGTGATACCTTAAAACTTCTTTAACCCCAGTTGAGCCCAAGCCATTTAAAAAAAGAAATTCAGAATGATTTGGATACCCATACTAAATACAGAATATCTCCTCAGCCACAAGAGCTATTTTAATCATTTCAAAAGGTATAATATACAGAGAACAGGTATGAGACCAGTTAAGAGGTTCATATAGCAGTATATGTGTTATGGGTTTATTGGTTGATGATAGAACACAGAAAAAAAGAAGAAAAAAAAGAAGACTTCCAGGATGTATTTCCTCTTTTTAATTATGCATATCATTGCTTCCTTTCCACTATAAAATAGCACTATGTGTTAACAGTATCTCTGCAAAGTTTGACTTTGATTAAGTGAAGTTAAATATTTTTAGTAATTAACTTAGTGCAGATTTCGTGAACCGTAGGTGTAGGTCCCCTGAAAGCAAAACTTTCCTAACTTTCTTCCTGGACCTTGGACGCCTCTGGTTCCTCAAGCAGATGCACCCGCACATACCAAGCAAGTATCGTTTAATCCATAACTAAGTAATATTTCAGTTTTTTGGCTGAAAGAAAATGCAATGTGGTTGATATCTTGCAGAGGCTTTGTCTCACAGTGGTTTTGGCGCAATTGGCAGATTCCGTAGGTCGTAAGCGTTACAGAAAGGTGCGCCAATCATGTGTGGCATCAAGCTAGGGATATAAAAATAGATATTTTCCTTACTTGGGGAGCTCTCTCGAGTCACTTTCGAGTCCTTCGAGTCATATTTATGGTTGAATTGTGTTATAAACATGTAAAATAAAGTTATGTGCTCTTGTAAGGCCAGGCTTTGTAGTTTTTTTTGCTATGTCACATCAGTGGCTTTGGTTTCGATTCATGGGAGTATGAGGACTTGGAGAGTGAGGAAGAGCTCCTGATGAAGAATTCAGCCCCCATGTTTGGGGCTGCTGGGGCTCATAAGGTATAACATGATTCAAGCGTTGTATACCCATGGAAAAAAAACAGCATTTGTGTATTGATGTCAAGTTCACTCTATGTTATATGAAGGTGATCTTAAGCTTTGTATGAATGTGTATGACTCAGCATGACAGCAGGGAGTCCACACTGTAATCATTTGTTTCATTTTCAAACATTTTCCATATTAATTTTGTTGTTGCTAGTTATTTTTGGTTAGGTTTTGTGGCTCAACAGTTGTTGTTTTTACAGCAGGACCGGTTATGATGATTTATCTCCGGGATAGGCATTAGTACAGAGGAGTGTTCACATTTAAACGGACTTGGTGCAAATTTGCATATTGCACTTAGGTCAAGGCCCAAGTGAACAGACAGAGCAGTCCATTCATTGTTTGTGGTAATTCTTCTTATCTTATTACAAAAGGTAGGGTACAAAAATAGAAGACACCAATGCTAAATAATTAATTAAATACTGAACAAAATAATCTTAATACGTATGGTTTAATCCAGGGGTGTCAAACATACAATTATTATTATTATTATTATTATTATATAATTGTTAAAATTGCAGGAAAAAAAAACAACCACAGATCCTCTGATTGAAAGACAGACATTCTAACAATTTAGCCACAGTCGCAATTGATTAGAGCACTGACATTACTAAACATATTGCCTAACTGCGAGGGAATCTGCAGAGGAGAGCCCAGGCAGGTAAACAGTGGGCTGATGTCTGAATTTTTGGTCTTTATGTTTCTAGTTTATTGTAGAAAGACCTTAAAATAGGGGTTATTATCCAAAAAGCTTCACCAATTATTTAAACATAGAGAAATATTATAATTATGTATGAGTTATTATGCTATGATTTTACTCTTACGGCCCACTTGAGATCAAAATGGGCAGCATTTGGCCCCTTCACTAAAATGAGTTTGACACCCCTGGTTTTATCAGACAAGATCTTAACAATGTTTATATTATCACTTTATAAAGTTGATATGTTGAATGCCCATTCATATGGAGTCAGTACTATCCACTTAGGGAGTGTTTTTAGCTCTGTTTTTGGTCTCTACCAACGCCAGAGAAAGATAGCTTGCTCTTTAGCTGCTAAGTGCTCCACTATGTTCACCAACTAGAGGCTAACGCTAACTTCTGCTGTTTAGTGGTGAGCAGGTAGAGCACAATGGATTTGTCTGAGTTAATGCTGAAAGCAGCTGCAGGCAGTTGTCACGGAGGCCATCAAGTGCAAATCCTATCAGCCCATGTTTGCTTTTTCCTAAGTGATGCTCACATCCTACCTCCCACTGCTGCCACAGACTCTGCTTTACTGCCCACAAATCCCTAATTCACTTACTTGAGCCACAAAGTTATACTCTGAGCTCTGCATCCAACCTCCTTGTGGCACACTTTATCTTTCCAGTCCTGCTGCACATCCACAGTACACCTAAGCATTTTCCTTTTAAGCATCCACCACATCCTCACATGGCACTTTCAGCTTTACTAAATAAACAACTCACTGAACTTCTGACCACAACTGCCCTTAAACCACTGCTCACTGTTTCCTGTGGGATCATCATCTGTTTCCTCAAATCTGATGCCATTTGCCAATCTCTGCCCACCCTTGGCCAGAATACTGTACAACACGACTGCCCAGAAAAGCTTCACTCCTAAACCTTTCCTCCCTATGGATCACACTAATTGTAATATCTTCCTTCAACAGATTAATTCATATCAACCAGTTACCATCACATGCTGCAAAAAGACTTACAATAGTTATCGTAGTACATGTTAGGAACATGTTAGAGAAACAATTTGTACATATGATTAATCTCTTTCGGTTTGTTCCAATACCTTTCAACTCCCTCCACCTCTTCTTCTATATTCCTAATTTCATCCACTCCCTTGTACCGATGTTTTTCCCTACAACCAGAGTCTACCTAAATAATCACTCAATCAGGAATTATTTTGCTGCATGTTCCCAGCACTTAAGGCTCCTCACTCTACACCTGAACAACAACATTCTTGCTGAGTGCAGACTGTTGAAAAGCTTCTCCTACGCTCCAGGAACAAAAAAAAAGGTGTCAAAACATAGCAGCTGATGTTCCGATATAACCTTGATGTTATGTGACTGTCAGATAAATGATGGTAGTCTGAGGCCCCTCAAGTAAAATATCTACATATGGCATCTGATCTATTTATTAAATGGTTATCTATACATGTGATTTTTTTTCCTGACCCGATCGACAGCAGAAGCGTAGCACCCATCCTCCAGTTCTCCCTCAGGTAAACATTGTTAGCTCTTTCAGCACTTTAGCTGCAGTTTGCACTGTTAGCTATCTAGCTGTGAGACACCGGCTCTTCATCGATATGTTCAGGGCCGTTAAAAGCTGATCGAAATGCTCCCAATCACGGATCTTGCACCTTTAAGGTTAGGGAAATTTGTGGTTGTGGATTTTAGGTGGAAATTGCAACATTTTGCATTGATATCTATGTTGTACCAATTCATATGACTTTGGTGATCCCCTCACTTTTCATCTAGCGCTATCGCCAGGTCAACATTTCTATTTGTTGAGTACTTTGGTTTATGACCAAATACCTGCAAAGCTAACAACATCCTTAGCACCCTCAGTGTTTCTTTTCGTCCAATGTTAACGATTGCAGTATTTTAAAAATCAAACAATATCATGTGAATGTGTCAAACTAAGATGGTGAACATAGTTTAAATTATACTTGCTGAACATAAGCGGGTTGACATTAGCATGCCGACATTAGCATTTAACTCAAAGCTAGCACAGCTGTAAACTCTGTACAACCACAAGAGGGCCAATTTAAGCCATTTCAACTAATTGCCAAATCTGTCCTGTTTCTGAGATCAGTCTTGGATATGCCTTGGCACAAACCCAGATATTGACCACAGATCCCACTCAAATATTAGTGTAACACATGACAAAATGCAGTTTGTCCTTTAACATTAATGTCTAAAATACACTATAACAAAATGGCATGTTGCATACCTGCTGTATTTTACAAGTTTATTTCAGTTACATGATATCATTGGATGTGCTTCAAACAAGTACAATGATGGTTATGTTCATGCTCATGGAAATAGAGATGAACTGAGATACTAAGAACCAGGTGAAGCAGTAACAGTGTGTGTTTACATTGTGCCTGTGAGCAGAGGGTAGACAGGTTTTATCATGTCTTGTTTGTGGTAAAGTATCTTCTTCATTGTTCAACATGTGAAAGAAAGAAACTGCTGACACCCTAAAAGGAGGGAGTTGCAAATTAAGACCAGGTATGCTGTGTACAGTAGAAGAAGCAGGACTTGTGGAAGGAACTTGATAGGAAGGAACTGACTGTATTCCTTGTACATAGCTATTTCTGATTGTGACGGTCAACGAAACATTGGCTAGGACATCCCAAAAGCTTGTATTCCTACACAGCCAAAGAGGGGTCACACTCTTTAACCTGACTGGATTTTTCCACCATGTAAACTCAGCGTTGAAGTAACAGTTGAAAGACACGTTTAGCTGCCATAGTTCTGCAAGACGTTTTCTTCAGAATTTTTCCCCACTAGAGAGCTGGAGGAGGTTGTTGGAAAACCCCCGCGTTGGCAGGCTCCAGTCAGGATGACTTTCCCCTCAACTGACTTTCCCCAAGAGAAGTGTTTTTACACCTCTGCTTGAGCCACATGGAATTAATTTACAGTAAAATTCCGGCTGTGGACTTAAACCAAACACATGTAGTTATGATGAAGATAAGCAACCTTCGTTCAGGTATAAAGACACAACATTATGCATGCTATGCTATAATGCTTCCAGTTGAAATGCATGCATAATGTAGCAGAATTAGCAGGTGCACTTGTGTTGCAGGTTAGTACCAGACTCTGCTGATCTATGTTGTTATTGGGGCAGCACAGAACTGGCAGAACTGTAACTCTGTTAATATAACTAGCACATGGCATCAATTCTAGGTCGAGTCAGTTGTTTGTTGCAATACTTTGCAAACTTAATAAGATGTATGTGAGACTTATTCACAGTTTAGGGGTCCAGCTGGAAATGTCGTTCAGTAAGCTGCTGAACAAATAATTTCTCCCAATTCACGAGATAACGTTTCACTTGTTTCGGGTGGGCGACACTGAGTCATCACACATATTTTAAACACTGTAACACAGATGTTGTGCTTAACAAGTTATACTTCCCTTCACAATTTATATTTTTACAGCAGGAAGCCATGATAAAAAAGATAGATCTTTTCAAGTTGTGTATGTAATACAACTGCTTGCTTTAACTCCACTTGACCTGCTGAAGTTATACTTATCTGCTGTACATTTTGCAAGAGGAAGTTGTTTCATTTCAGAAACAAAAACTGCTGTTCATGCTGAACAGTTGCCAAGATCAGAGGGATTTATTCCTGCCAAATTCTTCAGGCAACAAGGGAGAAAGCCAAGCCTTATCAGTTGTTCTTAGGAATCTGTTCAACTAATCCAGATGCTTCAATACGGTCTTGTAAAATGTCTGCTCATATAGTCCTTATCGCTGTCCACTCCAGTCCTGCCTCTATTATTTGTGTATATGCTATTCTCACATCTGTAAAAGAAAATTGTACGAGTACAATACATGCAATACTGTGGTGCACTGTGCAGTATGCTTGCACAGATTGAAGAAATATGGAAGAAAAAAAAAGAAAAATTGTGAAATGGCCAGGAAAGAAATCTTGAGCTGATTCCATTCATTCTTTGCATGACAGTAGCACAAACAAGGGACTGATAAATGAGCTTAATGTCTTCAATATGCAACTGCGGCAGCACAGAGTCGATAAAAGTTGACACTGTAAAAACCCATCTGCAGGCTTATCTGAACACATATGAACAATATATTAAATACACTAAAATCAGCCCAGCAAATTCACTTTAATGATCAAACTGCATCCATAGATTCTAATACATGTCTATTGATAAAATAAAAATGACAGTTACATCATTATGCATAAAAACAGACACAAAACCTCTAACTGCATAGTAGAAATTCAAAAATTCTGAAATACAATAGGTTTCCTCACAAAAACACAGAAAGTAAACAAAAGGTTACCGGTAAGCGTCCAATCCCTGGTGTGAGTTCCTGTTAATCCTCTCATTGAGAGCCAATGATCACAGTCCTGAGTTTACATAAACTGAATTTAGAAAGAAGTGCACATGTTTCTCTGCAGAATGAAAGCCTGCCCTTTCCTGCAGCTCTCTGTCTCCTCTGTTTCTGTCCTTCTTCCTCCCCCCCCACCCCATTCCACCTCCTCCACCCTCACTCCGGACTTTTACTGGCCTACAGCCACCCTCAATTACAGTGGGTGGAAAGAGAAGCAGATAAGGAGAGCATGCAATAGTGAAGCAGACAGCCCATCTCTGACAGTCCAAAAGGAAAATAATAGTAATGAGCACTGCTTCCTTCCAAGTGTTAGAGGGTTTGGATCGTGTGCGAGTTGCTAGGGGCATAACCAGAGAACATGGACACAGAACAAGCACCGGATCAGCCAACTAGCTTTAGTATACTGAGACACAAATACTGTACTGCTCATGGTACCTTCAGCATGTCTTCAAGTGCTCAGCAATATGTTAAACTACTCCTTTTTAACTTCCACTTCATCACCCAAATGGACAACAGATTATGTTCTCACAAGTCAGCAATGAACAAGGTGTGAAAAGCTCCTGCAGGGCTTTTTTTGCAGCGCGAACAGCTGGAAGTCATTATATATGCAGAAGTGAAACTACTATCAGTAGAGCAGGCAGATCTCAGTTTGATCTGCTCTAACAAGTTGTATCATGTTTGTGCTCAGTGACGGCCAGCTCTGAATCAGCTAAGAGCAACCTCAATGTTTGCACGCTCTCTTGAAGTCTGGCAGTGTACTGAACTCTGTACTGTACAACACTATTTTATTCAGAACAAAAAGAAGGCTTGGTTGTTCACTACAGAGCAGTAAAGGAGAGTATGTACGATTGATTGTCTCAATATTTTAAAGTCATCTTCAAAAGTAAAAAAAGCAATTCATTTTGACAAGTCATGGCGTCAGCGGTTTTGGCAAATTTTTCTCTCTGTGGCCTTGAATTTCACTGATTACTTTAAACGGTTTATTTGTGGCGATATTATAAATGAGACATGTAGAATGAAATGTTGTTGATGTAATATCACAATTTTAAGCTTAGATTCGGTTGCTTTTTCTGATGAAAATCTAACGAGAATTACTTTTTTTTACATCTTATGGGTATGATAAATAGTGTAGTTTTACCGATTCTTTAATTCCATCCCAAAAGTAAGCTTAAATCTTTATTTGCAACCGCTTGGACGATACATTAACATGCTCCTCACGTGTTAATAATGATAATAATGATACTCCATACTTTTAAAATAGTGTATCAACAATATAACACACAATATAACACATCTGAAGAGGGCCATTCTCCATAAAGATAACTTTTAATGTTATACTTTAAATAGATGTTGTCATTAATACTACTTTTATTTAAAAATGCAGGATTTAGTGCAGGATTTGTTTTTAAATTGGTTATTGCTTCCTTCTCCTTTAGAAAACATGTATTTCGACTACTGCTAAAATGGTAAATAAAAATCATCAAATGGTGATGTATTTAAGCAATAAGGTACTCGAGGCAGTACTGTATCGTCAATAATGTACTGTTCAAGGGTGTTGTTGCGCGGAGGGCCGGTTGAAAGCAGGGTGGAGGATGACACTTAGCCACCGATGTAAAGAAGTGCTCTCGCTGCTTCTGTCCGTCTTTTCTCCGTCATTTTTCTCCTCCATGATGTTTAGAGAACTTGCCTCACATCGGGAAATTAGCGACGTAATTATCTCTCACTGGAAATTATCACGATTTTGTGATCAAACCCTTTTTATTCCTCATCTTAGTTTCCGGTTTTATGCACTCGCTCCCCGCTAACTAGTCTGCTCTCTGAGTGTTATCTGCTCTTCTCTCCTGATTGTGAACCGTATCAACGTTTGACTGTACAGCAGGAACAGGGACCACAAATACATTGTTCACCGCTGACATTATCATCAAAAGTCATTCCCCCCAAAATATCAAAGTTTACACAAAACATGTTTGGTAACTGTCAAGCTTGAAATGACAACTAACAGTCGCGCAATTTAAATCTACCTGTTATTTTAAGTGCGCACTGATATGGATCGTTCTCTAAATATAAACAGGCTGTACAGTACTTTATGGCTGAATAAAGTACACCCCGTGACTCACTCTCAACCAATCAGAATGCTTGATTTGATCTACCCGTATTATAATAACAAATAAAGCTCTCTTGACAGGAAGTGCTAAAGATGTCATCATGACGCCATGTCACGCTGATTGAACAGATTAGTTATGGCGGCCTTGTTGACCCTGAGCCTCAGCACACTCTGCTGGATCACATCGGCAAAAGCTGAGTTGGTGTTTGGAGCCCGGGAGTGGCCAACCTGCTGGGAAGAGTGGACTTTCCAATGCTGACTAATCTTCTGTCTCCATGTGCCGTTCTCTGGTTTGTAACCAACATAAAGGAAACCCAGAAACTCCCTGTGCTTATTTTCCTACAATAAGTCACATAGTTGTCTTCTGAGGCTACACGTTGATCAATGACTGTTTATATTTCTGGAAATTTGACAATATTTACTTTTAGCAGTGAGCTGATCAAGATTGCATTATAAATATGCTTGGCTAATTAGGCCCATAAGAGGAGAATAGGACACACTGTCAAGTATGTCACCCTTTGAATGGAAGAAAAACTACAGAAAATCAGCTGTAAATAAATTGCCACAGTATGATTAATTGCAGTTAATTGAACACATGTAAAGACAGTTTTGAAACTTGCTAATTAGGCAAAAATATTTTCGTTTGTACAGGCTCCAGGACTTGATACAAGGCAATGCCTACTTTAGATCACTTGTTCGAGAGAGGTAAAACCATTCAATATTTTACAAAAAAAGAAATACCCTATGGTGGTCTCAAGCCCTATGTTAGGAACCATTCGCCAGGAAGTAAAATTGCACCACTGCATAGTAGTTTGTGCATTCCACATGGTTTTGTGTGAATGGTGTATAAAACATGCGCTCCTCTGGCATACAAAGTGTTAAAATGGATGTCAAATATCTAGATATTGGTGCAGTAAAATTGGCGCAAAAATGTCAATGAGCTTTAAATGTTTCCATTTAAATCCATACAACTGATGACCACGAAAAAAAAATTGATAACACATTTGCCCTCAGGCAATCTTGTAGGGGAAAAGTCGGATCAAATGGGCTTGAAAGCCTCTTTTCTATCTGGCTATTCATAGCTGTAAGTTAGTAACTGCTCCCATGATGTGTCCCAACAGCCTCAGGCCAAATTAATAAAAGCCTTTTCACAGATTCTTGCACTGCCCTTTAGCTCCTTTCCACAAGATCATGAGAGAACTTGTTTTGTACAAAACTCAACCTCAGAATCTTATATAATTGAGAAATCAGTTTTTCGAGTCTGCCAATAAGCAAAATCAATCAAATGATTAAAACGAATATGCAATTTGTACATTAAAATAATGAGGAATCAAATTGACCAGAAAATGCTCATGTCTCCACCCACAGAGCAGCATCTCCTTCTGCCAATATATGAAAACATGTGAATGAGGATAAAAAGGTGTGTCAGAATATTTAATTAAATCTACAGTTAGGCATAATAGCATCCGCACTCTGCTCACTGCCACTTCTAGAAAAGTCATTTAGCTTATTGCTTACATCAACTAACATTTACAGAGTCTGGAAGTCGCTCTGAAACTTTTCAAAGAACTGCCTGAGGACAACATAAACCCTCTCTCTTTAACAACCTCAGATTGTGTGCCATCCCTTTGAAGCTTAACCGTCCCGGGTCGATTTAATCAGCTCACATGCATTAAGCCGTATTTATCTTGATCACTTGTATGGTTTGCCGCAGAGATAAATAGTGAGCATGTCTGAAGCAAGTGGTTGAGCCCAGAAAGAAAAATCAGAGGATAATCGTGGATTAGTAATAGTTTCCATGACAGAGGTGACCGTAGCATCCAGAGCAGCATGGCACACATGATGCTGCAGTCGCAGAGGCGGCGGAGGATGACGAGCTGCAGTCGATGGGCTTCTCAGAGGAAACAAATGTGAGCCAGGAAAGACCCTGAGAAGAGCCGCTCCCTTTGAGTTTCTCCCTTAGAAGTGTTTCTCCATTAGACTAGAGCTGTGGAAAACAATCATTTTTTTTTTCTTCATCTCATTAAGTCCTTTCTCTCTCAGCATACATTGATCACAAAGCAGGGGAAATCTCTGGACAGGGCGTCGGTCCGTTGCACAGCTAATGCGGAGAGACAGACGCGGCAGAGTCTCCATTCCACTTGACCAGCAGGTTTTTCAGCTGGAAAGTCGTCACAGGCCAGGAACCAAACCAACTCTGTGTTGCTGTGAAGCAACGGCGCTACAACAGTATCTGCCGAGCCACCATGTGGGAAACATTGCTGTTTGTGTCACTGTTTGTTCTCATCGCTACAACAACGTCTCAGAGACGAGTAAGCACAGGTTCTAGGTCATAAAGTTTGCTGTTGATAGTTAAACTTATAATAATAAACTTGTGTATAATCCTAGCAATTCAATGAAACATAATTAAGATCAGCATAAATCATTACCGGTATGACTTACAAACCGTCCACTTGTGGAGATGCACGGAGCTTCACATTATATCCCCAATCTCAAAATAGCCAATAGTGAGTCCTCGATACTATGTTCCAAGATGGCAACTCATTCGAAGAAAGTTGCTCGCTGGCTGCCTCCACCAACAAAGTTCTTTAGCCTTCAACATTTATTTTTAGAGCATGCACATTAGAGGCCTTTTTTGTGACCAAGCTAGCTGACGTACTAGCTAACGTTTCACATTAATGAAAAAATGATATACTGACTAGGCCCGCTCTAGACTGTTATTATACCAAATGGATGTATTTCTGATAATACAAAGAGTAATTTTGGGGTCCTTGTGGCACTCAGAAAATTGCATTCCGTGTTGTACAGCCATTCCAACAGTAATGATTGTTAATGTAAAACAGTGTGATACTGCAATACAGAATGTGACCGCAACACTAAAATCACCCGACAGGTCCAGAAGCTGGATGCAATGCTGTCTGCCATAGAGCACAACTTATAATTGTTATAATCCTACATTTGTGGGCTTGAAGAGAACGTTTAGTATATATATGCACTGTGTTACATAAACAAGTTATTTAGTTATATTTTTGCATTTTTTCTTCAGAGTTTTAAATAATTTGCTTATATTTTCTTCAGCCATGACTATGGGGTACACAAACACTCTTTATACATTATATAGATAATTACATAAATAATATTCATGTTCTTCAAACTTTACTATGTTTTTTTTTTTCCTGTCATGTTTGTTTTTGTTGCCTTTGCTCCAGTAATGGCACTATATCCATCGACCTCCACTAACTGACTCTGACTCTCACATCCCCGGGACAATTTCAAACACCCTTGCACACTTATTAAAATACATATGCCACTTTTATTTTGAAATACATACTTGTTTTAAAGTACTGTTATCTGTTTGTTATTTACCATATTTATGTTTATTGTTTGTAATATATTTTTATTCAATGTCTATGTTTATTGTTTTGCACTTTTCACGTACTTGGCAAATAAACAATTCTGATTCTGTATAACTATGATCATGAGCCTAAATAAATCATTCACACAAAGGCCTAAAACACACAAGTATAATTTTTTACATTTTTATTATAAAGAACAGATGTTTAAAGACAACTCAGACTGAAATCAGTTTAAATAAAACTATGAATCAAAATGGTAGACGGACTTTTTATACAAATATGTTGTGTTACCACTCTTCAAATCACATCGGTGTTGTCTTCGGTAACCTTGTAGATCAAACTGTTCCCAGAAGTTCAGTTGGGATGCATATTTACATGGAAATTTCAATTTATTTGAACAAACATATATATTAACAAAAAACAATCAACCATGTTTTCCTCCTTTAAGCTCAAAATTCAATTCACCGTCCACTTTTATTTTCCTCTATGGGCGATTCCTCAACCTCCGCGGTGCTGGCTGAGGGGTCCCGCTGGTGGAGTTCAGCTGAGCACACCCAGAGGTGACACAGACACCTGGAGCTCCTCTGAGACCTGCGTGGCCCCTGAGTCCAGGCCGGCCCACGTGTCCCCTCTCTCCCTGCTGCCCTGGCTGGCCGTTAAAGGCTCTGCCAGGACGTCCACGCTGACCTGCAATCGAGGCAAACATGTTGTTTATTCTACAGGCTTCTTAGATTTGGACAACAGAGCATTTACAGAGAGAAATTCTTTTTTGGCAAATATCACACTCCTCTGACAGTAACAACTCTCCTCCCTCGCGCCCTTGGAATTGAAGCACAGACTCAGCTGAATATAGTTTGTAAAATGACGCACAGACCCTGATGTGGACATCTATTAAGGCCTAATTTGAACCTAGTCATCAAACAATAGTAGTACGATAAGTATTGTAAGATTAATTTACCCGTTGGTCCCTGGTCTCCAAAGTAGCCAGGTAGGCCATTACCCTTGGGTCCTTTATCACCTTTCTCTCCTTTGTCACCTGCAAGCCAGACACACACACACACACACACACACACACACACACACACACACACACACACACACACACACACACACACACACACATTGGTCTCGACAGCAGAATGGCCGAAATGCTATTCCCCCAGAAGTGAGCTCCACTCAAGAACACGGCATACATGTTGATTAAAGACCATATGTGCTATTGAGATCATTGTTAAATAAATGTTTAAAACACCTTGTAAATATTCTTCAATTTCATTGACTTGGCACAGGAATGTGGCACGAGTGTGACATAATGCTCAAGCCGCTAACCATAAATTAGAGTCGAGAATTTACACATTAGTCTACACCAGCTTTACAATATTAGATTTGGCAGTTTAGTACAGTGCAGTTCATGATGAAAGGTATAATGAGTCTGTTCTTTCCATTTGTGGATTTATTCAAGTACTTTACTAATGTGCAATTTTAGAAAAACCTTGACTGGAGTCTGACTTGACTGGCCCTCTACTTACATGTATATATCCCTGACTCTGCAGTTCCTCTCAGCGCTTCCATGAGTACCAGCGCCTGTTTACTCACGTTTTAGTTCTCTACCTGCTCAGCACGAGACAGCAATGAGCGACTAGCAAGTAAACGTAGTGGAGGATTTAGTCAAAAACAGTAAAGGTAGATTGAATTTTCTAAGTCCATCAGGTAGCCAGAGAAACAGTGTAATGTTGTTCTATGTCTGCTGGATGTGTAAATAGGTGATAATATGTTAGTGATATGTTTACAGCTCGTTATCCTGCCACTAAGTGGCCAACAAAAACCAATGCAGGTTTAAGTAAAGGATCCAAATTGTTTTTCCACCACTTCCTCAAAACAATCTGTCAGGTTTGTTTTTCACACCTGTTTCTCCTTTTCGGCCCAGTTCCCCGGCTTCTCCGTAGAATCCCGGCAGGCCCAATTCTCCATCAACACCATCATTACCAGGGTCACCCTGACAACATCATCAGTAGGAAAATACATCGTTAATCTTTTGAGTTTACTGTATAAATGTTGGTTTTCTTCTCAGGTGCTCTTTTCAAGTCATCAATTTAGCTTTCACACACTTATGGACAGCTCAAAAACTGAAAAGATGTATTGGCTGATTATATAATACATTTTCAGGAAAACCTTGTACACTACCAATACATCACTGTTCTTGGTTTGGCATTAAATGCCACAACATGAGGCTTACTGGCCATAATCTAATATAGTAGAATATTTTGTATATAGAGCATGTATCAGCCTGAGAGCCATTGTGATTAAAGAAGTTGTGGAACATGAATTGGTTCTACTCTGTATAATAATGTGGAAAAGGCTTTCCAATCCAACGACAGCCTTGATACTCTCCAAAAAATATTCGACACAGACCAAGTGTCTAGTCTGTGACTCCTTACTTGTCCTCATGGAGACGTGGAAAACCGTAATGTTTTCATTCCAAGCTTTTCTGCCAAATTCTTCAGCCCTCGTAGTCCAGTCCAGACCCTAGCAATGTGTTTGCATTTTACTCAGAAAGAGAGACAAAGGCGAACAACGTATGGAGAATGCTCTGCGCTCTGGCAGCGTGTCTCAGCTAAAGGTCCTGAAAACAGGAGGTGAAACCTAAAGCAGGCTGATTCACATTGAACAATGAAAAGCCAAACAGTAAAACTCACAAGAGGGCCTGGGGGTCCTTTCTGTCCGGTGGGACCGGGGGCACCCATGGGCACGTCCCCATACAGAGGACACACTGCAGCACAAGTCCGCTTCACTGAGTTGGCAAAGGTGGACATCTGCTCCAGGATCACTGTCTTACAAACCTCGATCACGTGTTGAGCAGAGAGGGTCGGGCCCTGTGTAACAAATTATTACCACATCCATCACTGGAAGGGACCCAACTGTGGGACATGTAATAAGCAGTGTTACAGGATGGAGCATGCAGGACCAATGGTTGCCTCTCAGAGTAAATGCAATGAAGAAACGAAGCCAACAATATTTCCTGAGGCTCATTATAGATTTATAGGCACGCTAAATGAAACCCTTGCTGTGAGTCACGGATAACTACAGGCTAATATGGAACTCTTTAAATGTGTTTTTCACACCAAAGCTGTTAGCAAACACTATGTGTGTGCCAGTCAGTGTGGCTGCTGGTGAAAATGAGTACTCAGCTGTTTCTGTTCCATCAGTCACAGATAGATGAAGTGTCAATTATAGTAGAGACCGAAGAGCAACACTATGATACTGTAGCTCTGTAATGTTTGTGGGATCAGTCACATTCAAAGTACAGGCTTGTATTTAACTTACTGGTGGACCCGGAGGCCCCTGAAAGCCAGCTGGTCCTCCTTCACCTCGAACCCCCTTGACTCCGACGGGACCTGATCGCCCAGGTGGGCCCGCCGGGGCGCGCTTCCCCCGTCCTCCCGGAGGACCCTGCACAGCCCTGTCTCCAACCTAGAAAGAGTGCATCCATCAGAATACAATGAGATATTTGTTCAACATGGACACACACTTTATTGAAAGCAGTAACAGCTTAAAATGCTTACTAGGTCATGTGAATATGAATAATACACATAGTAACTAACAGAGTCACATAGTCACATAGACATTGAAGCAAACTAGCAAGTAACAGAATATCAGTGATAAAAGTAAATTCTAAAGATGTAAAATGAAAGTAAAAGTGTGAAGATAAAAGGAAAAATGCAAAACCTGCAATTGTAGAAAAATACACAAATGCATAGACAAACTGTACATTTTCATGTAAAACAAATCAAACCAGGTAGAGAAAACTTAAGAAACGAGTGATGTCACTGCCCTCATCACATATACAGATGCTCTAAATATTTCTGAAATGTAATTTGATGGATTGATGTTAGATTTTTCAGACTATTCAGTCTGCAAACAGAGAATGTGATGAATGTAGCACGAAATGTTGGAAGTTTGGCAGAAATATTGTAGTATTACAAAGCACACACCAACATGACGGCTCCATTCAGTGACCCAACTCATCACAGCCAAGTTACTCACTTAACGTCACTCCTTAAGGGAAGTAAACAGGGTGTACCGAGACTTTTGAGTGCTAGTATGTTTTGGAAATGCTCTGACAAAAGAATCACAGCTCACCTTTCCTTTTGGGCCTTTGATTCCTTTTTCACCCTTAAAAAAAAAAGTTAATGTTAGGTTTGGTCACAAAAAACAGCAAAGTGGATGTAATGATGAGCAGGGAGGATGGAATATATTTAGGTAGTACCTGGCCACCTTTAACGCCTTGGATTCCCTGTATTCCGATGTCACCCTGCACAAGGCAAAAATAAATACAATTGTATTTAGACGCTTTCAAATATTTGATACAAAGATATATATATATATATATATATATGGCACTAAATGGTGATTTTTATGTCATTTAATTTCTGATGGGTAATGGATGAAGATACCTTGGACCCTGGTTTTCCAGGCACACCCACGTGTCCCTGTGAAGAGATGGCATGGTTCAATGGCCTGAGAGAAATGAACTAGTGTTTGGAAGAGTTCCGAAAATTCATCTGGAGCACTTACAGTAGGTCCCGGTGGGCCAATAAATCCAGGTCTTCCTGGCTTCCCAGCAGAACCCTTGTAACCTCTTGGGCCCTCGAGAATAAAACATTTATTAAACCAACCTAAGGGACTGCTTTATTCTTTGTCGTCTTCCTTTAAGATGGCAAATTACTTTATGTACAAAATGTATTATGTGCTTGTCTTCTGAAAAAAAGACTTACAGTTCGGCCTTGGGGACCCATTTCTCCTGCTGGCCCAAGGGTGCCTTTCTCTCCCTGTGAAACACATAAACCACAACAAATGTATCTACCAAAAACAACTCAATTGTACACATTTATTTACAAAAACAAACAAGAACGGCAAGTTACCTTTGTTCCAATTCGTCCGAGTTTTCCATTGACACCTTGTGGTCCTTGATAAGCCTGTGAGTAATAGATAACACTTAACATACCACGATTGCACTGCTTCTGAACTTCATCAGTACGATATCATTATCAGCAGAACATAATACCTCTATTCCTAAATCACCATCTCTGCCTGGTAGGCCCGGATCTCCAACAATGCCCTAGATAGACAATATCGTAATTATACAACAGACATGATTTTGTGAGTGTAAGAGAGGAATCAGGTGAATCAGCGGTGAATCACCTGCAGCCCAATGGAGCCCGCTCTTCCCACAGGTCCATGGATCCCCTAGTTTCCACAAGTTCAGACAAAAAAACACATCCATTAATACCTTTTTTTATATTATATGTATATTATAGGAACACATAATGTTCATGCCAATGTGAGTAATTTGTGATACATACAGGCTTTCCCTTCTCTCCAGCACTTCCCCTGTCTCCAGGATCTCCCACAATACCCTGTCAAATCATCATTTTAAGCATCGTAAGTTACACATTTTATACAACACAGTGACTCAACAGCTCATGTTGATACAGTTCCGATCCTCAGATTTCAACCAAAATCCAGCCACATTAACTAATGTTGTAAGCCAAAAACAAAGGTCTATTCCAATGTTTTACCACATTAACAATTATTCTCTGGCTCTCCGTGAGGGAATTATGAAGGTAGCGGATAAATAATTAAGAGTGTCTCATCATGGATTATTGAACAGGCAACAACCCACCTGCTTTCCTCTGGACCCATCGCGCCCTGTTACACCAGTGGTCCCTTTTTCTCCCTAAAAAATCCAAGCATGATGGAATTAAATCACAATATCTAGATTAAAAATAAGACAGAAAATAAAGTATGTATACCTTAACTCCTTGAAATCCGGGGATCCCTTCGTGTCCTTTGTTGCCTTTAGTACCCTTTGAGGAGGCCAAAATGTTATTAATACAATAATTACATTGCAAAGGGGCTTACCACTGTGTCTGCAAGGTTAACTCACAACGTCTCCCAGTTTTCCTGTCTCTCCGATGTCTCCAGATGGTCCGCGAACTCCCTTAAATTAGTCAGAATTCCGACATTAAGGGTTATCCATCAAGTTGAGCAACATTAACTGCAAACTGAACAGAACTCCAATGAAAAGTCTGTAACTTTATTAGCTGGATGAAAGAGGTCTAATTAAAGCCTGAACCAGCACAGGAGTTTACCTTGAAGCCCGCTGCCCCTCGTAATCCTTTCAGACCCTGAGGACCTCTGTCTCCCTGTTAACACAACATGTCATTAATACAGATTGGTGACATTTCAGGATGAAGAAAAGGATGAAGCTGAGTGTGATGAATTACCATTTGGCCCCAGAGTCCTCTCATTCCTTTCTCGCCTTGGATTCCTTCTTCACCCTGAGGACATGTGTGAGGTCTCATTAATGCGTTCTGAGAACAAGCCACACTGAAGTGTAACCCCGGTTGGAGCATAATGGCAGATCTTACCTTTTGGCCGGACTCGCCTATGTTGCCATAGTCTCCTGTGTTTCCCCGGATACCCTGCAAGACATGTTTTACTCAATCTCAAGCAAAACTGCAGCTTTTTCTTTGCGAATCGAGCATCTTGAAAAATAAGACCGTAAAGTGCAAAACGTTAACGACTGTTTCTAGAGAGAAACTCACTATTGATTTTGGGAGATTTGGATACATAAGACAGAAAAACTGTTCAGACATGACAGCATTTTCTCATCCAGTTAATCACCCCAGAAATTTGTTGTGGATTTTTCTGCAGTCATTTTGGCGAGACAGAAAGTGAACAAAAGAAGCACTCTCATGGTTGCATAGTAAATAAAATGCACAGGCCAGGAAAGATTAGCTTAGTTTACCATAAAGACTGGAAACAGGGTGAAATTTAAACTAGCCTGGTTCTGTCCACGTCCAAAGGGCTCCAAAAATGTCCAAAGGTGTACAAGGTAACAAATTGGTGAAACACCAGCTCTAGTGTTTGGAGAGCGCCAGTCTAGCTGTTTCCAGCTCGGCTAAGCTAACCAGCTGCTGACTGTAGCTCATATTTAAATGACAGTTATCTGAGTGGCATTAATTTTCTGATCTAAAACTCAACAAAAACAATCTCCAAAAAACTGAAAGTACAGTTCTCAAAATGTTGCATTATTCCTATAGCCAGAAGATAGTTAGCTTAGAACAAAAGCTGTAGGCAGGTGGAAACAGCAAGTTTAGCTATGGCCGAAGATTAAAAGTAAATTTGCCTACCAAATGCCTTTATCTTGTTTGTTTGATCAGAACAAAACCAGAGAGTAAAAACAACTGGCTCGCTTTTACTCTCCGCTTCCAGTCTTTTGGCTAAGCTAAGCTAACCATCTCATGGCTGTAGCCCGCACAGATATGAGAGTGGTATTGATTGTCTCATCTTTGTCTCGGCAAGAAAATAAGTGCATTTCTAAAACCTTTCCTACAAGCTGTAAAAGATTATAAAGCAAAATGAAGAGAAATGTGAACATGCCATAGTCAAGTTTCAGGCACACTAACATTAGTGGAAAATATACACAAGCATGTTGAGCTGGATTTAGGAAACATAAGTCATAGGTAGAACAAAATGGGCCAGACTATTGTTTGTACAGATGCTGACTTCCTCAGTTGAACAAGGAAAAGTGTTTCCCAGTTGGCAGTATTTCACTGAGTCAACAAAGAGATTAAACAAGTTCCAGGATGCCTTTGTGTTGTCGGTTTATTTGACCACCTCGCCTAACTTTAAGCAGAGTCAGCTAGGCGAAAGCTAACCTCAGAGATGGCCGACAGTACGGCGTGAGGCACAGCCGTGACCTTTACAATGTTTCTAAGGCAGTATAGCTTTGACTAACAAAGGACCACCCACCACCGGAGATGGACAGTTCATATATCTGTGCCAGGAAATGCCCTCCTTGGATGCCAGCAGGGGAGGAGATAAACATGTTAGGGCTCTGTGATTCACATGCTGGCAGGAGGGCAGAACTCTAACGAGTTACACAAGACAGATGTTTACTCCCAGATGAGCTACAGCTGCTACTCAGGACATGAATATGTAGCGTGTACAGCTCTGGAAATGTGCTCTGAATGTACGTGGGTCTGCAGGCGTACATGTGTTTGCTCAGGCAGCATGGGGGATTTCCTTGAGTGCAAAGGGCATGTTAAAAGCCAAACGATCACGTATAAAAAATAATCCTCCTTCTTTAAACATATGTTCTCCAGACTGTTTTCAAAAGACCCTCAGATCTGTTCCAACATAACACCAACTGCTAAGCATTATGAGATTAACAAGTCGTAAATTTAAAGAGGAAATAATCACGTCACAAAGTGGACACAAAGTGAGTGTATTTGTTTTTTCATTGATGCACGAGTAACTGGCTCCTGCAGCCGACCACTTTGTTCATTATCATTTTCTCAAACATTTCCTCTTTCATCATTTTATCTTCTTGTAAGGGAATTATTAATTAACCTTATCCACAAAAATAAAAACATTTAAGAGACACATTTCACACAATAGTTAAGCACACTAATGCTACTCATTACCAGACACTGGGGGGTAGGGTTATTGCTCAACTTCCTGGTTTTCCTGTGTGTGTGGGATTCATTACATTTGGCTCAGTGTCTTCCAAATGGAAAAGCAAAACCATTAGAAATCCTGTGACTCTTTCCAGTTTGAGTTAAATCCTATATTCTCAACAGGCAGGGCCTTGGTTTTAAGATGCAAATGGCAATTTCAGAACGACAAAAACAAATTTATTGTCACATCCGTATCAGTGAGTGTTTACCTTGGCTTCCTTCTAAATCTTTTGCAAAGCGGATATGAGTTTTTAAACTATGAAAGGAGCCTCTATGTTTACTATCGCCAAGCGCTTCTGCTTCCAGATCTGTTTCCATTCTGTCGTGTCTCAGTTGTACTTCTTTTGCCATTTTCCACAGCTTTGCCACTCTACTTTGTCACTCACCCACAATTCAGTTTAACTCTATATTGTACAGCAAGAAGAAGGGGATGCTGCTAACGCTCATACGACAAGTAAACGCCATTCGTCCGGTTTAAAACTAGAGTTGATATTCACATGACTGAAAGGTATTTAATAAATATGATTACCCAGTTTCCGTGTCTTCCTTGATCTCCAGCTTTTCCTGGAAGACCTACGTGACCCTGCAGAAGAATACAAAAATATGTCAACACAGATTCAACTTGAGGATGGTCAGCCAATATTCACTATACAGGTGTGTTAACCTTTGGTCCTGGTGGTCCTTGAATGCCTGGTTGTCCGTGCATGCATTTGCAAGACGCTCTTCCAGCTGTTAAGCCGATCTCTGCATACCCTCCACACTGCCATGGATAGAAAGGCAAGAAAAAAGGTATTAAAACCAAAAACACATCTCCAGCAGAGAGAGTGAAACCATGTTGAATGGGAACTGACTCACCACACTGGAAAGCTCACAGCAGCCCTCTGAATAAGCCTGCTCTGGGTCACATGACACCTCCATCTGCTGGAGGTCCACCTGGAAAGAAACAGGAGATAACGTGAGAAACAAAGTAGTATCCCAAATCAAAGGAAGTTAAAATATTACTTTAGAATATATATATATATATATATAAATCCAGGCTGTGAACTTACAGACACAGAGCGATCTCCTGCAGCCCGCTTAACGATGGAGGTGTACCCTCGGTGGATGACTGGCCTCGGCTCATCAATGGACTCCACACTGACCTCTTTACAGTCTATAAGCAGCTTCACCTGACTGCCCTTCACACTCAGCGCCAACTTGTGCCACTCTCCATCAAATAACTGTTCCACGCCATGGAAGGTCCTCAGCATCTGGCTCCCACGGGGGCTTGTGGAGAAGAAGTCTAAGGAGCGTGTGTCACCCTGGAAACGCAGGCCGACTTGCTCCCGACCCTCGGGGTCACTGACCTGCCACAGGTCCCAGGAACTCTTGGCAGTGTCCTTGGTCACCTTAAATGTTGCGATGACAGAGTAGTCGGAAGGAAGTCCATCTGGATACACATCGCTGTGGCAAAAGAGTCAGGGTTTAGAGAGCTGGGGTTTTTATTTGATATAAGAACATTGATAAGAAGAAACAGAGCTCCTTGGACTTTATAGTCAATTTCAGCATGTGACACATTTCTTTTTAACTTTTTATTTAAAAAGATTTCATGATGCAGTATTTAGCAGACGGACATTCTTTGTTTATTTAATTTGAACAAAGCACATGTCCAGTTAAATCAAGGGAAACATTCAGGATCTGTAGGCAGCGCTGCATTCACTGCAAAGGGCTTGAGAGTTCAGTGATAAACAAAAAGAGTCGACAGCCCCGCAACCGCTCTGTGAGGCTCAGCGCTGCTTTGAGCTAAATACTAACTCAGCATTTAAACATGGTCAAACAACGATGGTGGCATGTTACATTTAGCTTTAAATAGTAACTTAACACCAGTCTGAAAAGCATTATTGTGCTGCAATTCAGGTTGATCGTTTCAAGCGTCTGACCACATGCTGCAATGCTGATGGGTGTGCTTTGTTGCACCTGTAACCAAACCCAGTAAATTTGATGGGAGCTGTGTTGAGAGTCAGCAATACAGTTTTAATCATTCATTGGTATTCTCGAAAATATGTCTTTGTGTTTTTCTTTTCGTGTTGACTGTAATGTTTAATGTAGACCCCAAGATGACTCGCTGTCCTTTAGTGCACAGGTAATGTGGAAGAGTTGTCAGGGTGTATCGTACTAACACACCCTGGAGTACACTTCTATAACACTGCAGCCAGGTGAGAAGGTGAACTACTTTAAATCAGTAAAAACAAACATTTCAGGCGGTGTTAAGTTAGTCTTTGATAATTTTTCTAGCTTCATTCAAAATAAAAGCAGTCTAATACTGTACCTCATGGTCCTCCGGAGATGGATAGAGGGGTTGATGCGGTAGGCCACCGCCTCAGGTTGAGAACCGTCCACTCTTCTCACTCCTCTTGACTCACGCACATGAAACTCCTCCAGCAGATCAAAACCTCACAACACAAACACTGAGCTCAGTTCGGCATCACAACAATTCAGCATCAAAGTTGCAGGACGACTTCTAAATTGCTGATATCACTGATTCTTTTTTAATTATTGCATTACTCATTGTCATTAATAATGCCATCTTTTCACATGTAGAATGAGGTCATTTATGGAACCCATCAACAAGAAGAGGCTGTTTATTGGATTTAGTGGATTTGGCCTCTTAATTTTAAACACAGGATGCTTGTGCTGCAGCTTGAATGAGATCAGCTTGGCTGTGGTGTTTCCTGTCAGGTTCAAATGTGTGGGTGTTGTAAGATTCTGATGACAAATATTAAGACTGAAGTAGAAAATAACTCAAAAAAACAAATCTATGACAAAGAAAAACATGATACCTCCTACTGTTGCATGTTACGAAGTCACCTGTTTAATTTACAATCCTGTTCTGTCTGAGTCTTAACTCTGCAGGCTGGACTCATTGTTTCACTGCCATGTATTACAGTCAATAGGTCGGCATAGCTAAATAAATCCACGTTAAATGTCACAGCTGTTTACATTGGAAAAAAATACGAGGATTAATATTTGTACTATTTATGGCCATTTTATCTGTGAGTAGGTAGAACAAAACCATTGGGTTATTTATGGGAACAGGGAGACGAAGTGGAGACTCTGGGCTTTAAAGGTTTATGGACACAGCTTAACCCCAGGGTGACATCTTGACCTCTTAGTGTCTGCACAGGCCTTGGGAGCAGGAAACATGATACTGGGTTCACTACTGGGAAGAAAAATAATGGACTCTGAACTGACAAACACTGACATCTGCTGGTCATGGTGCCGTAATATACTGTTCAGCCTGGAAAACTATCGTCACTGCAGATAATTAACATGATGTCTGTAATTATTGTCAATTCTGTTTTATATGATACGTTTATAAACAAGTAAAGGCCTAATAAGGGTGTGCTGGCAAAGATAGCAGCAGCATGTTTAACAAGTCCAACTATACAGAACCAGTGTATTGTTTGGGAAATAATCCAGTGTTAGTGTTACTTTTTATACAGTGTGAAATATGTTGTAGTCATCAAATAAGTATGGAAATAAAATGTAAACTTACTTGGCAACTTTTGACATTGGGTCAATGTGAAGAAGGCAACAAGTGCTGCAAACACCAGCATTTCTTTTGAGGGTGGCATTTTATAATTGTTGTAGTCAGTGGGCTAGAAGTCAAGAAATCAGTAATTAAAAAAATCAGATTAACTGATATATGAGTGTACAGTAGGCTGTTACATTTAAATCAGTCACTCAAATTACTTTGAAAAGTATTTCTATGAATACATTTTAATCAGAAATCAGAATCAGAACCATTTATTTCCACGTATGTTTTCACATTGACAATTTGTCATCGCAGGTGGTGCATAACATTAAACAATAAACAGAGTGCAGGAAATGGGAGCATGTTTAAATTTACAATTACATTTACAATAGAATATAAAATTAAAGATTTAGAAAGAATAAAAAAAGAAAGAAAGAAAGAATGTCACGTTAAATTCCTTTGCCTAACCTTATCAAAACTGGTGAAATTGTTATTTTACGTTTTTTTTAAAGATAAAATATTTTAATTTCTTTGTTTACCAAGGTTGATGATCCTATTTTATGATAAGAGTGTGTCCACTGAATTGAATTGTCCATGCAATCATTCTGAAGCTTTACCAAAATAGAGAAAAACAATTACGCTAATCACAAAATAATCCCCCTTTTGATTAGCAACCTGACATCATATACAATGTATGAAAACAAATAATAAAGAAAACATTCAAGAGAAATACTTCATTACTCACATATTCCTGAAAAAGAAAGTCCCAAGGCTCCTGCAGACGGGTCTTTTTCAGTTCCTGGTGTGAGGAGATATCCCACTCTAAAGTGCCATCCCGGCCCAGTGTCTGAGCTGAACAGGAGGACCATTCAAACGAGAAGCGCTGGGTCTCAGACAAGCCTGACCCCTGAGCTCCACTCTACCTTTGGTCCCCAGGGGATCTGTCGATTCTCATAGGCCAGTTACACCGACTGTCACTACAAGTCCAGTAAACGGAGTCATCACATTTAGGAAATGTAGGTGAACATATCAGGGCCTTTATGTAGCTATTGAAATGAGAAAATAACAGTAATGATGAAGAGTAAGCCTCTGCTTCAGCAAAGTTGTAAACAAATGCAGCTCTCAAAAAAAGTAACTGTGCGGAGCTTCTGTATGTGTCTTTACACATCTACTGATATGGTTAGAAAAAAACAATAGACTTTTGTTGGGGCTGTTGTAGAAACAATAATTGCTTTTAAAAACAGTCAAACATATAGTGGATGTTCATTCAAGACGGTGTTTTAACATTTGCCGAGTCTCACTGAGAGAAAGATGTAGTATGTCACAGCTAAATACAAGATGTTCTGCAAACATTCCACCCAGAGGAGACAGAGGCTTCCATCTAAACCGCCACACTGCATCTAACAACCAGGCTACAGGGAGATGACGGAATAACAGATACAGTTGATCGCTGCTTCCAGTGTCAGAAATTAAGAAGGCAAAATGCAAATGTTCAAAGAATCCTCAGAATGCCCCCCAAAAATGTGATTGAGGGACAAAATAGTCCCCAAAATTTCTAAAGAAATATACATTATAGTCTGTCATTCCTGCTCAGCAACTTTTATATCTCATGAAATACTTTCTTTAAATAAATATGAAGTACTTATAACCAATACGTTGAATTATATATTATTCTTCATCACATGTACATTAGAAAGACTATATTATTATAATAGATATATTTTTACTGACCCTTTTTTGGAACATGTGCTCGATTTCACTACGTCCCCAGTGCAAAGTAAACAACTTCTACACCAACCATAACCATACAATTATAAAATACTCAAAATACTGTACACGATTCTAATATGAAAATCATAAACTATAAAACACTAACACTTTTTATTATATTGTTATGGCATACTATTGAATGTTTATGTCATATTAAACCATAACATGTTTGGTGAGCTGAAACAATGATCACTTGTCGGGATCAAAAATCGGGATTAGACTTCATCTGTCCCAGTTATACAGATTAGGAGAGTCATTTTATTCACCTCTTCAAAACCAAACCAGTCTATTTTTCAATTGCAATGTCGGCTACTTCCATTCCCGTCTTATTTGCTGGGGTGGAGTTGGTGACGGGGTTGGGTTGCTTTCTTTGGGGACAGTCAACTTCACTTCAGGTGCAGGATTGCCTGATCTCTGCCAAGTATCGCAACAGCAGCGTAGTGTCAACTGCGCTGTTTTTGTGAGACAGAAGTGGCAGTTAAATGAATTGAGTGACGGGTCATTCGTGCACTCAAAGGGTTGAATGTTTCATTAAAATGTGTTTATGGTTGCTTTCTGGTAGATGTTGTAGCTGCCTCGGTTAGAATGTGTTGATGGCTGGGCCTGTAAAGACAAACATACTGTATGATTAGTTTGGCTATCTTTGCCAAAACGATGATTGAGGGTATACACTTGTGTTTGTTTGCAGTCAAATAACATCTCATGTGTATTGTGTTCAAGTCATTTACCTTTGTTGTGTCTCCTCTCCAGGGTGTTCGGCCTGAAAGAGCCCCCAGTCTACCTGAGCACCACATTATAGTTCAGGGAGGTACCATGTATTAATTAGTAGAGGGGTGTTAGTGAAATTGAATTCCCTGTTCAGGCTTTATATGACTCTATTGCACAAATAGAGAGCATGCAGACTATTAGCATCATGATGATTGTATTTGTTGTGGTGAAGGTAATTGTGTTGTCGGGTGAGGGGCAGAGTGACCTCTGCTGTGGGGTCGAGGTGCTCATCAGTGGCAGGCTATAAAAGGCTACCAGATTCAATCAGGCCAGGGCCACATGCTGCCCGTGGTCCACTGTATAATAAGATGACTGTCATGGGTTTGTGATAATTGTTGGTGAAATAAATACCTGGTTGGTCTGCACCTAACCTCTGTGTCAAGCCTCCTGCTTCTAAAGTCCAGCCGTCATGCCTGATTACCAAAACTGAAAACACTTGTTTGGCCCCAATTGTGATTATTAGGTTACAAAAATGTTTTTTCAGAAATACATGACATTGCTATATTTACCCCTCAACCAAGAGACTACTGCTAGCATGGCTAATATGTGTATAAATGAGCTAAAACCGGCAAAGCAGAGAGGATTCTGTGGTCCACAACAGCCTCTGGTGGCTTTCTGCAAGCAGGTTTATTACAAAGTAATGTTACAGTGACAATTTCAGCTCTACCGAAATTAACCATACATTGACATGGATGCACACGAGAATGTCTACATGGAGTGCCAACCCTTCAAGCACACACTGCTGTGAGGTGATCAAATGAAACAGGGACTGCAGCTGACGACAAACAAACAGGACTTAAAAGCTTTATGATTACGATGTTTCTGCTACTTGCCATAAATAGTATTGTTCAAAGGTTTCTGCAGTGCGTACTGGGGGTTTATTGTAGTATATTGCATTGCCCTTTAAATGCATGTTGGCAGTATATCATATCACTTAAATAGATAATTGCAGTGCCTCCAATGGTACCAATATGCACCATCTACTCCAAACATCAGCAAACATAAATCACAGTACATTCAGTAACTCTCAGAGCGCTTTCCCGCCTGTTGCCCTTCATTAGTGTTTTTAGAAATGTTAGCTAACCGTACAACATTCCCAGGTTTTCTAGTGTTCGTCAAACCTCTTCATGTTTTGCATTAAAAGAATAAAATACAATAAAAACAATTTGAAATATTTCACAAAAAATAAAATACATTAAAAACAAATACACAAGGCCATTAACATTTCATTCTCACATAATATTAAACCATATTGCCTCTCAAAAGAATATTTTACAACTTCGCAATGATTTAAATAACACTCAACACATTTGTAGTCTTTTAAATTAGATTTTCTCCAGTGTCCGTTACGTGTTTAGGGTGCAACTAGCTCCTGGGTGGTTTGTTTTCAAGGCCACTGACTATCGCTTGGATCCCTTGGCCAGTTTGCTTGTGGAAGTGGTTCTTCTCTGAGGAGTGGGGATCTTAGAAGGTTTTCCTCCATGTTGACGGGATGCAGAACGCGCCGTCGATCGGGTTGCGTCCCCAACTGTTTCAGAAACGTCTGAGCAAACCGACTGGATGTCCGAGATGTCAAAGTCAGAGGCGTCACTTCCTCTGCGACTGCTCCCTCTGCTTCCTGCTTTACTTCCAGGTCGGCTCGAATTCTTTCTTGGCTCTAGAAAGACAAAAGGACAACATTCAACAAACCGCTAAGAATGAGCCTGATCCATAGAGGTATCAGTGTATTGCCACTGGCAGTTTGGCAGCACATTGTTACATCCAAACAAATACAGATCGATTAACATCTTTTATCAACCATTTTTGGATGATTATCAAGATGTACTCAATTTGTTCTGGCTGCTTGTAATTTCAGTTTAGTGTCGTTCAGTTTTGTTTTAGGTTTTCCAAAAAGCTATCTATTAAAATAGATCTATGAAAAACAATACCAGCTGTCAGAGGCTAATGTGTTGCTTACCTTCTAGGTAAAGTAAGACATGCATTTGCAGCCACTATCATTATATTTGCAGCCTTTTAAATGGTGAATGGACTTGTTCTTGTGTAGCGCCTTTCTAGTCCTCCGACCACTCAAACCACTTGTACACATACATGTACATGTCAGTCACCCATTCATACAACGATGGAAGGGGCTACCATGCAAGGAGCCACCTGCCCATCAGACTAACTAAAATTCACACCCATTCACACACAATTTGGGGTTCAGTGTCTTGCCCAAGGACACATCGGCATGGATTGGAAGAGCCGGGAATCAAACCGCCGATCTTCAGATTGAAGGACGACCCGCTCACTGGGCCAGAGCCGCCCCAATACGACCTTCAGTGACCTCTGGGTGACATCTCAGATGCTTCACCAATCATTTTATATAAACTAGAAATCACTCGACCCCTGAAAATGTTATTGCAACCTCAACATGTTTTATCTAAACATATAAACATGATTTATCAGTGGCTCCTTTGTGTCCATTACCTTAATTCATACTGTTTCATAATGTTTCATATCGATGGCCAAAGGGAAAAACCTCCTATCTGCAAAATGATCCAGGAAAAGTGGGGAAAACCCTCCTATCTGTACTTTATGTGTTTTAAATATATGTATGTATGTATATATATATATATATATATACGTATATATATATATATATATATATATATATATATATATATATATATATATACGTATATATATATATACGTATATATATATATATATACGTATATATATATATATATATATATATATATATATATATATATATATATATGTACGTATATATATATATATATATATATATATATATATATACATATATATATATATATATATACGTACATATATACATACATATATATATACATATATATATATATATATATATATATATATATATATATATATATATATATATATATCTTCAGATAGGAGGTTTTGCTCTTCGGCCATCAATATGTTTTATTCATAATGCTGAAAGTGCTGAGATTGACCCAGTAGACAAAAACACATTTTCTTCAAAATATAATGAAAATAATCTCTGAAGTTGCTCTCCACTCACCACCTATCGTCTGTGCCCGAGCTTTCAGTACCGCAGCGTTGATCAAGGTTCCCTCCTCACCAGACTGAAATCCTTTGCCTGACAAGTACCCAGGAAGACGTAGTTTGCTGCCTTGAACTGGAGTACCCTGCAAGAGACAGAAAAGTAATTACTTGGATTTGTGATCAATGGGAGTAAACTGCACAGTTTAATGACAGTGTTTGAAAAAACAGTCCTGATCAAGTGCATAAATAGTTGTACCAGAAAGTATGTTATTGAGTTAGTTTTTAATTTGATATTTAAAAGAAAATCCTTATTTTAGCAAGAATGTATTACTAGTATTAGTAGTATTAGTATTTCAATTAAAGTTTCAACCTGTAGTTAGAAAGTCATTACACAATCATGCATAAATTACATGTAACGGTTTTTTTTATAGTGGAATTAAAATGAGACAGACATTTTTGTCAAGCAGGAAATAAATATTCAGTCCATTAGTAATCAAAGGAGAGTTTGTTTATAGACCCAACTGAAGTCTCTCACACATTTCGTTTTTTCCCGGCAGAATACAATTGTAAATCAGCGAAATCAGAAATACCTCCAACAAATCACCTTTTACAAACTAGGCGCTCTATCCGGCCTTACTGCCGATACATACATGTTGTCTCTGTTTTTATAGTTGTGCAGCAGATTTCAGTTGGGTCATAAATCAGAAGCGTCCCACATCATGTGCTGTACATGACTATACTATATGACTATACCTCTGAGGATGAACCTTGGCTCCCAAAGGAGTCTGATGATTTAAGAGGAGTGGAGGGTTTGCTGTTTGTAAGCCAGGGCTTATCATAATTGCGGGTAATGTGTTGGGGAGTCTGGGAAACAATGGCAAATCAAAAAACACAGATATGGATTCACAAATCAAAAACTACCAGAAAGACTAGATGGAAGAAACACAAAAAAATGAACAAGAACGTGATCAAAAAATGTGAATATAAAGAAATATGGCATGTAAAGAAGAGGGAAATCATGATGGGGAGTGATCAATAAACAGTGTGACAGACAACGAGGGAACTGGCTCTCACGGCAGAGTAGAGCCTCTTACTTTGGGTGTACTGGTTACTGCTGGAGTTGATGGGACCGCACAGCTCTGACTGGAGGTGGATCTGTTGGGAGAACATCCTCTGGATGACGGCCGAGATCTTCGGCCTCTGTAACGGAAGCTCGCCATCACCTGAGTGGTTCCCTCCGGGACGATGAACTTCTCTCGCAGCTCCATGTTGGTCCTGCCTTTAGCTAAGAAATGACACCCCAAATGAGCCGTATTAAATAAATACAACTGGGAATACTTTCATTAGTAGTTTTGTGTTGATGATGGAGTGAGTAAACACAATTATTTCCACTTTAAGTCCCCAATTTCCCATGAATAAATATTACTTTGGTATCAATTATGGTTAAAATAGAAATTTCCTTGAAAGAACTGCTCCATTTACACTTTATTTTCATAATTCATCTATTTATATGTTTTGTTTTTGGATTGTATGCTTGGCTATGGAGAAATTTCCCCAAAAATTATTTTGGCAATTTAAAGTCTTTGTATGCTACACTAGGAATTAAGAATAATTCATTGGAAATGTACAAAATCAACACTGGCTGTGTTCGAAATCACATACTAACTACTATTCATACTAAGTATGAGTGTGTAGTGCGTTCCAACTGCATAATATGTGGATTTTGTGTACGCAAGAATTACCAGATGTACTGTATTACATTTGCAAGATGTCTGAGTATGCGACATGAGCTTACTGGACAACTGCACCAAAATGCTCAAACATATCTAACAATAAAATATAAAAAATGTAAATAATACTGGAAACTATTTAAAAGAGTTGAAAGGGTAATGTTGATTTTAGTTGTTTGTACAGTCATGTGATGCAGAGAATAAGTATCGCTTTAGTTTACTTGTGAACCGTCTGCTGGTAATGGCATATGACATTGTTATTTCAGTAGTATGCAGTATATTCATACCATGTATGGATGCAGTACCTATGTATGCGATTTCCAACAGCTGTTTTCTTTTAGCACCATATTACATAGTTATGTTCAAGTAACTTCTAAAAAAAACTTATTGGGAAATTATTGGGGATAAAGTGTGACCATAATGTGTTTTTAAATAAAGCAGAATGTACTGAAAAAAAAATACAGAATAAACAATGAAAACACAAGACTCATGCTGTTTCACACCTCATCCATACTGCTGCAACAGTAGTGGAATACACTTTGTTTCCCAACCAGCAATACTTTTTGGTTTGCTTGGACTGCTAAACAAATGTTGAGAAGGTTCAAACATATCAAAGTGTGCTCAAACACTCCCACACCCAAAACGGCCCAAATGAGGAGAATTACAAAACCAAGAATACACAATCTACACACAGTGAAACCAAACTTGCACCAGATGTGTGAAAAACCAACTAGTTTACATGCAGATGTCATCGCTAAGACACACTGTCAAACAAAGTAAACAGTGCAATAAATACTGTTTCAGTTTGTGTGTGTATTACATATGCAGACAACATCATTTCCCCCAATGATGATGTTAGTTCCGTTTTATATTTACGGGTCTCTAGAATCTCTCACAGGGTTTTTATTTGTTTGAATGTCAAGCAAACCTGACAACTGCAAAAGAAGCTCGTCTCAGAACCGTTGCATGCTGAGAGGTACAAAAGAGCTCATTTGGCGCGTCAAGTCCCAAAATATTGCCTCAAGAGAAAGTGGCATCGGGGCGATGTGACTCACACAAAACAACTGCATGCATGAAAACCAGATGGAGCTGAATGACAGCCGACTGTGAGTGAAGCCGGTGTTTGAGAATGCCATTCACGATGAGCTATGGGACACCAACACAAGCACACACTCGGATGTGTAGACACATACCACAGGTGGGTTCATGGAGCGAGGTGAGATAGTGTGAGATTTGCCAACCTATAGGAGACTGAGTAATCGAAGAGTTTGATTCCGAGCGCAACATTTTGCTTCCGTGGTGATGAACTAGAAGAAATGATATCATGTTCAGCGGCAGGAAGATTTAGTAGGAAATACAGAAATTGAACATTAAGACAGAAGATAGCAGAGACAAGCAGAGTACAGAGAGCATTTTCACTTCACGTTAACACAGAGGATTGTCTCACAGTGGTCTACTTATGGAGGCGGGATCAGTAATTGGACTTTGACTTTGCTAAAAATTATAATAAAACTAATTAAATAATACAACTAATAATCTGCTAACAATGCTGTGTTATTTCATTCCAGTTGCTGTTATTTCATTTTGGAGCTCAGTGTTGTATTAAGATAGCGAGAACAGACTTCAAGAAGAAAAAAATAACCACCAACATGATTCTAAAATATAGTAGAAATCAGTACAAAAATAAAAGACTTCCACTTATATTCAAATTGAGGATTAGACTCTTAAACTCTTCGAAGCCTTTGATGGATCTGGAAAGGAGCAAATACTAATTCCTTTACAGTAAGTTATTTCTGAATTATTTTATTAACTAATGAGACACTAATAATATTTACCATTTTGGTAAAAAGGTAATTTTTCTCTTATGAGCTGAATTGAATCTTGTAATTAATGTATGGTATACGTATGCAATCCTCACCCTAAACTGATTTAAAATCACATGGCATTGTAATTAGACATTGCAATGATTCAGAGACATTATTTTAGATAGGTATCTGTTAAAATATTCATAATATAATCTTCATAATAATAGTCAGACCATCAAAATCAGATTGATGGAGACTCAGCAATGTTCACCTTCCTAATGAGACTTTCAAAAATGCATTAATGACCCAAACTGCAATATTCTAGTCAGTCTACACACAGCTGGATGTGTGCCCCGTTCAGCATGTAATCTAATCTGTTAGTCCTGCATCGTGACTTGTTGTGGTGACCTTTGACCTCACCTCTACAGGGGTCGTTCTTCACCAGGAACTCATCCAGAGCCATCCAGCCTCCTCCAACTCGCACCATCACAGTACTGCGTAAAATTCGTACTAAGCGCAGCTGCTGAGAGTCTCCAAACTACGACGGGGGGGAAGGAAAACAGAGAGGGGAAATGTGAAAACCTTTGTATGACATTTGTATAAACACTCACTGCAGGCTAAAAGCAGCGCAACACTGGAAAACAGACTCACATTTATTAAAAAAAAAATTTGCAATTATTTTTGCATTTCTTTACAATTTACTTTTTTTTGTTTTGTTGTTGTTGTAATTAGACAACTTAAATCAAAATTGTCCACGCAAAAATCAAGCAGCCATCAAAGGTGCTTTTTGTCCACTTTCCTTTTCATGTTGCACAGATTTACACCAACAGGATTATGACACAAAAACATTCATATTCAGTTTCATTCTCAAAGACACAAATTACACAAAGGTCAATCCAACTGGTGTTCTTCTAGTATTGTGTGCTGGTGGGTGTGATTCAAATGTATTGTTTGTAAATTACTATACAAGTCCATTAATTCTGAATGAGATCATGCTAAATCGATTGATACCTGATATTTACTCATACGCACAAGCATTTGATGTTAAGCCTGAGTAATGTATCGTTGAAACTAAATTATAAACTAATATAGGCTTTCTGCAGTTTTGGTAACTTAGTAACAACATATAGTTTTGGACTATTTTACAGAATCAGCTCTACATTGATCAGTTACAGTTTTTAGCAAACTGAACGTGAAGTCCTGTACGCTGCACAGTATTTACAGCTTCATGATATGGCAGTGGACCTTTTTTTTTATTTGGAATAATTTCAGGTAATGTGTGTTTTTTGGTTTTATTAGCCTCATTCCGACAGCATCTGGCTTCAGTTTGCTGGCACCACTGCGGGTTGAGCCTGTGAAAAAAGCATTAACTGAAGGCACATTATTTGACCACCAGAAGGCACTAGAGTATAATACTTTCTCCATCATACCAACCACAGGAACAATATGCATATTATGAATATGAATGGCTCAAGGTTCATGAGGTGATGGACAGAAGTCAGCCAGTTGGATATGACCATGAGCATTAGCACAAAGACATCATTCACAAAGGACAATCACAGCCGCATGCTTTCTGTCCAGAAACAGTTCCACATCAAGATCAAGCGGACAAACAGCAATCTCCTGCAATCCAGCGCTTTGGTGCACTTTCTACGACAACGACTCGAATGCTCGGGATGCATTGACACGGATGCAGATCCAATGCAGCTAGCTTCAATGACACACCGAGAACAACATGAGGAATGGTTCAAATCATTTCCGTCTACTCCACTACAGTGTGACACGCAGACATGACCAAACAATGATGAGCCGCCGCTAAGTGCCTATTATCTTATGATGTCTCTTCGACTGGTAAAAAAATGTATGATTATTATAATGATTTAATGCCACTGGTGATTTAAGTGATCAAATACATTAAATGTGATGATGATCTGGAGAAAAAAGAGGCACAAGAAACATCTTAAGAATAACCATTTACCAGAATACAGCTTTCCAAAACTGCAACGTGTAGGTGGGGGGTAAGATTTAGATTTTCCCTGTTTGCTATTGTCTCATCGGCGAGTAAGGAGTCATGTAAGCAGTGCACCTGACCAAACTGTCAAAAGAATTATTTAAATTCATTGTTCTGTGACACATCAATACAATCTAGTTCATACAACACTAAGTAATGCCCCTAACACCTCCCATTATTCATCTTCATCCAAACAAGCTTCAGGAAGCACGTGGCATTTGAACACATATCAGTAATGGATTTTAAACTGCAACATGCAATTTGTCAACTCAAAAGGTAAGAAAAGCAAAATATTCTTTAAAATCTTCAAGGTTGCCCAACTATGAAAATAAATGAATAAAACAGTCTCATTTACACAACAGTATGTCAGCCAATGTTGAGATAAATCATTCCCATGAAAAGCCAAAGGCAAGCACACAGAAAGCATTATTTTCCCACGCTGCCCAGCAGATGAATTTATGCCCATGGACTAATACAAATTATGGGCTGAAATGGTTTTGGCTTGTAATATTGTATTTTCTGAAACTCAAAAGCAGATATAAAAATATATACTAGACTATGTTTAACCTGGATTGTCTTATTTTTCAACAAAAGAAAATGTCAGAATAATCTGAAAAATGCAAGAATCACATACAACTCAAACACATTTAATTCTTCTTTGTCCTATTAAACTGAAAACACATCTTAGGCCAGAGTTCCAGAGTTCCTTATGGATTAAATCAGACGGCCATAGATGTGTATTTCTACTTCTGAGTTTCAGTCTGTAAACATCAGCCAGGAATCTAGGCAGAGAGTGTTAATTAAAAAGCAAACATATTAAGGCACAGAACAGAGGGGTAAAGACAGACTTTCATATGTACCTGGTTTCCAAGGTAGAACTGGTGATGTGAGGAACAATAAACATATGGAAAGGTTAGAGTTTGGGCTTTTATTGACACTTTTTCCAGCACTTACCTTTCTGTAATATTGATCTGCTTGTATTTAAAAATATTCACAATCATGGCATTGTATTTGTTGAAACAATTGCTTTAAATAAAACGTGATTCAAATCTGCTTACCCGGTATTTGTTGGCACCAATCTGCTCTACTTGGAATCGTTTTGTACATTTGCATTTTGCCACTTGTCTCGTAACCTACAAACAGACAAGATTTCATTGAAACAAAATTCTCTAAATGTGTCTCTCGATTTTAATTTAGAAATTCTGAACATGAGAGTTTGGATCACCTCATCTTCAATTTTGTCAGCATCTGTTAGGGGTTTGTAAGCATCCTTGTTGGGATGAAGAGCTGCCACAAACTCATAGTAGTCAATGTAGCCGTCACCGTCTCTGTCAAATATGTCTGCGACAGCGCTCATCTCCAGACGACTGGTGGGGAATTCTATTGAAGAAACATTGACGTGGTACATATGAGCATTTTGCTAGCTGTGGCAAATGCTGTTCACTTGTGAGTTTGTATGTTGAATGACACTTACTGGAGGAGAGGATGCCCTCTATGAACTCCTGTCGGGTGACCTTGCCATCTTGATCTTTGTCAATGCGGCGGAAGAAGTCCATGACACGAGACTTCTTGTGGTTCATCCAGCGCATGTAGCGTTTCCGCCACACATCAAAGTCAAAGTTGGCAAATTCCTTCAACTGCACAGAAACATAGAGGGTCGTTGGAGCTTGTAATAATACTGAGAACAGGTGTATGTAAACCTGAGTGCTTGATTACCTCCTCGAGTCTGTCCAAGGCATCGTTGAGTTTCCTCCGTCTGTCCAAAGCTAGCAGCCACACGTGCTGCCACTTAGTGACCAGCAGGTTAACCCGCGGGTTCTTGGTTTCAACGGGAGGTTGGGTTGCTGACGCATACATCGTTTGTGTGGGAGAACGTTTTCCTGCAGGTAAAAGAAGACAAAAACCTCATAGTGACTGTGCTCTCACCGTGTAATGAGGAATAGATTAGCAATGACATCATTCCAGGTGCTAACATGGACAAAATGAGGATGTCGCGTCACCCTGCAGTGACTAAACACCAGGCCAGATGGCTGAGGTCACGCTCTGTGAGGGGTAATAATGGGCTACATACTTCCAGTTCTTCCTTTGTCAAGCACTGGGATGTGAGACTGGATTGGGGGCTCCAGAGCAGCCTTCCTTTTGTGTGTCTTGGTGATTTTGTCAACATCTGGTTGCTTCCTAGTCATTTCCTCCATGAATGCCTGCAGGGAAAAGCAACAAGTATGCATCCAGTATGGTTCATGAAAACGTACAGCCTGGAAAAAAAAACATCAAACTATTTTAAACATTGTTTTTACCTGGTGTTCTGCTATGAGGCTTTTGACCTCTCCAAGCTCCTGCGGCAGCTGCTCCTTGTCTTTATCGTTGAGGTTGGTCTCAGCCCACTGGAGCCAGGTCAGCAGATTCTCCAGCAGGTCCTGAGTGGCTAAGAGCTCAGTGAGGGCTGTGGCCAGTCGCTGCTGGTGCTGTCTGGCCCAAGCCTGCACCTGTAACAGTAACATTACACACATTACTGAGCTATTGCTTTCGTGTGATGAGGCACACACATACCACCAAAGGATTGATTCGCATTGTGCTCTGTCATTCTGATCGGTATGAAAGGCATGTATGCAACTGTGAACTGACCTCTTCGAGCCGGGCTTTAATGATGGTGTTCCAGTGTTTGATGGTTGTGATAGAGTCTGGATGGCAGATGACCAGGATAGCCTCCCCCATACTGGTTGCTTTATTGAGAGCCACTCGCTTTTCCTCCAGTTTCTTCATGAACTCCTTCAAAATAGCAAAGATTAGATAACAAGATTAGATTTTCAACTGGATTTTCTTCAGCATAAAATTAAATAAAACATTGCTTGTGACATTAAAAAAAATAAATGCAGTAAGGCAGAGCTATTTTAGTAAGATGGAATCATAGCTGAGAAAATATCTGCAAAAAATATGCAACACTGCATTTGTGTTTGGAATGAAAGATGGCATCTCCTTGCAATTACAGAAATGGATTTGTTAACTCAAGTAAAAGACAAAAGAAGATGCCAGCATGTTACATTTATTTATTTAAACAGCCCAAACTGTCCAAATGTAAAATATATACTTAAAGATATTGCTTAAGATAAGACATTAGAAATATTTGCAATGCTTGCCATGTGTTGTTCGATAAGCGTCTGCAGAGCCTCCTCATCGTCAGGCAGGCTGCCATGGAAACGCAGACTCTGCTCCGCCTCAGCCAGCCACTCCAGCAGGATGTGAACCGTGGAGTGAAACTCCTCCGCCTGCAGCCAGAGGAAACAGATCAGTCAGGCTCCCAGAGTCAGTTTACGTTCTACCTGACGACTGTAGGGGCTGCACATACCTGACACAGAGCCTGCTCCAGCCGGGCCTGCTTGGACACCGAGAGGTTGCACACCGTCTCCCAGCGGGTGCTCAGCTCCTGCATCTGGGCTTTGACCCAGGACGAGTCATCGTGGCTGCTCTCGATCAGCTCCTTGGCTGAGCGCTTGAGGGCCTGGACGCTTACTGTCCTCTTCCCCAACTCCTTCTGGAAAACCTGCAGCGAAAAAAACAAGGGAAGGCATGAATCCACAAACAACGTACTTACATATTTCTGCTATTTCTAATTTAAATGAAAAAGTAGAGGGAAATTGTACTTGAACATTCACCTTCAACACACAGCTGTGGTGCAGCAAAAAAATGAATAACTTCTGTAGCTGATGTAGTGCAGTATTATATTTAATAATAGCATTGTGAATGACCAGACATCTTTACTGGGCAGTAAACCTTAGAACAGGGACTCTCAATGGGAAGATACTACAATGCTAACCCCTTTGTTGTTTGAATTATAGTGCAACCCTCATGTGGTTTAAGTGTCCTTTGTTACTATTGTGATGAGCAAAACCAGTGATGAAAAGAAAAGGGTAGTTTAACTTTTATGCTTTTAAACATGCCACTAAAGACATTATTGAACCAGGTTTCAACTAGCAGATCAACAAAGCTGTGTGTCATGCTGTGAGGTGGTCTGGTGTGGTTTCCTACCTTGTGGGTGTCTATCAGGTTGAGAACCAGGTCTAGGTCTCCGTGTATGGGCTGGTCCTCAGCCAGCTGAGGTTCCACTCTGTACAGCCAGTCAATGAGAGCCTGGAGAGCGTCTGTAAACTGGCCGGAGAACAACAGGGCCTCCTCGAGCTTGTTTTGTCTGCAGGAGAACACACATTATGAATGATTATAGATGCACGGAGAATCTCACCGCAAAACAGTGTGATTAGTAGTTGATGCGGTAGAATAAACTATAAAACGTGCAAAGATGTGTCCTTACCTTTCAACTGACTTGCCACAAACAGTGTCCCATTTGTCCCTCAGTTCACTCAGCATGTCATCCAGCTTCTGATTATCATCCCGAAGGGAGGTCTTGTCTTTCAGGGCCCGTCCTGTCCGAGAGGTGGTGTCATACACTGAGTGTTTACTGCCAACCGCTTTTTGGAACTCCTGTTGATAAGAAACACTGTCATCAAAAAGCTCCAACCTCCAAACAATAAAGAAGTTTGGCTTCAGTAAAATAATGAACGAGGCAGACAATAGTCAAGGTTAGTAGATTGTTTGAAGTCTGTATTTTAGATGCACAGGCTTAAGGTGAGCTTTCTCAGATTTTCCTCCTGCTACTGTTGGCATGTCAGATAGGATCCTAATCTGCATGTATTGTGTGATTAAGAAGACTGTTTTCTGTGAGGGAACAAAAAAGGGGGTCAAATCTCAAGAGCCACCGCTCCACAGAGATTAAAAGTATCCAAACACAGTGGCTCCTAATACATTTGGTCCATCCCGGGATTATGATAGGATTAGCACAGTGCACATAACACACACATAACACTGCAGAAACCACAAGATAGGGCTGGGTAGTCTGTATTGCAAGTAAATGCACGACTAATGTATTCTGTTGATACTGTAATTCCCATAAATACCTTTTGCTGTTGGATTTGTCTGCTTCCAACACTCATGCATCATGCATTGAACATGGCAAGTAAACAGCTGTCTCAATATTCCAATTTGTAAAAAAATAAATGAATGAAACTCTTCTCTCAAAGGTCCCTGGTTATTTTAACTTTCATTCTTTCCATAGTGAAGTGTGATGAGACGACGCTCGGTCACCTTGTGCAGCGTCAGCTGGGTCTTGATTTTGTCCGGATCGTTGGCGATTTCCACTTCTGAGTCCAGAGTCTTCTCAGACTCGTCCAACCACTCCATCAGTTTATTCCATGTTTCATGGAACTAATGAAAGATAAAGAAACAAACAAAGCATTTAAAAAAAGATTTGATTTCACTTGATTTATGGCGGAATTGTTCAGATGATTGGTTTTTCAGGCCCAAGGAACAGAATAGGGCCCACACTAATGAAATCACTATAATAAACTGCAGACAGAACACAAAACAGGCTTAATATATGGTTTCCAGAGCTTTCCAATGATAATAACATTTTTTTTTAAACAGCAGTGAAACAAAGCCTCCCAACCTGCTTCGCCCTCTTCCTGGCGTCATCCAGCAAACGACCTCGCTCAACAGACCGCTGCACCAGCTTCTCCCAGCGGCCTTGCACGCTGAGCAGCAGGTTCTTGATCAGGACCACATCCTGTTTCTGGCTGAAGTACTTCAAATGTGTTCCTGTCTTGTCCAGTTCAATGATGTGTTCCCTGTGGGAGTTCACCTCCGTCACGAACATCTGCCGAGTGCAGAGAGGAGAGACATTTCGGTCAGGTGTCATAAATTCAAAAGGGAGTACAGGCTTTTTAAATGACAGCGGAGGTAATTCATGTGATTGATGTGCTAATGAGCTTTGTTCTAAAAGACCAAACAGATGGAGTCATTGAGTCAACGTTGGCTTGATGGCAAAGCCGAATGGTGAATTAGTAAACATAAACTGCTATTTTGTGTATGACACTGACTTTTCACTGGATGAACAAATGACACACCAGCACAGCAGATGGAGTAAAGCATTAAAACGCTTCTACTGAGCAACAACAGTAACAGCAATCAACCACACACACGAAAAAGAGTGTTATGTCCTCATTCACTCTTCTTCAAACATTACCTTATGCTCGTCAATCTGAAACATGATGGTGTCCATTATGAGGGAGGCCGAGGAAACCATGTTCAGCGTCTGCTCCGCTTGCGTCAGCCAGTTGATGAAGTCCTGCAGAGAGTTGTGGAAATCCGTGGCCAGCGTCAAGGCTTCTTCTAGCTTCACCTGTAGACACAACACATCATCAGGCTCCACGCATAGAGGTGGAAATAATCCTGTTGTCTTTTGTCTCTAAAACTGGGCTCTATTATAAGCTGCATCCTCCTGCTGAAAACAAACCGTTCGGTTGCCACAACACCAGATGAAGAGGAGGGGGGAAAACAATTACATTTCACATTTGTGCCGAACATGACCTCTATTTGAAGAGGGGAAGTTAACATCTCTGGAGAGGCTGATGGTGGAGCAGAAAGGGAATGATGAGCTTTTAATCGAATGAGAGAAACATCCACAGTGACTCGATCGCTGGAAAACATCCACTGGCACAAGCTCATCACATGGCTGTGAATGCTGTGTTAATGACGTTAAAAACCTCATGAGAGTCACGGGTAATAATATGTATCCATAAATTGTGGATCATGTTGAGTCTTGCTAAATATGGAATTCAAATTCAATAAACAGTACTTATTATATTATTTGATTAAACTCTTCTTTGCTTGAAACGATTTGTCCGGCCCACTAGACAAGAGAAGTGTCACATTGCCGGAGAGAGTTTGGCCAGCAGCTGCAAGATTTACCCGACTTTGAAATTCTGGGAACGGGACCAAAGTTAATAGGAAGCAAAAGCAAAATGTTTCAGCAAACTCTCAAGCAGGCAGAATGAGGAGCTCCATATCTGGAGTGAGAGTGGAAATGGGAGATCTATCTGGGAGATCTATCTGTTAAATTATGTTTATTTATTGTAGGAACAAAAGTGAGAAAATGTTGTCGCAAAGGAATAATACATAAATAAGATGTCAAAAAGAGCAACATCGTGACCGATGAGTCTTTATCTTGGCTCAAATGTTACTTTAGCTCTATTATACATCTCATGTACTTGTCGAGTGTTCACCGTACATATGAGACAAGACCACAGTTGTTTTCCAGTAAGTCGCCTGCTGTGATCTACAGTGTAACCACATCCTGTGTGTCGCTGCCAACACGCCGGCCTTACACCAGTCATTACCAGTAGTGGGATTAGAGGGTTAGAAACACATGGAGTCATGGCTCAATAGTATGTCAGCGATAGCTCCATGGCACCTAAAGCTGAGGTTGTGAATGATTAGGCTTAGAGCACTGTAGCTCAACCACAGCTCTTTAGTCTTAGACATACTTTTCTCTCAGCGGCCTTCCCCTGCACAGCTTCCCACTTGTCCTTCAGGTTGGCGAGGTCCTGCTCCGTGTTGCTGTCAGGACCCTCGGGTGTTATGGCGAGCAACTGGTGACCCTTGTTCATCAGCTCCTGATACAGCTCCTCCTTCACCTCGAAGGCAGAACACAACTCCTGCAAAACAACAAGAGACATTAGGGCATGCTTTCATCAAACCCACTAGAGTACCGCCTAGGTACCGCTAGGAAAGTCTGCAGTGTCTAAAGTGTATGTGCTGAATCTGCCGGTGCACTTTATTTTGATGTCAGTCCAAATCTAGTCCCAAAATGGTGAAAGCTTCTCAGAGGCTCGTTCCCACCAGCAATCCCTCTGTTTTGGCTCCATAAAATGTGACTACTGATGCTTGTTCAGGGAGAGATGGTTGTGAAAGTGTCCCCCCCCCATTAAAGAAAAGGAAAACAAAGGAGGGACACATTCCTAAATTCATTATAGTCAGACATGGCTGAATCAATTTGACACACTTTTGGTGATCTTCTGTATGGGAGATGCAAGTAGTGTATTTTGCAATGTCATTTAATTTTCACACTTAGATAAAACACAGCAAAGACATCGCCGTCTCATTTACAAGCCTGCCATCTGCATGCGGCCTTTCATATTGTTAAACACATACCAGATGGGCGTTAAGCTGCTCCCGGGCCGTGTCTGGTAAGCCTCCCACAGCCTTTGATGCCAACAGCTGACGCTCTGTGTCTTTCAGCCATTGCTGCATATCTTCTATCTCACCATGGAAACCTTGGGCCTACAACACAATACAACCTGAGTCAGGACAAAAGGTGTCACACACATTCATTGTGAGCAGCCAATGGCTCAGATAGGAGGATATCTTGAGTTATTAATTCCTTGGATTCATTCAGCTACCAAAAGTAGCTATTTAGCAGTATAAATTAAAAAGGCCAAAATGTAATGAAATTAAGTCTTTGATAAAAAAAAAAGAATTAAAAAAAAAAAGGAAAGCGTCGCTTTTATTTTAAATGAACTATTACGTAAACTGTTGCAAGTTAACTAGATACCAAATGAAACCTTCTTTGATTGGATATTTTGGCCATATTTTCTGATAAATACTAAACCCTCTCAACCTGGGACAGATTATGTGTTCTTGAAGATTATTTTTAAACATTTCTTGAACACAAATCAAAATCCAGGACATATTATATTTATATACATTTATTTATATTTCTGTTTCTCATATCCCCCCCTCATATCAAAGCACCCCGCTAAAGGTCAAAGTTATACATAGAAAGCAAAAGGGTGGAGGGGGGCAGACAAAAGAATCTCTCCTCCAAAAAGGAATTATGACTGGTGTAATTTACTTGCTCCCTTGGAAGAAAAGAATCAATCACAAATTCTGAAACATACAACATTATAAATAAGCCCTATTTAGATGTGGTGAAATGTTAATACCTGAAGCAGAGCGCTCTGTAGTTGTTGCTTCCTCTGTCCCGTCTTCTCCAGGATGTCTTTCCACCGCTGGTTCAGGTTCTCCAGTTTGCTCTGCAGACTAGAAGCTTCCTCTCCAGCGGTGGACTCCACCAGATCCTTACCGGCCTTATTGACGGACTCCACCGTTGCCTTGTGAGCCAACACATCGTTCTGGAGGACCTGTAGAGATAAAGCAGCCGATGTTGGGTGGATGGATTTGAAGCACGAAGGACAAAACTAAAACTGCCTGGCTTAAAGTTAATTTTGGAACATCTACTGCTTCCTTTCTTTTCTGATGCTAATCCCATGGTCATACAAAGGCATTTTTGACTTCTTTTGCATTTTCGCACTTTCTCTATTGCATTTTTGCACTTTCTCTATTGTTTAAATTGAATTTCCTAAATGAATACTCTCTGCGCTGTATATATATTTCATCCCTGTTATTTTTATTTTTGTGTGTGTAAACTGCTACAAATTTCCCCTTGGGGATGAATAAAGTATATATCCATCCATCCAATTTGCATGGAGAAAAAAACTAAATAACTCCTTGTCGTACATGATGCTTGGCGAGCTCGATCTCGACAGCTTTGGGGTCTCCTCCCGCCTTCCTCTGGTCATTGAGCAGCTCCTCTGTGTGGCTCATCCAGGCCAGCAGCTCGTCCAGTGCGTGCTGAAACTGGCCCAGTGCCAGCAGGCCTCCTTCCAGTTTGTGCTGGATAAATGACAGATTAAATCATTAGATATTGCAGCGCGTGAAAACACTTGACAAGCATACAATACAACATATTACACAGCCTTTAAACCATTGGTGAGTCTGTTTTATTGTCCATAGAGAGTTATTACACACTGTATTGAAACAGCATATTGCCACATTGAACAGGGTAAATGAAGCTGTTTCCCCGCTCTGACCTGTCGGCTGATGATCTTCTCATCCAGATTTTCCCAGAGCATCTTGAGCTCAGACATTGGCTCCTGGATGGCGCAGCGATCGGCCTCATCCGTCACCTTCTTCAGCAGGAGGCCTGCCTGGTGGTTCAGCCGCTCCATCTCAATCTGCAGCTGGTAGGCCTCTCCTTTGAACTCCTGACACACAAAAGCACATACAGTGGTACAACCCACTCAGTCAACAGAAGTACAAAGCTTTGAGGAGAATACACTTGACCCTACTAGCTACGTCTTTTCAGGACAAGATTTGTCTTATTGTACATCAAAGACAGTGTGACTAGTTTATGAAGCTATTTTTTCCAGAGCTTTTGTACTAACTGAGGCGCTGAACATAAACACAGCTGTTGTATGACAGCCTCTGTAACAGTGAATACTGCAGTAAAGAAGTACATTGATAAGACAGAGAACAAGTTATTTCTAAGAATATCCTGCTGTTATATATTTAAAAATAAAGACAAGACTGTACCTTGAGTTCTAAAATCTGCTGCTTGACAGTTTCCAGGTCTGTGCCCACGGGTGACATTGTGTCCAGTTTGCTCTCAAGAATATCCACCCAGTCAAACATACCCTGCATACAAGGTTGGAAACCATTGTTACTGGGAGAAAACAAAGCTTAGTGCACAGGGAGTCAAGTTTCACATCTAGTGCTACTCAATCTTATAGTCGGTGGACAACTGAGGTAAACAAACAATAAAATAGAAAAACAAGCCTAAATGATATTATGAGAGTAATCCTTTAAGTATGTAATTATTCAAGAAGCCATGAAGAGGACTCGTCCTTTCCCACCATAAAAAAATCTTAGAAACACTTCATTCACACAAGTCAAACTTTGAGCCAAATATTGTAAAGCACTGGGGTTGGTGTTTATTGTTTTAAAATGAATAGGTCTCTCATAAAATGTTGTATCACTTAATTCTAGTGCAATAAAAAAGCACTGTAATCTGTGGTTGCACAAAAAATCTGTCTGGCTCCCTGTGTGTGTTTAACTTTCAAAAGCATGTATATATGACTCCATGGACAATGATATTCGATAGTCAGTCATACAAAGAAGAGAAACAACAGTAATGAAAAGGGCTGTATGAGTAACAGCCTGCAAATCTCACTGTGTCACATTTCATTCATTCAGAGGATTATTTCACATTATTTTCTTCAAATACAATGAATGCAGGTACGGTGATCAGCGTACCTGCAGGCCATCCTGAAACCGCACAGCATTCTGCATGGCTTCTTCCAGCCTCTCTACTCTTTCCTTCCAAGTCTTATTGAGATTTTCCCATGCTGAGTTCACCTGGAAAAATTACACAAGTAAATCACCGCAAACCATGCAGGCAAAGAAAACAGCATGGGCACAGCAAGTGAAGACGAGAGAGTATGCATGTTATCTATTACCTCGTCAAGACTTTTCTTTATGACGGGCTTATCGGGTTCCCCGCAGGCTATCATAAGCTCTGCACCCTGGTTTTGAACCACATCAAGCTCTTCCTGCAGCCCATCAATCTCCTCCCTAAATCCCTGGAGAAACCAAAAGCAGTTGTTAAAATAAAGAAGCGCTGCTACACTATTAATTACCCACTGGTTGATTCAGTCATTTCCTTTTTGGGGATCTGTCTACCTCGACAAACTCCTGCTGCTGTTTGACGACTGATGGATCGACTCCGGGCTCCTCCAGCTCTCTCAGCAGGTCCTGGCTGTCTTTGATGGTGACGATGAGAGCACAGTGGTCGCACCAGAACTTGTCGGCCATGTCCATCACATCCAGCAGCTTCGCCTCCCGCTCCTCCAGTAAGGCCTGGATGTCGTTCCAGAGGAACACCATCTGGTCCAGTTTGTCTTGTACAACTTGTGGGAGAAATAAATGAATATATAATGAATCGATTAAAAACCTAAATGTGGAATACAAACAAAACACCACAAATATCAGCATGTATTCCTCAGCTGGAGAACACATCTCACACATGTACAGGTTTAATGAGAAACTGTCTCTTGCTTTGATTTTTACTTGTACCTACAAAAAGAATGGCATCCTAATAAAGCCACACCTGGAGGAGAGCTTTCACAGTCCAGTGATACAAAACTCAAGTCAAGATCAAAAGCCAAGGATTTTAAGAATGAATACACATGTTGTGATAGGGGGAGAATTAACAGTTTGGAAAGTGATTGTTCAGTATGTTTATCCAATCTTTTATTAAGCTATTTGTCTTATTGGCTCTTATTAATCACACCAACGCCCTTTTAAGGTATAACCCTTTTGACTGGATTGCATTAAATAACAAAATGAAGCGACTAAATCAACTAAGATTATATAATATACCTTTGGCAGAAATGTCCTTGTCTGCTCCTTCCGATCGTGCAATCATCTCCTCGCCTCGCTGCCTCAGTGTCTCATAAGAGGGCTGCAGCTTCTCCAAATCCACAGAGACGGCTTTATTTTCAGTAATATGCTCCCTGATCTTGTCCACCTCCACTGAGATGGACGGAGGCTGCCGCAGGCGTTCAACGATTCGTTCCAGGGATTCCAGCATCGGTTCAATTTTATCATGGAACTGGTGGAGAATGAAGAGAGGAAACACGTCAGTTTATAAATATACTTCATGATCTAATATGGGCAGCTGGAGAAATGTTTGACTCTCCTGTTACAGAAATACACTGTATACACAGAAACTGCTCCTCACCTGGGTGGATTTGGATATGGACTCATCCAGAGTAGCAGCCTTCTGCTTGACGTCGGCCTTGAGTTTGGTGTAGAGTTGGTCCGTAGCTGTGTACTTCTCTCTGATGGGCACTCCCTCCACCGGGCTGAGTTCAAGTAGCTGAGGCCCCGTCTTATTCATCTTGTCAATGTGGGGCTTGTGCTCTGAAATCAGCTCTCGCATTTGCTGGAGAGAATATCACTTTGATTAACCTTATTATTGTTTAAATAAACGTGATGTGCTTAACATCTTCTGTTGGCTTCTTACCCTCAGTTCCTCTTGCTGCTTCCTGAGTGTTTCGTACTCAATGGAGGGTGGCGGCAGCTGGCTGAAGGCGCTCAAGGTTTCCTGAAGCCAGGGCCACATCTCCTCATAGGTCTCCCAGAACTGACTGGCCAGAGACTGGGCTCGCTCCAGCTGCAGACAGCGCTCCGAGTTCAGCTGACTGACCATGCCGTACTTCTCCAAGAGCGTCTGGGTCCTGGCCTGATTGAAAACCAATAAGACCCTTTAATGTCATTTTCTTAATGAATAATTCCCCATTTCAAATTTGGAAATAAATAGTTTTCACCTTGAAGATTTCTTTTTCGTCTGGGTTCTTGCTGTTCATGATGGCCTTTCCTGTTTTCACAATATCGTCCACAGCGTCTTTGTGCCTCATGATGTCCATGGAGAAGGTCTAGAAAACCGGTAGAGTGAGTTTGACTGGATGTTACAAAACAAAAGCTCTGTTTACTTTACTTAGTTTAAATGGAGGCCTGTGTCTGCAAACACACAGAAACACATCAGTATGATAGGCTAACCTTCTGTGCTTGGAGCTGGGTTGTGGTTTGGTCCTGCTCCAGCCTGATCTCGCCCATTGACAGCAACTTCCTCTCAGCTTCAGTCAGCCAGGAGAGTTCAGTGTCTGCAGCCTGCTCAAACTGGAAACAGACAAAAATGACTTTCCATTGCAGAAAACGTTTCAACTCTTAATTAAAAAGGGATATTATAGTAGAAGTAGAAGAAAAAGCTGTTCATCGTTTGCTCCGGTTTACCTGCTGTGACTTGAGTATGTCAGCGTTGATCTGGTCGACCTGCTGGGTGACGGTGTTGCACACGGCTCTGTAGCGCTCATTATCTTCAGTCACCAGCTTGTCCAGACCCTCACGAGTGTGCCAGGGGATCAGATCCAAGAGAGAGCTGCTTAACTCATTCAGCTTGTCCATCACAGGTTTTTGGTCTTTGCTCTCCTTCAACAAGTCCTGGACAAGATTACATCAAACACATAAAACACAAACTTTAGCATAATTAATTAGATGTATTTGTAAAGAAGAGATATTTTATGTTAAAAATTACATTTGGCATTTATTTCTTTTTCGAACCTGAAACTCTTACCTTCTGCCTGCTTTGTGCCTGAATGAGCTGCTCGCCTGCTGGCTCCTGGTCAGCAAAAGCGCTGACCTCAGCCTCTACTTTTTCGAGCCAGCAGCTCAGGTCCTCATGGTTTTGCTGCAGCTTCGTAGAGAGACCCGAAACCCGCTCCAACGTCTTCAAAACGCTGTCACTCATAGAGTTGATCTCAGCGTACTTTGTTTTTATTCCATCCAGTTTGCCTTGGATAACAACCACCTCATCACCTATAAATATAGATGAAATAATGTTATATTAATTCAAGGAGTTTTGTACTTCTGCTTTACATTATGGTGCTAGATTACAGTCATGTAAGCAACATCCTGCAAACATTCACAAAAAACTGATTTTTGTTTTGGAAAAAGACTTGTGTACTGTTGAACTGCTCCCTAAATAAGACAATAATAAGCCCTATGATGTGTATTGCAGAGACATAACTGTTTGCTGACATTCAACACTATCAACTGTGACAGGAAAGTCATAAAGTCAGACATGCCTGTTGTTTGCTTCAGAAGCTCCATCCCATTAGATATGGCTTGATCCACATTCTTCTTCCTCAACACAATATCACTTTGTAGTGCCTAAAAGGAAGACACAACCTAAAGTCATTGAGGGTGAAAATAAACTTTCCGCTGTAAAGAAAGGCATGGCGCACAAATCACCCAAATCAAGTGGAACATGATTGATGCAACTTAAATGAAAGGACAACATCATGGCCTGGGGAGGAGTGTATACCCATTGTTCTGCCAGCTGCTTTTCAAGAACATCTACTTTGTAGTCCTCCACGGACACTTCGCTCAGCCTCGAGTACACCTCGTTGAGCCAGTTCATGAGGGCCACTTCGTCCTCTCCAAACACCTGGGCGTTTGCGAGAGCCTGCTGCAGCATCTCGGCTTTCCTCCTGCATCGTTCCTGGAGCTCTATGTATCTGGCCTGGGTGGAGTCCAGTTTGGACTGAACAGACTCTTTTTCGTCCACTGAGCTCACAGTCTTGAGCATCTGACCCAGACTGACGGCCTGTAACAGGTCTTTACTGTGATTCATAATCTCCTCCTCTAACGCCTGACCACAGGGGATGGGAAACAAACCAAGGGAAAATGACACAAACAGAAAACACGTACACAAAACAAAATTATGAAACTGAAATTGAATGAAAAACGAAATGGGAAATAATGAAAAGCACAAACTTAAAGGGATGAGCAAAATGAATGAAACTGAATTTGGCTGGACAAAACTGATTGGGTCATAACATCCAAAACATAAGGGAATGATGGAAAATGATGGATATTACCTTATGCTGAGAAATCTGATCTTCCAGTTTAGATGTCTCAGTGCCGATAGGTTCGGAGTTGGCTAGGTGTTTCTCTGTAGCGGCGAGCCACTCGCTCAGGGGCTCGAGCGTCTCGTGGAACTGCTGAGTGACCACTAAGATGACCTCTAGTTGCTTGTGCCTGACACATTCATGCAGATAGAAACGGCAGTGGATCAGGAGCAAAGCACAGCAATGGACAGAGTGACAGGCAAGTTCATTGGGAAATGTTGAATATACTATATGAATTAATTCATACATTAATTATGACTAAAGTGTAAGTGAATTTGGGAGTTTTACATTCATAACAAGTTTTAAATATTCCCTGATCCAAACAAAATTACCTAATAAAAACTTGTTGAGAGAAGACTGATATCACTCTTACATCTATTCAGTGCACATAGCTGGTTAGCTTAGTTTAGCACAAATACTGGGAACAGAGAGGAACAGCTGTTTCCCTGTATTTCCAGATTTTGTGCTAAGCTAGGCTAACCGACAGTACAAACATTAGAGTGATATCGTCTCGTCTAATTCTTGGCAAGAAAGTGAATAAGTGCATTTCATAAATCGTGTAACTATTCCTTAAAGCTCCAGTAAGAGGAAAGTCAACGTGGATTTAGGAGTTTAACATTCTTTATAAGTTTTGAATATACCCCGATCTAAATCCAGGCAAAAACACAAATTCAATTAGGGGAACACTTTAAATCTTAAGGGGTTTTATGAGCAACTTTTCATAAGGAATCACACAGGAGCAATTAGAAGGACGTTTGGTGGTTTATACAGACCTGTTTTCAGCCTTCTTTAGCAGAGAGTCCCACCTCTGCCCCAGGCATTCAATCTCTTTTGCAACCTTCTCTTTATCCACAGACTCTGCTAGTTCTGCAACCCTCTCTCCCTCTTTTTTTATCAGCTCCACTGTTGGCTTTCTGTCATCCAGCAGTCTCTGTAAGAGCTGTCAAAGACAAACAAAGGAGAAGAGTTATTTGGTGCCTCTAACCACAAGCTTTGCTTGAGGGTGAAAAACAGTACATTTAACTGGCACAAATTAAGTTTCTATTAAACAAAAAGCTTTGTGTGCCAAACTTGTGTTTACCAATGAATGTCAATTAAATAAGACGAAGGGCAAAGTCATGATGTTGTGTGGACTTTTTTAGTGTTTAAGTGGAAAGTAGACCTGTTAGTGTGTGTTTATGTGCTTGACACCGCCTTACTTTCTGCTCTTGTATCTGTGCCTTGACAACTTTGAATTCTGCAGATGGTGGTTTTTGATTGGCCACAAGCTCTTCTGTGTCCGTCAACCAGCTGAGCAGGGATTCCAAAGCATCCTGGAACCTCCCACAATGCAACAGGGCTTCATGCAGCTGGGCCGAACGCTCAGCAACCTGCAGACCACATGGTTCATATAGATGTCACCTTTGAAAGCTAACTTAAAACTGCGCCCAGTAACTCATCAAAGCATGAAGCTAGAACAAATAGTATGAACAGATGAGTCAATAGACTGACAATATCGCTTTGTAATTAAAATTATAATAACCACTATTCAAAAGCAAAGATCAACCAGTTAGACCGGTTGTATAAAACAAATAACCTTCTTATTGAGGGTATTCCACTTGGTGTTGACTTCCTCCAGGTCATCCTCAAGCTTCTTGGTGCTGGTGCCTTTGGCAGCGTTTTGGATCAGGCTCTGGCCGAGGGAGCTGATGTCTTGAAGCTGCGTCTGCAACGGATCAATGTCCTCTTTCTGAAAAGCCTGGAGACAAATGGAATCAGAATGAATATTTTTTAAATGAAGTTTTATTTGGAGAATGATTGAACCTCCAACTGCATTACTGATTCAGTGTGAAGACCAGAGATTTCATGACGTATTAGTTTAATTACATTTTTCAAAACTAATAGAGTATCTTCTTATTTCTGAAAAATCCCCCTTTAACATTGAGTTACGACATTGAGTTCACGACCGTGCTCTAAAAATCACTTTGTGTGACTAATCTTCCTTCACACCAACCCGTTCTCTGAAACATTAAATAAATAAATTGGATGATTTAGATCGAGAAAAAAAAATGAATGGCAGGAAGTTATCCCGAATCCTGAGACATGATTGCAAAGACATTACCTCTGGTTTGGTGTTAAACATCAAGCTGGTATAAACAACTCCCTAACCAGTGAGCAGCTTCCAGAAAAGCACAGTTAACAATTAAATCACAGCTGTGCACAATCACATAGATAGACTTCTAGGCTGAGATAGTGAGCAAAACCTAATCAGATATAAAAAAAAAAAGTCATCTGGAGAGGTGTATGATCGAGTGAAACATGTGCTGGACCAGCTAATGAACAAAACTAGCAAAGGAAGAAAGAGGTTTTGTTGAGGCACCTGTGGGGAGTAAAAACCCATCGGGTTCATTTCAGGACATGCAGCGATGGCATTCAGTAAGGCCTCTATCTCCTGCTCTCCTGCGTGCTGGAACGTCTGTAAACTTTTCGGCAGACATGCCTCCACCGATTGCAGAAACTCCTCCAGCTCCTCCATGCTGTACTTGGACGCTCCTTGTTGCAAGGTACATGGTTGTGTTTGCTGGCGGCTCTCTATGGGTAAAGTTACAGAGTTCCCGTATGTCTCCGGCTGTGTCACCACCACACTGACCAACTCACAGTCGTCCTGAGATGACACATCCTCTAACAGCTCAGCGGTGGACAGCTCATCATAGTCTGTTAATGTCCTGGAACGCCATCCAGAGCTGTCGTTTTGAGTCCTGGAGGCTGACCCTGAGGATAACCTCCCTGTGGAGTATTTGTGTTCCCCATTGCTGAGGGTATCCTTTTCATTGAGATCCACCACACCAGATTCTGTTTGTCGCAGCTCCTGGACCAAACTGCTGCTGTGGTAAAGAGACCGATTATCCTTTGCAGGTGAGAAAGGGAACTCCTCCTGCCCCGAGCTGAGTGACCGGCCGGTTCTCAAATCCCCGGACATATGCATCGCCTCTGAAGACGAGAGGCTCCTTGTACCGGGGCCTCCTCGTTTGTGGGCTCTATGTGCGTGCCGCTCCCTCTCCACAGTAGGGCTGTACAGACCCGAGTCCTCTTCAGATGTCAATGAGCTGGTCATACTCTGCCCTTTCCTGCCATTGATCAACCCCGGCCTCTCAACACTCCCGGAACACAAGGTCCCACTACGGCTCGCATACTCGCCCAAATTAGTTGGGGCAAAGGTACGCCATGAACGTCGATGATGCGGATGATCCTTCTTCTCTCCTCCCTGGAGACGCGACTTAGGCAGCACCGTATCAGTCGCCCTGATGATGTGCCCATTGAGCCGAAGTCCATCAAAGACAGCACGTTCGTCCAGCATGGCAGGTTTGCGATTTCGGTACTCAAATGAACTGGAAGCAGAGAGAGCTCCATTTCCACACAGGTTGCTGAGGTCCAACGTACGGTTTGTGTAAGGTAGGGTGCCTGTGAAGTGGCGTGAAGAAAGGCTGCCTTTAGAGCCCGAGTCTATCTGCTCGTTGAGCCGGACGGTGTCATAAATGGACCTCTGGGGCACATAGCAGTCGTCAATGTTCAGATCCTCCTCCTCCCCCTTCCCCACACAGGAAGGGTTTTGTTTGAGGCAATCTGGTCTGCTCAGCGGTTTGCCCATGCTAAAACAATTGTCACAACTCACTACAAAGACACAATTAAGGACGTAGTGAAATCCTTTGAGGTATGTGTTGCTTTAGTGCAAAATGAGTCATTTAAAAAAAAAGCACAATGTGACCAATTTACACGAGAAACAACTGTGTGCAAAGTAATTGTTCTCCTTTTTAAATGAGAAGTTATGAAATAAATACTAAATGTTTCCACTTGTCTTTCAAAGTCAAATATACAATTGCTCATGGAGATTTTCTTTTAAAAACCATGAACACCAGTAAATTGATGTCGATTTTTTTTTTTAAATAAAAGGCTTTAGAAATACAAAAATGTCAAACAATATAAAATCCTAAATCCTAAACAAATGCTAGGACTGTATAGCAGCGTCATAATCCGTACGAGGAATAAAAATCCAGTTTTTCAATACAGTCACCTATCCAAAGAATATTGCCCTCGGCTCTTCTCCCGGCATTGAAAAAACTATTCCTCTGGTCCAAAGTGCTTCTTTTCCCCTGATATCCTTGCAGCATCCATGCGAGCTTTAGGAAATTCTTCAGTGCAAAGTGAAAATATCCATAGGCAAGGCTCTACCAAAAACTGTTGGCAGTTCTGAGGAGAGCTGGTACTCCTGGATAAACAAAAAAGCCTGCCCTTTCTCTCTCATCGCTCCCTCGCAATGACAGACACCCTCCTGGCAGAGCATTTCATGCCCCGCCCCCGCTCATTATTCAGACAACATCTGCCACAACTCCATTTGTGCAGAGAGCCGCTCCGGCACATGTTGATTGGTGGACACATGACCCTTTTTTTCTCCTCCTTTCTAATACCCCCTTATGTCAGCATGGCCCATATGACTTCACTTCTAAGCCATCTTCTGCATCCTGACACAATCGCTCACTTTTCTTTTTTTCCATTCAGTGACTGAGGGAATGGGGAGGTGAAGCGATACGCACCAGCTTTTCAACTTCACACACAAAAAAAACAACCTAGACCAGCAGGCAGCAGTAGCTCTCACTCTGATGACATCACACTATTCTGAAATAGATACACATTTTTCCTTTTTTCTCTCTCTTTGCCCTCTGTTCTTCATGTGGACGGTTGCTGTGGACCCTGCAGATATTCTTAATTACTGTGGAATGCTGAGGGAGGCACAGGTCCCAGGTAATTTAACACCGACGTGTCTGCCAAGTGCATGAAGGCGCTTTTTATGTTCAGTGACCAGGGTAGGAGAAGGAAGTAGAATAGGGGAGATAATGAAGCAAATTTATTTTTGTTTCCTGGATTGTCTACGCCACAGTAGCTTGGTCAGAAGCTGAACAATCCCAACTTCTTTGTCCAGATCTGCACGCATGGGAGGAGACAAAAAGAGGACGCTGGCAGAGATAACAAAAAGGCAGTTTTGATCTGGTGGGATTTTTAAAAAAAAGTTCAGCCACTGCATACTTTTTTAAAATATTCAGACTTTTGAAAGTATGAATGCAAATTGCACTTTTTAAAATATTTTTCCTAGTCCCTTTATTTCCACTGTCCCATATATATGTTCTACAGACAGTATGAATACTGCATTTCATTGGAGCACTGCACACAACACTGGGTAGCACTTTATAATAAGTGCACACTATTTAGCATAACTGTGTTTATGAATGAGTTACTAATGAGTATTCATGTTAGAATAATGCTTTATAAATGATGAATTCATTGTTTATTCATGCTTTACTAATGCTAAATTATTATAAAGTGCTACCCAACACTGCAATAGCCAAACTTGAGTTACACAGGGGGAGAAACATGTGCTGTTCTTGAGCTGTAACTTAATCAAATGAAGTCAGACTTGGAGGAGAGCTTCCTGGATTATCAACTGACTTGTTTGTATAAATATTTAAATACAATGATGTTCGCAATTGATTAAATGTGCTGATTATTTTAGCAATCAGTTCCAAAATGTGCCAGAAAAGACTATCAAGTTGACACAACTTGTTAAAAACACATTTTGATTAATACATTATCATTCATATGTATTTTCTGACAATCAACTTGATAACACGAGTTAAGATAATTCAGTTGTTATCCAGAAAACCAAGCAGCCATTTACTGTAAAAAGAGGTAAAGTCAACGTATCAACTAAGGAACCAGAGGTCTGAAACAATATGCAACAGCTAACAGGTCATTGTCACACATGTGGCCTTTAGGTTCCGGTTAGGACTGCTTTAACACTAGAAGGTATGCACTGGAAACAAAGACTAGAAACCTTTCATGAATAGAAAACTCAACATAATCACCTTCCAGCGGAACAATGTGTACTCAACCTGTCAAGCAACTGTCTCGCAGAAGGTTCATGTTTCACTTGAGAAGAGTGTATCATTGCTAGTTGGCAGTGAGTCAGCGGCATTACGTGCTCACAATGACACTTTAACTTCAATGAAGCGGGTTAGCTAGTATGATTCAGATGGTCCAAACTCCATCCCAAATTTGTAAGAGACGCTGATGTAATGTCTGAACAGAGGAAAAACGACACCCACACCAACCCCCAGCGGTGTTGAGTCACTGGAGCTGCCCTTTAATGTACATAGAGATCATACATACACCAGGACTCCCTCAGCTGAGCTCCTGCACATCTCATGTAAAAAACAAGAGTAAACGCATGAAGTCAGGCATGTCTCTTTCAAAACTTGACCTAAAATGGTAACAGCGCATGAAAGAGGCAAATCCAAGCGCTGTCTTTCTCTGTTTATTTCTTTCTCTCAACAGCTGCCAATAAAACCCACTTACCTACAGAAACAAGAGCCTGATCCACTGAACATAAAACAGAATATGACACAATCATCTAATGTTTTCATGCTGCAACTAAATAAAGAAAGAGCTTGAGTTCCAATATTGCTTTTGGCAGTTCTCCCCCTGATGCTAAGCATTGGTATAAATGAGTACAAAGGGGGGTTTCCACCAGCAGCTGAGGCTGTATATGCCCTCTCAACCCAGACTGATGACAGGACAAAGAGGGGGTGAAAACATGCACCATGACAACGCTGCGGAGCAACAATTTGAATCAATCACTTCTTTAATAGTTTCCCTGCGAGGCCTTTAAACCAAATTCCACACAACAAACTGACACCCCTCTACCCCCACCACACAAGTTATATTTTAATCCATGTATCTCCACTGGAGGTTTGGTTGTTGCCCTCCTGCGTGAGTGCAGCACCCCCGTAATAATAAAAAAAAATCCCTTGACCTACATCTTAGTACAGATCTGTGTCATTTGCCTACACTCTGCTGTTTACATTGTTTTATTGTAATACGATCTAATACTATAAATTAAGATGTGTTTCATAATGTCACCTCTAAATATAGGTTAATCCTCTTTCGGAAAACTCCACAGGAATTTATAGGCTTTTAAAATATTTGCATCTGTCTGTAAATCTAGCTAATGGCTACCCCTAGTTTTATCCCTCACTGGAACCAACAAAGACCTCCATGATTTAATAGACAATATGGAGAGTTATAGGAATTGAAAGGACATTCATGAATATGTGTGGTATGTTTTAGTACTGCATATTTTATTATCTATATTAAATTAGATTTTTTTTTTTTTGTCCAGACAGCCATAATACAATACAAAAAGGAATAATCTCTAACATTTGGGATTATAATGTTCATTAGCATTTGGGCTGCTTTGAACCAGCTATAAAATCTACTACTAGTGTGTGTCATCATATTAGGTTTCAGAACATTTTAATGGGAACTAACCATCACTTTACTAATTGGTGTCTATGTCAAGATGGTCAAATAAACACCAAATAAGACTCTAAGCTTAGAGCCTGACATAATGTCAAACGTAAAAGAACAACCGTGCCAATGTTAAGAGACCAGGATGCAGGCCCAGCTTCATTACTGGGACCACTGAATCAAGTAACGCCCTGCTGGCGACCACCTGGCTGCGACGGCCTTTCCCTCCTGCACATCATTGCATATGGGCCACGGCTCTTTTGTTAACACCAGATGCCCCTAATGAACCAGCAGTCCCCGGAGGATTGTATGAAGCAAGTGCTCAGTGAAGAGCCTGCTGGTAATCTGCCTTAGTGCAAGGTTTTTTGGATGGACAGCATCTAAAATATTAAAATGTTAATGTGAAGCCCAGGAGAGAATTCAGCATTTAGCAAAGATGAATTCATAGTAACAATAAAAATAGCATTTGCCAGTAACTGCCTGTTTGAAAACCAAAGGGGACATTTGTCCCACTGGTCACGATCTTTCTTATTTAAAATAAAATGTAATGTATGCATGTTGCATAATTGCTATTACATTCATGCAAAAAAAAGACAAAAACAAGAGTAACTGCTGCTGTGATTTCACATATATTCCATCACCCAACTCAATCACTAATCAACCAACTGATTTCAATGAAACTCCATGTTTAGTCAAAAAAACAAAATCAATGTTTAATTTGAGAAAGCATACCTTAAAGGCCTCCAGCTGTTGGTTGATGACGTCTGTCTCCATGCCTACGACCTCCTGCGATGCCTCCTTGCCCACAGCACTGCAAAGTTTATCTTCCGCTTGGTGGACTTTACTATACAACTCCTCCAGTTTGGTGAGAGTGCTCTGCACCTGCAGCTCTCTGCCTTTAGCCCTGTCCAACAGTTTACCGCACTGCTTACTCAAAGCGTCCAGATCTCTCTTCAGGCCTATCAGGTCAGGGGAGGTTTCCGTCTCCAGCATCTTCTTACAGCTGTCTACAGCATTGGCCGTGTTGGCCATCACCTCTTGCAGCTTTGCCACAAAGCTCTGAATGCTGTCCTGTTGTTCCTTAAGAGTGGCCAAGTCGAGATCCACAGGAGCCATGCCGTCCAGTTCGTCATCCAGGTCCGTGAAACGGGTGAACATCTCACGGATACGGTTTTGGAACTGCCCGATACCCTGCAGTTTACCCTCCAAGACTTGGCACGTCTCTTCTAGTTTCTTGTTAAGGGTGCCGTAGTCTTTGTCCATGCTGTCAGCCTGCAGCAAGAGGTCTGTCACTCCATCAGCATCTGGGACATCAACCACAAGGTCCTTGGCCAAGGTCTTCAGGTGCTCTACTTGGTTCTGCACTCCCTCTAAACTCTTATGTTGGGCTTTCATGTTGGTCAGGTTCTTGTTACTGTGTGCCTGCACTCCCTGTGACTCATAGCTATCCACCTGCTTCTTAGCCCCTTCAAGCTGACCCTTTGCCTCTTTGTAGGCATCATTAAATTCCTTAACTGTGTGTGAGATCTTTTCCAGGGACTCCCTTTTGCTCTGCAGACCTTCCACTACATTGTCCACTCTTTTGCCAAAGCTCGCCTTCTCCTCTTTGATAGCGTCAGTGTCTGTGTTGGCCACCTCAAGAAGGCTATCTGCAGCGGCGTTGAGCTGCTCCACCATCCCTCTGTGCTTGTCGACATCCTTCTGGAGAGCTTTCACCTGAGAAATTGAGCTCTCCACAGTGACCGGATCAACAGTGAGTTTGACTCGGCCCTCGCTAGCTTCACACTCTTGAATCCAGGAGCTGAGCTTCTCGGCATGCTCTTGGTACTTCAGAGATTTCTGCAGGGCATTCTGGAGTTTGTCAGCTTGTTCCACAGAGCTCTTATTCACCTCCTCCCAGTTGGACGAGAGTGTAGTAAGCTGCCCTTGTAGTGCCACCTTTTCTGCACCGTCAGTGTTCTGCAGAAGCATCTCCCCTTCCCCAGTGATTGTGTTATAAGCTTCATCGTGTTCACTGAGAGCCTTCTGGAGTTTACTGTGCTCCTCCAGAGTTTGTTGCAGGATGTCCACTTTGGCCGAGATGGGCTGGGGCTTAGACTGGTCCTGGAGCTTCTCACCCAGCCATGACTGGAAGTCTTTGGAGGTCTGATGGAACTGCTGAGAGCTGGCAAAGGTTGAGTTGAGATGCTCAATCCGTTTTGCTGCAACAGAGAAATGTGGCATTAAGTGAGTTAAATGCAGCAACACCTCTTGTGCAAAAAGTAGAAACAAAAGATTATTGTTGCATACACATTTACATTCTACGTATTAGATATACTTTAGTGAGCAGTTGCCAAATATGAAATTAAATGTAAAAAAAAGTAGAGCCTTCATCAGTTTGTATTCTCAGCAGGAGTGATTGTGATAACTACCATTTAGCCTGTTGGGACGTTGTTGTCATAGAATAAATATATCTTAGTGTGACTCAACACAAATAGAATGCTTCTTTCTTTCCCAACATTACAACACTACATCATTAGGTTAAGTTACAAGGCCAACCTGTTTTCTCCTCTAGTTGTTTGAAAGGCTTGCTGACACTCTCCAGCTGCCTGGCCAAGTCTGCTTTGAGATAATCCTCAGTCACCATCGCCGTGAGCTCTGCGTTGATGGCCTCAGCTTCCTTCAGCTTCTTCCTCTCCTCTCTCAGCTGTGCCGAGATGTTTTGGACATCCTCCAACTGCTTCTTCACAGCTTCGGGCTGGGTGCTGTGGCCTTGATGGTTGGTGAGCTGATTCTCCAGCTGAGTGGCAGTCTGACTGACGCTCCTCAGTAACTCCTGAAACTGCCCCGTCTTCACCGCGGCCTGGTCGATAAGGCTGTCTCGCTGGTCCAGCTGTCCTGTCAGGCCTTGCCACTTCTGGGTGACGGCAGTTAGCTGCTCCCTCACCAGCTTCCCACTGGAGGGGTCCTGGTTGCCAGAGGAGCTCAGGATGGCAGAAGCAGCTTCCTCGAGTTGCTCATATTGAGGTTTGCGGCTCTTAAATTCGTTCTGGAGGATCTGGAGGGACAAAATCAGTCAAGATGAGCATTCCTTCAGAAAATTGCAGGACATTCTGGAACTTAGAAGATGCACAAGCCTCACATTTTTTTCCAAACAGCCTGCATCATGCCTACCTGAACTTGTTGCTTCTGCATCTTAAGCATGTTCGGGTCTATCGAGAGGGGTCCGAGGACGCTCATCATCAGCTCTTTCTCTGAAAGCCACTGACCAAGCTGCAGCTCAGTCGTTTGGAAGATGTCCAGGTTTTTATTTGACTCCTCCAGGTGTTGCTTCCTCTCCTCTACAGAGCCGCTGATATCCGCCCAAGCAGCGTCTGAGCAGGAGGGCAGAACAATCACACCAGTCTGCATTAGTCAGCATAACAGCACCTTTCTATCCACTGTCCTACTGTTCTCCGAGCAAAACCTCCCATTGTGCAGGACTTGGCACTACGGACGTGTTAATTTAACTGGTGTGGCAGAGAGCAGGTAATGAGACACATTCTGTATGCATGTGGTGGGAAGAAGACGAGATGAACACTAGTAATGGTCTAACTTCTCATATTTGTCATTTTGCAGCAGCCTTTACTCTGTGTCACTGCCGTAATGAGATATATATTTTGTCAGCGGGATTCAACGTACCTCTGACAGTTTCAGTGACATAAATTACCCAGGATCATCAGGAGACAACACCTTACTGCATACCTATTTCTGCCAGCATCTGCTTCCATTTTGCAGCCTCGGGCGAGTTCGGATGAGTCGTAATCAATTTGAGGAGCGTCTCTCTGAGCTTCTGGAGCTGCTCCTGCTTTTGCTTCATGTCATCTTCAAATGCCTGAAAGAATGGAAACAAATTATAATCATTGAATCTTGTGATTTTAAACTTGAGTGTCATCTGCGTGTCTTATCCACAGCAGACAAAGTCAGTGAGGACTGCGTGTATAGTTCAAAGAATGATTCAGGCCATTTACTGAACAACAGGATTTCTCTACCTTCTGCTGTTTAAGTTCTGTTTTCACTGAATCTTTCTCTGTGGCTGTGTTGTTCCAGGATGCTGCAGTCTTTTTCATGTCCCTCAGCCATGTCAACATGTTGTCCGTCTCCTTTTGGGCCTCTTTCACCTCCTGAACCGAACTACTCAGGTCTGCTGCTCGAACTTTCAGGGTTTCCCCGAGGCTCGCGTATCCCTCGTTGACGAATGACATGTTCTGCTGAATTACCATCAGCTCTGAGAACAGCAAAGATTATTCTATTAGGTCTCGTTACCGGGAGTTAACGTGTGAAAATGAAGTTATGATAACAGTGAGGCACTGGTATTAATGTAGCAGCCGGATGGTGCAGTAGGTTCAGAAAATGAGGAAAATAACAACAACAACATTCCCTACAAATAAAATTAAAGTATTTGAGCGAATCATCGGCTCTTTTTAAAATAAATTATGGGCCATCTGCAAGTTCACTCATATGACCAGATGTGTTCTTACACATACGACTGATTTAAGAGAGTACGAGTCGTTTAGTTATTCTGACTGCCTCCGCAGGGGGAAGCACATGGCATGCTGTTACTGTTGTATGATATATTTGTGATTGAAACTTGGAATCTTTTATTACTATTCGGGGGTGTTGGACATGATAATTATATAATGATCACATCTTGGGAACATGCATCTCCTCATGAACAGGTGGGATTCATTAGTTTGAAACACGCGGTACTGTGAATTTGACTTGCAACAAGTCTCATGGAAAGAAAAGTAAGAGAGCTATAGATAGGAATAAAAGAATGTCTGGCATGCAATGAATATATTTCCTATCTTATCGTATCAAATGTTCTCCCTGTGTGTGTAAATGGATTTGAGCCTTTAAATGTTGATTCAAAGAAAACGTTTGATGGAACGTGATGAAATAACTCATTTCAGAGTTTGCCTGAGACTTAATTGCTCAATTGGGCCATTAAAAAAGTAGAAAAAGCAATAAACTCCCTCTTTATTCCTTTAACTTTATTACTCATAGTCTGATCTTTCTTTCGCATAGAGACCCCACAGCCGAAAACCAGCCATAATCCCTCCACATGACACCACAAACTATGTATTTACACAGCAGCATCCACATACACACTTGATTACCTTTATTTGTTAGGTAGGAATGACTCGCTGGACCACCACCATTAGTAAGAGCTGATGCAAAAGACACAAGACAAAGCTTGAGTAAAGGACAGGCAGACTGTCGAGAACATCTTTCCACAATCTCTCATGGTTAGTGAGCACAGGGTACTCAGAAGTGCACCCAAACACCATGCTTCCCATTCCACTGAATGATTCAAACATTTGAGGTTAAGTATGCCGATTTTTACCTGACTTTTTGGAGGTCTTTGACTTGGCGGGGGATGTGAGGAAAGTCATGAGGCTGCATAGCGCGGATCCTTTACTGTTCAGGTCTTGGACAGCAGGGTCTTTGAGGCTCCACTCATCTAGTAACCCCTGATTAATCAGACAGATAAATGGTATAATACTGTAGGATCATGGCATTTATAACACATGATTTCTGAAAAGTCATGCGAGAAACAGGATGAACATGAAATCACAGATGATTTCGCTTCTGTGTGTGGTTTTATTTTTGTGATTTGTTGTTCAGAATCTACTTCAGGGATCTTGTGAAACAAATAGTCTTTCTGCTGGACAACAAAGTGTTTCACTCCCAGATATGTTCTGTGTAAACACATACCATCCATCCATCATTAGTTGGCAGAGAAAGCAGGTTGGAATGATGGGGAGTTCAGGGAGGATAGGAATATAGCCCATGAAAATACACTTACATCTATCTATTGCAAAACACACAGACTCCTCTGGATGCAAAGTATAACACCAATGGCTTCTGTTCCAGCACTTTAAGTGCAGTTAGACAAACTTTGTATTAATTTCATGACTCACAGTGACTATCTGCAGGTCCTTCTCCAGACTTTTCACACTGCTGCTTGGTTGGACCGCAGGTACTTTCTCATTGGTCTGCTCCAGCCACTTGGTGAGATCGCTCGCTGCAGATCTGAACTCTCCCAGCTGGTCCTGACAGGATGATACCTCATCTTCCCTGTAGTAGACAAGAATCAATCATATCATGCATCCGTCTGTACATTATACAGCCATTACTGTAAAGGAAAAGGAGGTTTATATTTGTTAAATGTGGAACCTTATATTTTCCTCCCATTGACCCGGCTTACTTTTTGTTGACGGTGTCTTTGAAGGTGCTGAATATATTTGAGAGATTGTCCATCTTGCTCTGGATCTGGGCTTTGTTTCCATCGGGGCTTATTTCAGACAGCTCCTTGGACAGAGTCTGCAGCTTCTCCAAATCACTGGCATGTTCAGCCATCTCAGCTTTAGTGTTCTGCAGCGAAAGTATATGTACAATTTTTGGTGAAAATGTTACATTACTTAAAGTTGAAATCCATTCATGGATGTAAACATAGTCAGCGGGATAGTTACCTGCATCAGCTGAGACAGTTCATTGAAGGTTTTCCCTGGCCCGTCTGTCTCATTTAGATCTTGTGAACGCTTCACAACAAACTGCTGAACTTTATCTGTAACCTTCTCAAACTGTTCCACCTTTTCCTTCAGCTGCTCCAGCTGGGACACTTTTTGCTTATGCCTGTTACAGGAATCAGAGAAGCGCTGGGAGAGAACATCCATCTTAGTCTGCAGAAGGGCAGCAGCAGAGGGATCTGCTGTCTCCACAAACTTCTTCACCTTGGCTTTCATGGCTGAGATGCTGCTCTGGCGACTTGCTATGTCCTGTTCTAATGCCTTTAGAAAATACAGGATGGAACACAGGTTTAATGGAGAAATAAAGTGAATATGGAGCGAGTAAAAGCAGCCACAGACCGCATCAAACAGTAGATACAGTATCTGGTTATTGGACTGCGAAAATGATGAGAAGAGTACATACTACTTCTTTGCTGAGGATATCTCCAATAGATGCAGAGTCCAGGGGGATTTGTCCTTTCTCTTTCACACTGGCCTCCACTCCCTCCATCCATCCCATCATCTCATCCAAACCATCCTGGACACTCATGGAACGAGTCAGGGTGATCTGCAGTTTCTCATTTCGATCACTCACGGACTTGGACAGGTTGTCGTAGCGCTCAACTATGTCATCTACAGCGAAGGTAAACAAACCAGGTTATGTTTAAAACTGAACATTTGCTCATTGTTTGGGACGCATTGGGAGATTAACATTTCAAACCAAAGCAGTAATTTATTTGACATTCATGAGTGTCATAAGGGTACATTTACTACGGTTGTGGTAGAGTAAAAGCATTTTTACGTGTAAGCCAAGAAACTAATGACTGGAGAGAAGGAATATAAATGAGACACTCCAAGAGCTATATTTCACTCTGATACCTTGTCTAAATTTTTGAAAAATAATGGTGGACCCTGAGGTATGATGACATTGTTGCCAACTGACAATGAGCAGTCTGCTCATTGTGTGCAAAATGTGTGCAAGGCTCTCATTTTGCAGTGCTATGAGATTTTAAAACTTTCCCAAGCATTTCAGAGAGGTTTCCATGTCTGGCATCTTTCAATTTGCCAAAATTACTTGAGTGTCAATGATGACACATACAACCATTCAAATTCTCTATAGATGGTGCAAAACCTGAGCCCGAGTTTGATTTTTCCCTCACCTACTGTCTCCTGGATGTCGTCTGAGTTGGTGAGCAAGTCTCCATCAGATGTTATCAAAGACTCAGCTGCTTTGCGTAGTGTGTCAATAGCAGTCTGATGTCCTGTCATCTGACCTTGAAGGGCCTGTAGATCAAGAAGAAAAATTCAAATTAAACGGTATCCACATGAATACATGTCCTCTGTCTACATTTAAACTGTACTGTACAGATTATGCATTTCACTTGCGTGGTGGATTGAAGATAATAAAGTGACAATGTGCAACAATGTCTGGATAATATCTCCTGTAAATAGTAAATATCTAGAGATATCCAGATATATGTTTAGATGTACCTGTCTGCCTCGACTCTTACACTTACAGAAAGGCTCCGGATTATTTGCAGTGGTTTGTAACCAAAGCCAGAAGAACAGTGTTTCTTGTTTGGCCCACAGGCGCCTCTTATCTTGGCATATCTCTGCTGTAAGTCACTACCTCCCTACAGAGAAATGTTCAAGCTAACTGCTGCCAAAAGCTTTGACACAAAGACTGCATCGTTTCTTATCCTCCTGTAGGCTTCACATAACCAGAGTTAAACTATTCACATGTGGGTTTGAATTTGAACACAGAGCTAAAAATAACTGTGTTGTACTTAAGTCAGTGGAAACACTGTATATGGTAAGGAGGGTCTATTGTGCCATGACCTTATCACCCAGTCAATGTTCCAGTTATGCATTTGTTAGTTCTTAATAAAGCTTTTCTTCATTTCTTTAATTAAATTACTCGTAACTTAACATCCATTAAAGTTCACATCTCATTGAGAAAAGTTTGTGATGCAACTGCAGCATTGCAATTTCCCCCGAGATAAATAAAGTTGTGTATTATCTGATCTTATCTTAAAGATGTCTGCTCAGGCAAGTACAAATCAAACACCAGACATTTTTTACTTTAACTGTGAAGCTCCAGTTGTCATCTAAACATAATGCATCATATGGGAAGAAATAGCATAAGGACTTTTCCACATGACTCCTGGGTTGGCCTCAAGAATTAGAGAGGCCTCACAGAAATATGAAGAAAATGTACATCCAGATAAAGAAGAGCACAATCTGAGAAACGTCTGTGCACTCAATATCAAGACGAGGCCTAAGCACAACAGGTCTGTCTTGCCTTGGTCTCCTCCAGCTGTTTCTGTACTGTTTGTGGGTCAGCTGCTATGGCCTCGGATTGCTGGTTTCTCGCATCCTCCTCAGAGCTGTTGAGCCACGTCAATAGACCAGCGCTCGAGTCGTCATATTTTTTGTATTTGTCAACCACATCTTTGAGGTTGTTGCCGAGCAGATTGCACTGAAACAGAGGAAAAGAAATAATTATATATATATATATATATATATATATATATATATATATATATATATATATATATATATATATATTATAAATTCAAACAACAGATAATAAAGGACATGCGAAGATAACAATGACTAACACTGACACTCTCACAGAAGACAGCGTGACGTATATGTTTTCAATGAAGACAAATGCCTCCACCTAGTGGCAGGAAAAGATTATTGCGACCTCTCCAGATCCATCTGATCAGCTAAATACCTGTGAATGTAGTGTTTTGTATCTGCTGGCTGCTGAATCCAACTTGTCCTTGACAGCAGAGCAGGTTCCTGAAGTATCAACATCCAGCAGAGCGCTCTTAGCCGCAGAGTCAGACAATCCACAGGCGTTAGCCACATCCAGCACTTTCTGTCCTGACATGGTGATGAAGCGAAGGTCCCCTTTGTGGGAAATCACATCTTCTGAGAAGCTTTTCTGTCGCTGGAGTTTATCACTGAGGATATTGAGGGAGCTTGCGGCGGAACCCAGCTGCTCTATCTCTCCCTCCGCCTGGTCTAACCAGCCGACAAACTCGTCACAGTCACCCTGGAACTTCTTCAGCTCCTCCTGGACGCACTGCACCTGCTTCATCTGCTGTTCAGACTGCGTCAGGGAGGCCTCGTAGCGTCCCTTCAGCTCCTGGATGTTCTTCTGCAGCTTCTCCTTCTCCTCCGAAGACAGCACGTTTGCCTGCTTGTCGAGCAGAGCCTGCGCTGACTGGGTGGCCATGATCAGATCCTGCTGCTGGGACAGAATCTCCTGATGACGGGCCTGTGGAACGAAAAAGACTTGAGGATGCAAAACCAATACATACTGTAATTATTATCTCTTCATCATCATTTCTTCATCTTTATTTTTCTTATTAAATAAAATGTTGCAACTTTTATATTTCTTGGCATTTCCTGTTGAATAGATCTAGAAATTGAAAGGTAACATTTGGATTTTAGTGTTACTTTTTTCATTTCTTTGCTACTTGTGTCTTTTAACTTTACATTTACTCATGATGATCTGCCTCAACTAATGCCAAAAAACTCCCATAATGAAAGTATGACCGGCTGAGTAACTATTCTCTCTCATACTTTTGCAGCAAACCAACTATACCTTGACCCTGTCATGCTGCTTATCGAGCTGCAGGGAGGCGTCGTTCTTCACGCTGGTCTCTCTGCCAAAATCATTTTCAGTGGCCCGTAAAGCGTTTCCATTGGCATCGTCATCCACTCCCATCAGTCCCGTGGCTGAGGTTTCTTCTGGCAGGTTTCCATTCTCTTTACTTATATGGTCAGTTTGGTCCAGACCACTCTCATTTGCATTCCCTATGTTGGATATCCAGTCCAGGAGACCTTCGATTTTGTTCTTACTTTCTTCAAGTCGCTCAACAGCTGCTGCCTGAAAAGACAGATGGATTACAGATCATCAACACACTGAAAAGTGAAACACACTGAAATAACAATCTAAAATATGATGCATTACATACTTTTTATAGACAATGCAAACTCTAAGGAGGTAATCTGAACTCTGACCTTTTCGCTCTCCTGTTTTATGGCTGTGGTAACAACCTTCTCCAAATCTTTCCTGGACTCTTCGGCCCGCTGGTTGATGAGTCTTTCTTTGCTTTTCGCCTCCTCCAACTTGCTCTCAATCATGGCGATTTGGTCGGGCATCAGCTTGCTCCGGTTTTCCTCCAGGAACTTTTTTGTACTGGTGATGACGTCATTCAAGGCACTGGCATTTGTCAATACGTCTTTTTGCAGAGCCTTAAAATCAGGAAGAGGAAAAATAGTCACCCAATGAAAGTGATGAAAACTTGGACGGATGCTGCGCTTCTTAAAAGCAAAAGGAAATGTATTTCAGACCTGGTGCTCCTGCTGGTACTGCTGCAGGTCAGTGACACACTCAGCATTTCCAGTCTGTTGCTGATGACCAATCAGCTGGTTTTCTGTCAGGGTGAGATTATCACACACTTCCTCCAACTTCTCTGTAAACTCTTTGTGTTTCTCCAACAAAGACTGTCAAACAAGAATAAAAAAAACAAGGTAAATATCACAAAAGACTGTGATTCAAAACATTCACATCCACACTGAATAAAACATTCACAAGAAACAAACCCCCGAAATCCTTTGGTCAGACTCAATATTTGGGAACAGAAACATCAAAACAAGAGAGGAGAAACGATTCAAGCACTTAGAGGTAGCATGCAGAATCTGCTTTAGTATACATTTCCTTCATCATTATAGTGTATATATCTAGTATGCTGTAAACATGCTATTTCGCCATTCGCCGTTTTGGTCTTGAGATGGTAATAAGCACATTATGCCCTGTGTGTTATTGGGTTTGTTGTGGGTAAACGTGTTCCAAACAAAGAAGGTGCATTGTGTCCACTGTTAATTGTTCACTGGTGTCTTGAAGACCTGTTGGATATAACCAGCACAAAGAGTTAGTCTGCAGGAAAGATCAAGCATGTGAGCATGCAACGTTGTTATTTTTACTAAACATGTAAGGCATTCACAGTAGAACCTCCCTGGAAGCAACAGCCAATCATTCACTTTCACTCATTATTTTTTTAAACACATTGAAATATTATCATCAAAGTCTAATTCTCAATCTAAATCCACAAAAATCCCCATTGAAGTTCAATATTTATATTTTCTAGAGCTGATAAATCCTTTTAGTTTAGATGTCTACAGTTCAGATGTCTCACTCTAATTTGAAAATAATTGTGTACCAATAATGTGAAACCATTTCTGTGAAAATGCCTTGTCAGAAATGATTTATCTAAATAACATGTTTTTGTTGTTAGCTCTCACAAGTCTGCATGCACTGCATGTGTTCATGTAATGTGTTTAAGCTGAACTACTTTTTATTCTTGAACACTCTTACACAAATGAGACTTCCAATGCTTAAATCAGACGAGTAACATGGCTTACACTCTACTCTTGCCCACTCTACATGCACTGTAAGCATTCATTATTAACTTTAGTAACTTTTTCATTCAGCAAACCAAAGATGTAGATATATATATATATATATATATATATATATATATATATATATATATTATTTTTTTTAAAGGAGACATATGTGATATTTTCTTGTATTTCCACAGGCAGACCTCCTTCTGATTCTCCCTCTCCCTGGTGTCCAGTAGGACATCCAAGGCGCTCCTCTGGGTGACAAGCCTCTCTGTCTGGTCCCTGAACGCTCGCTGAGTCGTGCTGAGGAACTTGAGGAGGTAGCTGCTCTGAGCTGGACTCAGAAACTGAGCGTGCTCAGAAATAAAGCACTGGATATCAAATGTGGCATCCTCTAATTTGAGCCTGGCTTCTTTTAGCAGACAGCTGCAGTCCTGGAGGAAAAGACAGAAATGTGCAGAGTAAGTTTCTGTAGTCACTGTAGATATTGGATGTTTAAAATTAGAATGTATTTAAAGATACCCTGTTCTGCTGAGTCAAATGTTTCAGTGTGTCCACATCACACGGTTTCAAATCCACGTCACACATTCCTGAGTTGTTCTGGATGAGGCCCGCTAGTTCACCAAGATCACTAAGATGTTTCTGGTACGTTGATTCCAAATGCATCTAAAAAATAAAATCACATTTAAAGATGTCAATAGCTGATGCAACCATTACATCACTTTAATCACTTGCAATGAGCACTGACCTTTCCAGTTTCCATTGCTTGAATTAGGGAATGACTTCTTTCTGCACACATCTGGGAAACAGCAGTAAAATGTGGCTGCAAATCCAGATATGTCGAGGACAAATCTTGGTGGATCTGTGTGGGAATGTCCTCGTCAGCAGAATTTAAGAGCTGTTGGGCTTTCTCCATATCTGCTGTCATACCACCAGACAGTTGAGAGAGTTGGGACTCGAGAGACTGGATAATAAAAGCACAGTTGGTCAGGAACGAATGCATACATGTATATAATATACATAAGAGAAAAGTTGAGAACATATAATATTGTTTTGATATTGTTCATTTCTAACCTGAAAATCCTCTTTTTGAATCTGCAGTTCTTCCATGTTGTTGCCAATGGGTGCCTGGATTAAAAGGTCTTTTCTGATATCTTCTAAAACATCAGCGTGATCCTGCAATCTCCCAACACACTCCAAAAAGTCCTGATTGGAGAACAGCTGAGGGGAAAGAACAGAAAAAGCAAAAGAGTAGCAGATGTTACTTGACTTAAAAACTAAGGGAGGAGATTGGCTTAACACTGAAACAACATGACATGTACCTTATTTTTGACCTCCTTAACATTGCAGGCATCTGTGCTGCCAGGCGACTGAGGAGACGGTGGGTGACTGTCTGCAGCAGAGCGGCAGAGACCCGAGTCATCTTCTGCTGACTCCTCATCTTCTCCCTCTGAGCTCTCCTCCTTGATGCTCTCCAGTGTATGCCACCGCTCCTCCTGAGAGTCTTCCTGCAGAGAGTCTCCCCCGAGAGCACTACTTAGAGAGTCCATCACCTCCTGAAGCATTGAGAGGTCTTGGCTTGAGGAAACAGTCCTAAGAACCTGCAGCAGTTGCAGCTGGATGTTTGGAGCATCGGACTGCTCTGTCTTTTCACTGACTTTCTCCTCCTGCATTATCAGTTGTGAGTTTCCGATGTCTTTGTTGTGTGAGCCGAGGGTGTTTTGCTTCAACAAATCCATGAGAATGTCTGGGTGACTGCTCTCTATAAGTCCATTAGGTGCGTCTTTCTCCTGAAAACCACCTTTGTCTGAAGGTTGTGGAGTGTTCTGAAATACTGCGATAGAGCTTTCAGTGTCTGGAGTTTGTGCCTTTTGCAAATCACTGACATCAGTCCCCTTATTAACCCACTGCCCCTCGTCATCTACGCGTGTCCCTACAGCGTTAGAAAACACTGAGGAGGAAGCATCAGATGCGACGCGGCTGTCTGACAGGAAATCAGTATCTACCTGGAGATGCTCAGAAGCACACACGTGTAATCGATTATCCTCTTGTAGAATATCAGACCTTAAACCTAATCCCAAAATAGTTTCAGACTGTCCTGAGTTAATTTCTGACCCAGAAACATCTTCAACAATATTTTCTTTATCTCTCGCCTTCTGTGCATAGCTTGACGCAGAGATCTGCTCTGCATCATCAGTATCTACCTGGAGATGCTCAGAAGCACACGCGTGTAATCGATTATCCTCTTGTAGAATATCAGACCTTAAACCTAATCCCAAAATAGTTTCAGACTGTCCTGAGTTAATTTCTGACCCAGAAATATCTTCACCAATATTTTCTTTATCTCTCGCCTTCTGTGCATAGCTTGACGCAGAGATCTGCTCTGCATCATCAGTATCATCAATATTTTCTTTATCTCTCGCCTTCTGTGCATAGCTTGACACAGAGATCTGCTCTGCATCATCAGTATCTACCTGGAGATGCTCAGAAGCACACGCGTGTAATCGATTATCCTCTTGTAGAATATCAGACCTTAAACCTAATCCCAAAATAGTTTCAGACTGTCCTGAGTTAATTTCTGACCCAGAAATATCTTCACCAATATTTTCTTTATCTCTCGCCTTCTGTGCATAGCTTGACGCAGAGATCTGCTCTGCATCATCAGTATCATCAATATTTTCTTTATCTCTCGCCTTCTGTGCATAGCTTGACGAGGAGATCTGCTCTGCATCACTGGTGACTATGTAAATGTCCTCATGTTGCCTCTGTGGGGAAAGACCGTCTGTGCTTAACTCAACATCCTCTGCAGCACTGTGTTGTGAATCCTCACCAGCTGATGCTGTTTCAAGAAAAGCTCTGCTGGTAGTTTGACTGTATTCCCCTAAATCTTCAACTTCAAAACAGTTAAGATTAATAGCATTTGTTGCGGTGACTTCATCGGAAACAACGGGTGACTGTGGAGATCTCTCACCAACAAGCAAACTCTGACCTATTTGAGAGCAGCTGGGCTCAGATCCAACATTACACTCACTTTGTGAATGAAGTGCTGCTTGCTGAGGTAATGTGATTCTGCTGCCATCGTCTGTCATGTTGCTCTCACAGTTACCGTTTCCCCTGGACTCTGAGATGATTGCACTTTCGGCCAAATCTCTGGGTGATAAGTAATCTACACTGGGAGTTGGCTCGCCGTCCAAAGGTGACCGAAGTGCACTTGTGTCACTCTCTGTTCTGCGTTCCTCAGACGCCACAATGCGGTGGGATGAGGAAATGGCGAATTCACTCTCACTAACTGTCTGATTTCCCACTTGGGCGATGAAAAAATCTGTATCGACAGGTGAGCTGCCAGATTTGGAGTGATTAATGGAAGAGGAATATTGAGTCTGGCTTTCTGAATCAGTGCTAGATGGATGTGACTGTGTGGTTGGAGTAACGTTTTCTACCACGACATCCATATCTGTCAGCTGACTATTGATTACAACCTGTGAGTCACTGTCTTCAGCTAGTAAAGGCAATTTGTCAGCGAGATGAGTACACTCTGCAGTAAACTGATTCCTCGAGGAGGGTGAGCTCATCAGAGACTCATCATCGCTATCTGAGGGAGGGGAATGATGGAGATAATTACTCATCTCTCCTACATTGCCTGTTGTCTCACAATCTGCCTCTGCCTCTCCCGTCTGTCCCTCTTTATTATTAGCCTCCTCATTAGTCAGATTAACAACAACCTTCCTCTCAGTCTGCATGGTTTCAGCCTCATTATTATTAATTAAACGTAGATTGCAATCTTTAGAGATGGATTGAGTGAAGTTTTCTTCTTGGTAACTGCTGGCTTCAGGGTCTAAGTCAAAACGGCCATCTTGAACTGATCCAGACTGCAATGACTCACTGATACTAATGCTGCAACCAAACCTCAAAAGGCTTTGCTGCTCTATTACACTAAGAGCAATATTTGAGGATGTGGATGCATCGGACACTGGCTGTTCCAAAACAGACATTGTGTCTTCCTCCTCATCTCCTACAACACGTTGTGTTTCCTGTGACTGCAGGTCGAGCAGTTTTATCACTGCCGTCTCGTTAACTGGTCCCTGACTGAGAGCGGCCTCCAGGTCATAACGCCTCTCACAGGTGACGTCTAAAATGTCCCGTTCCCCAATGTGTGCTTTCAGAAGATGAATAGCATAGTCTTGCTCATTTTGGCCCTCCAACACGCCCTCGGAGTGTAAAATCTCCTCTTGGGTAATATCTGTAGCTTCTGATTCACTACAAAGTGACTCAGTGTCGTATTGTGGAGGTTTTTGACAGCAGGATTTTATTGAACACTCTGAGTCAAACATCCTCGACGGAGAGCCGACATTTGTTCTGTTCAGAGAGCATAACGTTTGACTTGACATTTGACCTGAACCTTCACTATCAGAACCTTCATCATCAATTTGGAAACTATTTCGACAATCTCTCTCTGCAAAATCATCGGACTTTGTCCAGTTTGTGCCGTTGTGAAACATGGTTTCCTCCGCTACATCGTGCTCTGTGTTATCCAATCCCATGTCATCATCGAAAAATCCCTGATTTAGAGCCTCGTCATTTGCAGATGTTTTGGCATCAAAGCTAATTATTCCATTGACCGAGGAAACTAAATTATACTGATCAATAGTTTTTTGCCTGTATTTCATAAACTCCTCTGTCTCCTCATTTATGTGCAGCGGTATCTCTAAATCTACCCGTTCTGAAAGCTCTCCAACATTTAAAGTCAGAGGACTTACATTTTTTTCAGTCTTTTCAGAAAAAACTGAATCTTCAAGATAAATTTTAACCATTTCACTCAGCTGTCTGTCAAGTATTAGGACCCTCCGTCTTGACTCGGGATCTATGTAACTGTTCAACATTAGGTAGGAGATGAATAGCTGAGTGGCCTCTGCGCGAGTAGGGATGTTATCGACTTCTAAGCAATCTGCAGCATGATGGCATCCATCAACTGTGAGTTTTCTGTACATCAGCCAAGAAGAAAACTTGTGGTTAAGGTGATCAACGTCAGGAAGCACATCTGGAATCTCAAGAGATTTCAAAATCTCTGCTGTGTAAGTGTCAATCAAACCATTCTGAATGGCGCAGTTGATGTCTACCACCTTTGAATTTTCTGGAATGTAAAAAGCTGCTATCTTTTCCCGATTACTGAACACTGTGCTTGTAAACGTATCACTAGTGATGTGTTGGTCATACTGGAATGAGGTGGATACAGTTTTGATTTCCCCACATTGAGGCAACACAAGTCCTATAAACTGCTGCTGATTTTCAAGCACAATGAGTGTGCTGTTACAGCGCATCAAATCACACTGAACGGCTGCATCCACCTTTAGCCCTTCACCACTACTCATAACTTCCTCTGACATGCTCTCCTGGTCACTTAAACCATCATAAAAAGACCTCAAAGTGTTAATACTCCTCCCTGATGTCAGTGATTTATTTCTGCTGAGGCACTTTAATACCAGTCTATTAACCTCCTGCACTGGCTCTAAGAGTGACACATCTTCAGCAGCGCTGGGATTCATCTTATCCTCACTGGTCTTTTGCCGCTGAAGGATCTCTACGTAGACAGAAGCAGATATTACGCCACACTGAAAAGCCTTCTCCAGGGTCAGTGTGTCCCCCGTGTAGCACACCTTCAATCCATCACGGACTTCTTTGACCTCTATCATCTTGATGATCGGGTCTTCACACGTGGCCCCTTCCCTAGCTGCTGCTATGTCGGAGAGCGACACAGAAGACTCGGGTGTGTACTCGCTTGCTTCGTTCAGTTTTGGTAAGTGGTCCAGTGTGGACTTATAAAGGAGATCTTGTTTGAAAGCATCGTCCTGGTCCAGACAGACATGTGGCTCAGACTGAAAGAGGTTGGAGGTCACAGGTTGGGCGTCTGGGAGAGCGACCCAAGATATCTGATCAATCAGGCCACTCACGGGTCCAGTACCAAGCCCTGTACCACTGGATTTTAAATCCTAAAGAAAATGACATTTTCACAAATTACAGAACTGCTTTCAGCATCAAAATATGGATGATCTATTGTGTCAAATTTGCAATCAAATTATTCAAATGTGTACTCACCACCACACACATATGGGCATGTTAAAAGATCATGTGCACAAGTGCAAGACTGCATCAGGGTTGCAACAGGAGAGCGACGAATAATACATGTAAAGCTATCATGCATCTGGGAATGCAGTGTCCAGCATCTTGCAAAAACAGGGTAGTTAATCACATCACATACTGGAGGTAAAGGGTTATGTGTCATATCTGTTATTTAGTTGAAGTCAAGCACATTAAAAATGGTGAAATGTAAGACCAAAGCCGGGCGCAACTAAGCATGTTTACAGCATACTCAGATTTGTAGGGCTTCAATTGTATACATTTTGATTCTGTACCCAATGTAAGAGAATAAAAGGAAAGATGCAAAAAGACAACTGCTCACAGTGTACTAAAGAGAAGAAGAGAAACGTTAGTCATGCAGTTGAACATTAGGTGACGCTGCTTTCTAAACACACTGTAAGATACAAATGCAAAAAGAAGAAACAGCCAAGTGTCCAACCTCTTCTGCAGAGGTTGACTGATCTGAACACTGTTGGGAGAGTTCACTGTAGGCCTGATTGAGTGCCTTCAGCTGCTCCTGGGCCTTTTCTCTCTCCTCCTCAGTCATTCTGTGAGACAAAACACAAAGAATGATGCTGACAGGCTTTAAACAGCTGATTAAGTATTGTGCATGTTGGTCACAGGAGCTAAACATACTTATCACTGTGTTTGTTCAGCATCATTTGCGTGGCTCTCAGTGCTTCTGCGATTTGTTCCTTCTTAGTGACCATTTCCTCAACTGATACCTAGAATATCAAACAGTGTTGTATTAATACTTCATATGCAGTACAACAACTCTTTTATAGGACTACTCTTTGAGTAGTTATCATACAATATTGTATTCCAGAATTTCACATTAATAAAAAGGGACACAAAACTCACAAATACTCAAACAATAGAATTTTTTCAAAGAACTGATTTACATTTTTTTTTTTATTATTTATTTATACTATATATATATATATATATATATATATATTGATGTAAACAGAAAACTGTGCACTCCAGTGACTTATTTTTGTTCTTCCTTACATGGAGGGACAGAATATTCTAAACATATTCAGAGAGATAGTTTAATAATTTTACAAAGTAAAAACAGAAATAATGAAGTCCAAAGCTGTCATTATTAATATATAATTGTTGGAATAGGAATTGTTTTTGAATTTTTGTATGCATAATTTAAAAGGAAATGTAAACATATTTCTTTCATAAACAAACCTTACTGACATATTTGTATGTGTGCTTAAACAATAAAAGATACATTTTCTTACTTCATTTTACATAACTGTGGTTGCAATGTTTACAGAAAAATATCTATGTAAATGCCTGTGTCCAGTGCTCACTGTCCATGTGATGGCACTATTGATTACATAGAAAATAGAATGGACAAAGTAAACAATCTGGACTAGCTGGCCGTATGGTGTGCTTTAAAAATGCTGAATTACACTGTTTGGCTCTACTTTAATTACTGGAAAAAAGAAGAAAAAAAACTGTACTTTATAGTGTTTATAGTACATGGGTAATGATAGTCTAAACTCCTTTGTATAAATCTGTCTATTCTCTTTTCTATTCTATTTCTTTGATGAGAATGAGTTTTGACAAACCATCAAAGAAAACCTTGAGGATCACAAATTAGCTTCTAAGCATAGTTCTAACACAATTGAAATGCCAAGGTGATAAACTTAAAATCCCACTTGAATAATGTCAGCTTTGGACTATAAGCAATGTATAATGCATGTTTTATTGGACACACAGGGACAAACATCTGAAATATATTTTGAACCTACTGGGCTGATTTAATGTATTAGTCACTGGGGTTGTTCTGAAATGTGAGTGCTTGTGCAACTGTTGGTGTTATTGAATCAGTTGGAGTTCATAATATCAATCATTCTTTTGTGTACAGGAGATAAAGTAATTACACCCACTACCTATATAGTGAAATATATGGATTTCATGAATCAGAAAGTAAACAGTGTGTTTTTATTTGAAATCATACACTGTTACAGCAAAAAGGCTGCAATATCATTTTGATTGGAAAAATACTCTTTGCAAAACTTTCTGTCACGTACAACAAATATGCCAGAAAACACCCAAAACAGTCCACATCATTTACCTGGGGCTTATTAGAAGCATCAGTGTTGGCATTGCTATCTTTCAGAGCATTCCCATCATTGCTTGGGGTCTGCTTCACATTGGACATCCAGTGCAATAGTTTGCTAACTTTATCACCGTGCTCTCTCTTCTCCTCATCAACAGATCTCTACAAGTAAAACAGATGGGTTTTTGACAAGATTGTTAACTTTGTTACAAAGACACAAACAAAAAACACTTCAGTGGGGAATCCTCAAATGGAGGGGCACTAAAATACATTCATAATCAGCCTAAAACACAAAAGCTCAAGAACCATTCTTAGTTGTATCAACCAGTGTATATGTATGCAAACCGAAAAAAGAGACATTCAGTGAAGTCAAGGTAACTTCACGGTCAAACACAAAACCAAAGAAAATACTATAGGTTTTGCTTTTATGCTACGGACAAGCACATATTTACAAATGTGTGTTACTTATATGCGCAAACATAATGAAATGTTGATTTGGGCCCAAAACCATGAACCTTTGTGGCTTCCAGTAACCTTAACCCTGTGTGGCAGTCGTACACACTTCTTTCAAGTGCCTCCCTGAACGTGATTCTTCTCTTGGTCTTTGGACAGGTGAGGCTTTTGCTGTGAAACTTCTCATCTTTGAGAAAAGCAGCAGTAACTTTGTCAACAAGGCCGTTTTGAATGACTTCTTCGAGGGAGACTCTGTCATGAGTGTCAGGGTTGATCAATCCTCCAGTCAGGAGCTGGAATTCAATGCAGCGAAAACCAGCATCGTCGGGGAGGAGATTTTCCTCAACAGCCTGAGAGATGGACAACGTCTTTGAAGTCTTGGGGTGAACAATGCCACTAAATGCCTGCTCAAACTGTTGGAGCTGCTGATTCAATCCCTCATCTAAAAGACCTCTTTTGAGACCCTCTGAGAGAGTGACTTTCTCCCCTGAAGAGGGGTCACAAATACCTCCAGTGCAAACCTGGGCCTCCAACAGCCTTAAGGCAGTGACTCTATCAGTAAATCCCTGTTGAAAACCCTGATAGACTGACATCCTCTTCCTCTGAGTGACGTCCCAGAGACCAGCGATGGGGCTGTGAACATCTTCCACAACCACCATTCTTGAAAATATGATGTCCGCAATCTCATAGACGCTGAGAAGGCCACTGCGATAGCTTTCAAGCTCGGATAGTTCAAGAAATCTCACGCTCAGAGCGGACTCTAGACAAAGTTGTCGGCCACTTTTGACATCGGTAACGATGTGAAGTTGGCTTCCACTGGCGTCAGCGACGGACTTTTCCTGCCATTCACTTTCCTGCTGTGACAGAAAGAGATATGTGCTCTTGTCAATGTGTCGCCCCTTGAATGCTTCATACGCTGACATTTGGATGCCACAGCTGCTGCTGACAACAGACACTCTGTGAGAAGTCGTGGGAGAGGTGTTTGTGAGATGTTTCTCACCAAATGGGAAGAGAAACACACCGCCATCAATGTCAAAAATGCACGTCTTCAGTATTTCAGAGTAGTATGCTTTCTGTCCGGTGTCAGGGTTGTGGAAACCTTTAGGGTTACTGATTGGATCGTACAGACTCTGTAGAGTCTCCTTGTTCAAAAGACCTTGATCAACAGCAATGCTAGCCGGCACCCTGACACCAATCTCTGGGTGGATCAGTCCTCCAGTGGCGACCTGGACCTCAAGGATCTTCTTGCCTTTGTATCGATCGAGAATCCTTTCCTCTATCGCCTGAAACACAGAGAGCTTTTTGCCAGCATGGATGTAGCCACTAACAGCTTTCTGAGCCTCTATCAGTTTATCTTCCAGGCCTGTCTCAATGATACCTCTCTCCAGAGCCTCACCCACTGAGTGTGTTTTCCCTGTAGTCAGATCAGTTAGGCTTCCTGTTGCAGCCTGCGCCTCCAGGAACTCAAGAGCATACGTCTTTGCTAGGAAGCCCTTCTCAGCAGCTTCTAGGAAGGATATCTTTTTCTTACTTGACTCCACATAAACTCCAGCAATAGTAGTTGGTTTTCCGGTGAACTGAGCAAGAGATGCTTGCACGTCTTCCATTGTGTTGAGACCCGTCTCAAACTTAGGCACAACCTCTTCATCCAAGAACTTAAACTTGATTGCGTTTTGCATACTTGTGCTGCCTTTCAGTTCTGGGGGCTTTTGGGAGGTTGAATAAATCCCACTTAATTTTCCCTCACTGTCGGCTGTGTCTTCACATGTTTCTTTGATCTGATACAATCTTGTCTTAGTGATGCTCTGTGTTTCATTTGGCCGTTGGTCTTTCAGTCCACACAGAGCCATGTATCCATGGGTTGTCACAGACACAGACTCATCCGGTTTGATTTGCCTCTTTTGTGTGTCTTTTTGAAGGGGAGTCAGACTTTGACCAGCAGAGCTATACAACGTTTTCTTTGATGGTGAATCCTGAAGGCTTTGGATGTGAGTGACCTCCATTTTATCTTTCAGTCCTTCAAGAATATTTTCTTTCTCCATTGTTGCTATCTGTAGATGTGACATTGGAAGAACTTTTAAGATACAGAGGACTAGAGTTCAGTTACAGTAAACTACAATTGCTAAATGGATATTGTGATGAATAGTAAAAACAAATGTAAAACTATATTACATTTAAATATACTGTATTGCTTATAAATATAATAGTGTGATGCTGGACCAACTTCACCCATACCTCTGAAGAAACTTTCATCTTGAGAATCTCGTCCTCCAGGTTGTGTTTTGCACTTTCATAGGAGGGCACCATCTTCTTTCTCCCTATATGTTCTGTCTTCAACGAAGCAGCCTCGTTTTCTTTCACGTAGTGACTGCTGGTTTCAACGACTTCCTGTTGGTTTATCTTCTGGTTTTCAGTGTTCAGCCGGACTCCGAGCGTCAAAAGCTTTTCCTGAAGACTTTTCACTTCCTTGACGTACGACTCTATTTGTTCCCAAAGAGATCTGGCTTCATTTTCCTCCAGTGTCAGTTTCCACTCACTATCTGTCAATTTAGCCATATCATTTGGCTTCTCATTACAAAGGCTTTGTAAAGCGCTTACTTTTGAATTGAGTCTAAGTCTGTCTTCCTCATGTTGGGCAATTTGGGATTTTGCCTCGTGTTCGAGCTTTGTATTTACTTGCTGCAGTTTGTCCATTTTGGTCTGCAGTTGCAGCTGTTGGTCAGATTGTTGCTTTGTTTCCACAGTGGTTTGATGCACTGTTTTTATCTGTTTCACGTCTTGTTTGAAATACTTGTTTAGCATCTCTGCTAATTCTGCACTATGTGACTGCTGTTGTGACATCCTACTTCCCCTTGAGATTTCAGATTGAAGTAAAATTAGCTTTTTCTCTACTTCAGTCTGCACGAGCAACAGCTGCCTCTCATAGCCCTCTTTCTGGAGTTCTAGTTTACTTTTCAACTCTTCAAGCATTTTCTTGCACTTTTCCAGTTGTTCTTCCATCTCCTGGGACCTCAGCTGAAGGACAGAGTTTTGCTTTTGCTTTTGCTCAGCTTCATTTTGGGTGCTATACAGATTTTCTTTCAGCCTTCTGACTTCAGATCCCAATGAGATGCTTTTCTCCAGCACCTCAGCATTCTCCCTCTTAAGGATTATATTTTCATGTTGTAGATTTGGTCGGGATTGGTCCGAACTCGACATTGATTCTTTCATTGTTACTTTATTTTTAAGCTCAGTCTCCATCTGTAATAATTTAGATTCTGTGGATTTTCTTTCTCTGGTCTCTTTCAACAACTCATCTTTAGTTCTTTGTAGGGAGGAGCTAAGCTCTGAGAGTTTAGCATTCAAGTTCTCTACGTTCCTGTCTGCTGCTCTCTTGTCGTTCTGAAGAACACACATCTCCTGCTTTAGGTTTCCTGTCACTTTCTCTGAGCTGCTTGTATACCCTTTACTACTGTGCTTGTGTTTGAAGAGCTCGTCTTCTAATGTCCTGACTTTATTGAGATATTTTTGACTCTCAGCTGATTCTTTTTGCAGTTCTGCATTTCTTTTCTTTAGCATTATATTCAAATCATTAATTTCAGCATTTTGCATGTGGATCTTTTGATTTGCAGAATTCTTATCAGCAAACACTGCCTTCAGCTCTGATTTCAGAGTTGTTATTTCTTTCTCATAATTGGCCATTTTTGAATTCAGTGTGTTGATTTTCTGCTGCAGTTCAGTCATGTTCCTCACCTCCTCACTGTAATCCTGCAGTTTCATTTGGAGCTCATGGGATGTCTGAGATTTCTTATTTAGTTCCTCCTCAATTATTCTAACTTGTGATTTGGTGCCCTCCACTTGAGACATGAAGATTTTAATTTGCTGATCCTTGCTGTCAATTTCCATTGTCACCTGATCGAAATTAGCTCTTACGTTCTTCAGATTCTTTTCCATCTCCAAATTAATTAGTTTTAGCTCATCTACCTTTTTCTGCAATTGAGAAGCAACTAATTCACTTTTCTGAAGTGCAGCTTCAAGGTTTTTACATTCTAGTTGCAGCGCCTGCTCGGTTCTCTTCATTAAGTTGTTTTCTTCCTTAGCGGTTTGAAGCTGCTGTTTCCAGCTCTCTATCTCACTCTTTAACGACTTGATTTTTTGTTCAGAAAATGATCTCTCTTTTTCCAGTGACTCTGTTTGGATCTGAAGACTTCTGATATCCCTGTCAGATGAGGCATTTATCCTTGCCAACTCATTGCATTTAAACTTGAGCTGATCTAGTGTTGCCTGCTTGGAAGCTACCTCTTCTTCCAAGTTGTTAATTTTAAGAATATTTTCCTGCTCCATGGAGCCTTTCTTATGCAGTTCACCTTGGGTGATCCTCACCTGCTCTTTAAGGCCTTCGACTTCAGTACTTTGGAAAAAGGTGTTTTGTTGCAATGAGGACTTGGCTCTTTGAAGAGATCTGATTTCCTCCTGAAGTTCATTGATGGATTTCTTCATGTTCAGTGCTTCCTGTTGAAGATCCTCTGATTTGTGTCTCATGTTGATCCTTTCAGTGTCCATGTCCATCTGAAATCTCTTCAGTCTGTTATTGCTATCATCCAACAGCTTTTTATAACTTTGGGCATTCTCCTCAGCCATTTCTGCTCTTTTCTGGACTAGGACTAGTTTCTCCTCTTTCTGCTGCAGGACATCCGTCATCATGCCATTGTCTCTGACTGCAGATGACTCAGGCTCACTGACGGCTTTCGGCTGACTGTGAGATGACAAAGGCAGCTGAGCCACATCATTTTCTTTCGCCTGGACTTGACTTTGCACCTGTTCATAAGTACCTTCCTCAACATGTATTTTCATCTGAAGAGTGGGGCTCTGTTTCTTAATATCTTGGCATTCAGTAGTTTTCTTTAAGAGGTCTTCTAGTTTATTCTGAGCCAAAGACCACCTGGCCTCTGACTGCTCAATTACTTGTTTTGTGTGACTTAATTCCTGCTCACTGGCAGCTTTGTCTTTTCCCGCTATTTCTAGCTTGATGCAATATTGACTAACGTCATGCTCCAGCTGTAATTTCTGAAAGGTTAGATCATAAATTGTCTTCTGTTGAGTCTCTACTTCTCCTTCCAACTTGTCCAGCTGTGCTTGTCTTTCAACCAGCAACGCCTCCTGTTCCTGGACCCGTTGCTTAAGTTGACTATTCTCTACTTCCCCTGCAGCTTTTTGGAGCTCCACGCTCTCTGTCCTTTTTGTTTTCTCTGCTCTCTCAAAAGCTTTTCTGCTCTATAATGCAAAAAAAAGAAGTCATCCTCTGTTTCATGTTAAATAAAAAAATGGTAGAATAAATTGCATGAATATTGTACTTCTTACCAGACTGCTGCAGCCATGTAAAACAATCTCTCCAGGAATTTGCAATTTCACTTTTTAGTTAGCCGGAAATATTTTGTAGGGTTAAAAGCCCAATTCAACAACAGGATGTTAGATTTATTTAAGTTTATTTTAACAGCACGTGGCACTGCTTTGATCACTGTATCCTTGTAAGAAATAATACTTACAAAATACTACACAAACTCCTGGAGAGGCTATATTTTCCCACAGAAAGGCCATGTGAAAAAGACTTTCCGTCAAAGAATAAAAAAGCTCTCTCCTCCCTGCAAGTAAGCGTCACCAGCAATAAGAAGTTACTGTACATGCAGACATGCACCGCATTCGCACATTTCCTTTGCTTCTGTTGCACTTGAAGCAAATGTCTTCACTCGTGATGAGCTGACCATGTATGATAATAGAAACAACTCACGAGGGATACAGAATTTGTTACATTATTTTATGTGAAGGCAGTGAAATATGTTGTTTCAAAACAGAAGAACTGGGAATCATGCAAAGAAAAGGTAAAGCTAAACAGGCATTGTAAGTTTAAGCCCCAAAAGTCTAAAATGTCCTGCAGAAGAAAGGGAAAAGGGAAGTATTGAGAATATGGATCTCTTACCTCCTCGTCTTCAGTTCTCTTCAGCGTTTCACTGGCAAACTTCACATACTGTGTCATGAGAGTCACAAGAGCAGTGTAGCGGGTGCGGAGATCCATAAACTGTGAGAAATTAAGAGAAACATGCATGTCATTGGTATGTACTCTACATAAAGCACAGATGTATTGTGCTCCCAAAGTTCATCATAGGTTTACCTCCTGCTGAATGGCATCAGAAGAGCTCTGCATCCTCCGTTTCTTGAGAGGGGATTTGTGCTGGGAGTCGACCATTGCTCTGAAGGTCATCAGCTGAAGTTCATAATCCTAAAAAAAAGAGATTCTTGTGTAAGATACCAAAGTGGTTTCTTTCTCAACGACAGCAACTTCCTCCTTAGATTGAACAAAGCTGGAATGGAAATGCCACTTATTGCTAATCTCGTCTATCAGAGAAACCATGACAACATTTAAGATGAATTAGTTTACCTTAATGGCAGATGAGTACTGCTCTGAGTACTTCTGACACTCATCAATTCTGCTCTGCTTTTGTTCAATTTCGGCAACAAGGACCTGAAAACACAGACATTTCAAATATATGTATCTGTGTATTCAAATGTCTTTATCTTATTGTGAAGAAGTAAACTCTTGTCCTACCTTCTGTTTGTTTAACAGCTCAGCCAGTGCCTTGCTGTCGTCAGGTTTGTTTTCTTGGGCCTTTATCTGTGCTGCTTCCATTTCTCTCACCCATTCATCAAGACCACTGTAGGAGTCCCTGTAGTGTTTCAGAGATTTGCTGGTACCATCCAGGTCCCGAAGCCTGGAATTGAAGGGTTAATGTCAGTGAGCAATAGTTAGACTTATAACACTTGCACACAGATGTCATATATTATATTATATAGTGCAGAGCACTCCTCACTAACCTGCTATCAATCTGGGAGTGAATGTTCTGCCATCTCTCGCTCAGCTGATCAGCTTTCTCCTTGTGCCAGTCGAGGTCAAAGTCCCGCTCGTTATGTGCCTTGAACATGCGGTCGCTGATGACCCGTGCTCTCTGCAGCTCATCCTCCATGTCATGGAACACCTCCTGCTTCTCGTCAATCTCTGTCCGCCATTGCTGTGATCAGAAGGAGAAATGATTATTCAAAATGAAGTAAAGAATGCTGCCAATGTTGGTGAAATGTAACACAGTGTATTACCTTAAGCGTTGATATGACGGCCTCAATGGACTTGACGTCAGAGTTCATAGCATCTTCCTCATAGAGTTTGGATTCGTAGACTTTAACTAGGGCCTCTGCACTCTGGCTGTGCCTCACCACCAAGCTCACTGTTTTCAGTCTGCAACACAAAGGGAACATATCTTCAATTCAGGTACTTTTAATGCAAACACATACTGTACACCGCGTTCCACATTATTATGCAAATTACACTTTGCTCAGATTTTCCTAAATAGTAATGCACAGTCAGTCAGTATCAATTTCAAGTCATCAACTGTTAGAGTATAAGTCAAATTCTATTGAACAAACCTCCTAATGATAACAGTATTTTTTTCAAAAATAAAAAACTCAAAATGCAGTGTTCCAAATTATTATGCAGAATTTCAGAATTTCAGAGTTTCAAGATATTTTATAGGTTGTAAAGAACAAAAAATTGTCATTTGTTGAATTTGCAGCATTAGGAGGTCATATTTACTGAAATCAAGAAAAGTTTGAATCAAAAACATCTTAACAGGTCAAGTTACATGTTAACATAGGACCCCTTCTTTGATATCAACTTCACAATTCTTGCATCCATTGAACTTGTGAGTTATTTGATAGTTTCTGCTTTAATGTCTTTGCAGGATGCCATAATAGCCTCCCAGAGCACCTGCTTGGATGTGAACTGCCTTCCACCCACATAGATCTTTTGCTTGATGATGCTCCAAAGGTTCTCAATAGGGTTAAGGTCAGGGGAAGATGGGGGCCACACCATGAGTTTCTCTCCTTTTATGCCCATAGCAGCCAATGCCCCAGAGGTATTCTTTGCAGCATGACATGGTGCATTGTCATGCATGAATATGATTTTGCTACAGAAGGCACGGTTCTTCTTTTTGTACCACAGAAGAAAGTGGTCAGTCAGAAACTCTACATACTTTGCCAAGGTCATTTTCACACCGTCAGGGACCCTGAAGGGGCCTACCAGCTCTCTCCCCATGATTCCGGCCCAAAACATGACTCCGCCACCTCCTTGTTGACGTCTCAGCCTTGTTGGGACATGGTGGCCATTCACCAACCATCCACTACTCCATCCATCAGGACCATCAAGGGTTGCACGGCACTCATCCGTAAACAAAACAGTTTGAAAGTTAGTCTTCATGTAGTCCTGAGCCCACTGCAACCTTTTTTGCTTATGAGCTTGGTTTAGGGGTGGCCGAATAACAGGTTTAAGGACACTTGCAAACCTCTTGAGCATCCTACATCTTGAAGTTCGCGAGACTCCAGAGGCACCAGCGGCTTCAAACACCTGTTTGCTGCTATTCAATGGCATTTTAGTGGCTGCTCTCTTAACCCTACGCATTTGTTTGGCAGAAATATTCCTTATTTTGCCTTTGTCTGAACGAACCCGCTTGTGCTGTGAATCGGTGACAAATTTCTTCACCGTCCGATGATCACGCGCAATTCTTTTGGAAATATCCAATGTTGTGATACCTTGACCAAGGTATTGCACTATTTGCCGCTTTTCAGCAGCAGAGAGATCCTTTTTCTTCCCCATTTTGCCTGAAACATGTAGCTTGCTTAATAATGTGGAACATCCTTCTTAAGTAGTTTTCCTTTGATTGGGCTCACCTGGCAAACTAATTATTATTATTACTATTTGGATGATTTCAATCATCCAAATAGCCCTGAGACACAATACCATCCATGAGTTTCATTGAAAAACCAAAAAATTTATGTTTATGACCCTTAAATACAATTTGCCTAATAATGTGGAACGCGGTGTATGTAGTAAAAACTATTTAAATGCAGCCATGATTACTTTCTAGAAAATGGTCTTACTTGTCCATATAAATGGAAGACATGGAGTACACTTGGCTCATGCTCTGAATGAGAACGGTGAGTTCAGAGGAAAGTTTTGGTACAGAAGGAGAACCTGCAGCCTGTCGGAGGAACAGCTCACACTTTTCCTTCATAACGTCATGGTCCTCCTTCAGTTTATTCAGGTCCGCTGTCTTCCTCTGCAGAGTGGCATGTCGATGAAAATAACAACACCAGTGAAAAAAAACAGAGGAGGGTAGGTATTGATGTTGGTATGATGCTATAGACATTATAAGCTCACCATGTAAGGTCTGATGAAATTAAACATAAATTAAATGGAATTTATAATGGAATCAATTGCAATGCAACTCTTTTATATGGAAATTAATTCACCAAAAAATTTAATATAATAAAATTTAAAAAAATTACCACAAATAAAAAATGTAATAAATGCAACACAGGTAAGTTTTTGCTTATGTGAAATGAATATCGCTACCCAGACGTGTACCTCATGTTCTGAGATGCGATGCAGACTCTGCTCCAGGTCGTCTCTCTCCAGCGGTGTGCGCAGTTGCCTGATCAGGTGTTCTTCATGGGCCTCCAGATGCATTCGGAAGTTGCGTATTTCTGAGATGTAATGATTGTATACCGACTCCTCGTGTTCCTCTGTATACCAGAAAAATTGAATTGTTACCAATAGTCACACAGGAGCTTAACTATATGTTTGATTTTCAAACTGTGACAGGAAATTTATATTGTACTTCAATTTGAAAATCACAACTATTTTAGAGTGGGAACCTAGTCTCACACACATGAACTGACAGCACACAAAAGCACCTCTAGGTGGCATCATTATCACAGCAGCTGAGTGAACCTGTGCAATGCAGCTACATCAATGAGACAATTACAAATTACTATTTGTCTTTGTATAGATGTATATTTTTCTCCTTCGTAAAATACATAACATAAGTATTCTGTATGTATTTTTTTTTTTAAACATAACTGCACATTAACAACATCCCAGTCTTTGCTTTTCATTCAAAGCTAAGCCAACCACCTTTTTAGAAACTTTTCTGCCAGAAGGCATCAACTTAAAGCTTAAACTGCTTAAAGAACCATGGGTTTCCCTCGCGTGTTTAGTTCAATTCACAGCAGAAACTCCTTGTTGGGAGGGGCAAAAGGGGAATCTGAGCCTTGCCTCTTTCTGCAGATCTGAGTAATTCCTGGTAGTAGTCTTTGCAGGCCGCAACGTCTCTCTCTAGCTGGGCACAGTCGGACACTGCGAATACCTCGGACTCCTCGCTGTCTTCCAGAAACTCCTCGAAGTGGGACTGCAGGTTGCTCAAGACCTGCTGATGCTCACCTTGTAACATGGTCTTAATCTGAAGAGAAATCAAAGTGGGTATAAGAGAAACATGCGCTTTGCATTTTTCCTAGAATGACCGAGAATGAGTCTGATTATCTTAAATGATCATCACCTAGTGTTAAAAAGTGTGATGGATAAGAGTCTAAAAAGGAAAATATCATAATTCAAACATACTGAAGCCACATTCCAGTTGCGGATGGCCCGTATGTCAGCCATCAGATAATGCCACGACACCACGCTCTTCATGTTGATGTGGGAGTGGTGCCAGAGTGCCAGGACGTTCTGGTATAACTGTTCAGTTCTGCAGGAAAAAGCAAGAGGCAAAGATCATGTATCCCACCAGAGTCAGGTCACCAGATAAAAAGATAAAAACTATATTTTGAAGTACAGGCCACAAAATGAAGCCTTGCATCGTAGCATCTCACCTTGTAGCCATGTCAACAGCATCTTTGTTGGGTGGAGGCACAGTGAAACACACAGAGGGCACCATGGCCTCATTGCCTGCTGGGTTGATGACTTTCCACTTGGCCCGGTGAGAGTTACTGGCCAGTACGCACTCATCCTCTTTGTAAATGGTAATCTGAAAGAGTTGTGATGAAGCATAGATTTATTATAAATCCGTGAAAAGAACTGAGATGAAACATGGGCTAATTTGACGAAGAGAAGCTCTGTATACCTCGATCTGACGATAATCACAGATGGCTTTGACGGGGATGGAGGATCTCACGGGGCTTTCAGGGTTCCTGGGCCTGAGCTGCACAATATTCTTGGCCCGGCCCACTAACCCAGCCACAGTGCTGCGGTACTGAAGAAGTTGCTCTTTCTCATCCTAGGGACACACCATAGCACAAAAAAGGTTGTTTATTTTATGTTTGTATTTGCAACTGACTCAACGCACACTTCACATCTCTTTCTATCAGTTTACCATGGACTCCTGAATGATATCCTCCAGTCTGTGGAGGCTGCTTGATCGATCACAGCTGTATTTCCTTTGAATGGCATCTTGCAGGCTCTTAAGGTAATCCATGGACTCTTTGGCATCCCTGAAAAACTGCAAGGGGAAAAGAGCGAGAAATTAGATGAGAGAAACTAATGCACCACAGTCGCTGCATTGACTTAAAAAACAGGCAGCAACTCACCTCGAAATAAACTGCATTCTCTTTGAGATGCTGTTCCACGCATGAGCAGAGCTGTAGAATCCAGCTCCACTGCGTCTGCATGGCAGCCCTGTACGCCTGGAAGAGAAACACAAGATATCCAGGTATAATAGCTGGGAAATTACAAGATTTAAAGACTTAAAAATCTTTTAATCATTGTGGGAGCTTATGCAGGGTGGAGACTACTGTCATACTGACCGCAGAGCTGAGTATACAGAGACAAAAAACAGTGCTTACTTCAACAGTGAGCCTGGCTGGGTGGTTCTTGAGCATTAGGCGCTCTGCCTTGTCCTGCACAGACTTGATCACTTCCTCTTTTTCGTCCAGCTCTCTCATCAGATCCTGTATGAAGACATGAATCTGAGTATCTCTGGCATCCAGCAGTGGCAAAGACCCAGTCACTCCATCCTCTCACACAATCACATGTCCTGTCTCATAGAGCTGAGGATGAAGTGAATCATGCAGGCCACAACACACAAATCCCTTCACTGAGATGACTGTTCTATTAAATGGATGCAGCTGTAACGTAGCCAAACCTGTACACCCAAATGAACTGCCTGAACAAGCCCTTGTTATTCTGTCTGCATGGAATATTTCACAGATTGAGTTACAGTTCATGAAGAAGTCTGTTTAAACGACACAAAAACATACAGCATGGTAGTCTCTTTTCTTGGAGATGTTGCCGTTGCGATCACTCCAGTCAAAGGCGACTTCCTCCTCCTCCTTCTCATTCAGCCAGATGAGCTCCTGAGTTGCATGTGACACAAAGTCATGCAGGCTTTCCAGGTGGCTCTGTCGCTCTTTTGAACAGGTCTGAAAGGAGCAGACATTCATTGATTCATTGATTCAATGCAGCACATAAAAAAACATATAGCATTTATTGCTCCACAATATTTTGAATATTGCCCTTGAGCTCAACAGATCACTTACCAACAGCCTTTCATACTGCTTTTCTAGTTTGTTCAGTTTGTCTGAATAAGGTATTTTCATGGGGATGGTCATCTGAATCTGAGAAAAGAAAAGTATGTTTTACTTCTTAAATTTCCTCTGCAGTAACTAAGAGTTAAGGCTGAAACTGCAGCACCATTTCAGACTCACATTTAGGTTATAGGTTGTGTAGGACATTAAGATAATAAACAAGACAGAGGTGAACTACAAAATACGTACCTCACTCAGTTTGGCGTCTTTAAGGCTCATTTGAAATTCTTCAATGGCTCTATGTACACTTTTGTGGTTATCTAAATGCATTTCCACAGTTGGCAAATCAGATCCCCAATCTGAACGATCCAGCTGCATCTTTAATACAGAAAAAAAACAAGTTATATTGAGTTTCTTATTTTAAGTGCATACAAATAAAGCAACAGTACTTTATAAACACACTGATGGCAACAACTCACCTGCATCTCTTCCACCCAGCTCAGAAGGTCCTGAAGAAATGTCATGCTGACCTCCTCTTCTGTCATGTTGGGGTCTGCCAGTGAGGATTTCTGTAAGGGCTTGCGGATCTGCATGTTTTTCAGATGCCTGAGGCTGCCTGGGTCCATGCCGCCACCACTCCCCATGTAGCTCTGGACTGAAGCAGGCTGCAGACCGGGGGTCGAGGACGGGCTAAAGGACGGGGTCAGGCACGGCGTAAGGCTAGAGGTGAATGTGGACCCAGGGCTACCTAACCCCCCTGGGGTGAGTGCTGGAGTCAGGGCTGGTGTCATGCTTGTGTTGATGTTCTGAGAGAAGCCAGAGTTCAGGCTTTGTGTGATGCCTGAGATCATCATTTTGGTTTGTTCTGTCGTCATGGTGCGACCTTTGCTGTACACAGAAGAACACTCTGCTCTCAGGGCTAAAAGTTCATCCCGGAGTTTCGACACCCTGTATTAAAAAAGGAACAAGATTCAAGATTCAAGATATTTGTATTGTCATATGCACAGATAACAGACAGTTACTCCGTACAATGAAAAGCTTATTTTGCTAGGTCCTCACACAAATAATTACAATAAACTTAAGGTGAAAAAAAATTAGAATTACAAAAAAACATTGCTATAAATGCTAATAGTATAAGAACATATATAAAATAAGACACACAAATATGACAACAGTATTGCACAATCAGTTTCACTGAGTGTATAAAGTGCACTATGCATTGTTACAAACAACAGATGAGATGTCTTAATGAATGCGGGAAAAATACAGTGTGCTATTTTTGCAAGAGGATATACTTTGTACCTTTGGACAAGATGATCTGCAAAGGGGAATTTCCCATCGAGAAGAATTTGGATGTCCACCACTTGTTGTCTGAGGATATTCTCACACTCCAAAAGGAAGCCAGCAATCTCAGCTTCATTCAGGAACTGAATACCAGACTCGAGACGCTTTGCATCCTGAGCAGAGGAAAACAAGACACTCAAAACACAAGACAAAGAATGTGCACACTGTTATTTTATCACAACTCACATTGAGTCAAACAGAGATCAAACTAAACTCACAGACTGCAGGGCAGATCTTGCAAATGCCAGCTTGTCCTCGCCATTGACACAGTCCCGCTGGACCCTGTTGGCAATCTGTTGCAGCATCTCAAGCCTACAAAAGCAAAAAGATTAAATTATGAGTTTATGGTTGTTATCATTTTAATAATAAAAAAATCCTCACAATGCACACGTTATCCTCACCTGGATCCATAGGTAATGCTGTTATTGAGAAAGATTAAGCTGTTCATTTGTAAAGGTTTGGTGTCATTGGAGCCAAAGCTGTTGAAGCTACTGTTGCTCGCAGATGAGATTCCACTCAAATAGGCCATCTTACTTTACGTGGTAAACAACCGCTGCTACTCCCAGCCACTTGAACAGTCACCGAGACATTTTCTCATCTTAATCATCCCTCTTCAAGGATCCCAGCCTCGGCCTCGCCTTGACAGCTGGACCGTGAGCATCCGTAGACCTAACTGATAGAGTGGCGTTCAACCTGATCATATTTATAGTGCCACAGCCAGGTGCGGAGCGTGTAAAGTGACTCCCACCCTGAAATAATGTGCAGCCCTCAGGGGATGAAAATTAAATAGCAGGTTGAGACAATGTGCCTTTATACAAACTGAGAGTGCATAAAGCGCTGCCAAACTGCGGTTATTGCTGTTTCTGCCAGTTTTCACCACACCCAACATTAATGCTGCGAATGTGTTGTGTTTATAGACCGTGAAGGCAGGAATGGAGATATAAACTACATCTAAACTATTGTCAACGGAGTCTTTGGAGTTGGCATCAAGATCTCCTCTGCAAACAAACATCGATGGAAACCAGATAGAACTCAACAACTTAACTGAGCTTTCCATAAGAAAGCTGACACTCTTTGTGATCTTAGTATAAGCAACATTTCTGGCAATTTTAAAGTAACTAGATATGAGCATGAGTCATGATTATGTTCCTGGACTGAAAGCACCTATTTTTTTTCCACAGGAGTCATTTGTTTACTGCTCATTTGACATACCACTCGATCATCTGAGCAGAACAGAACTCAACCATATCATATAATAATAATAAATATTATTATTATTATTATATAATTATTATATATGCAAACTTGGCTGCAGTAAATCTGATCAAGAAATATTGCGTGCAACAGCTCATAAATATCTTGATAGAAATCATATTGAAGTGTGCAAAGGTTCAGTGAGGAGATTTCTACTTTAACAAGGATGATCGACCTTTGACATAAACACTGAGCGTCAGTGCAGCAGAGACATTAGTGGGCTTGCAATATGATGCTGCAGCACTCTGCCTCTACCAACCCCAGATAACCTTATGCTGACCCAGGAAGCTTATTTGTTCTTTATCGAAATGCTTTTCACTTAGAAAAGCAGCAAATGACCACAACATTGCTTTAAATCCTTGTGTGTTGCCTCACACAGTCCCACATGTTGTCATATCCAAACACCAGCTACGTGTCTCTGTGTGTTAGATAAATGGTGAATTTTGGCGGACAAGTAGCCCATAATATTAAGTTATAAAGACTATATAGATAAGACCTTTCAATCACATAATGTTGATCCAGGAAACACAAAGTATTAATACGCCCAGTGACTCAACATACCTTTCCACCTCAGGCCTCAGGCTCTTCTCTCTTTCCAGCATGGCAACTATTAGTTTACCCCATTCCTTCTCCACATCGTTAGGGTGATGACCCTGGGGTAACTGAATACGTCCAAACTCGATCCACATCTGTCAGATATGCCACAAACACAGACGTGTTACCACTACAGTGCATAACACGACAGGCACTGCAATATGTGCTCAAAAGCAACATGCTCGTATACCTCAAGCATTTTATAGAGAGTCTGGATTTTTGTCTTCTCGTTCTCTTTCAGCGGGATTTCGTGTTCTTTAAACTGGAGATACTGTGTATAAAGTGCCTGTAAAAGAAAGCAAAAATTATAATAAACATGTTGATACACTTGTACCATAAAGCATCAGAGTGGATATTATCCAGGAGACAGATGTGTTTGTACTCTCTACCCTTGTCTTTAAAACAACTGCATTAAAGTGTTTTTGCTGTTAGAAGCTATCGACATCTTGCAGCAGATGGATGCTTTCCCTAAATATCACTTTTTAGTCTCAGTTACAGCAGATAAACATGCAGATTCTAAGCACTCTGTAAAATTAGACAGCCAAAGCTCAACTTATAAAGCTGATAATGACTCAAATCTTCAATACCTTGAGTTCCACAGGGTTGTTGGGGAATGATCTATTTGTCATTATGGCCACATTGTGTCTGATCCACTGGCTGAGGTATTTGATCATGTTCTGGTACTCCACCCATTTGATCTCAACATCCTGTTCAGAGGAAAAGGATCATCAGCAATGAAGCACATTCAGCACATTCACTCGGACCGGGGGTGAGATACTGGTGGACCGATGCCATCAACTTACATTTGGACTGATTCCATCAACACCATCAGGTACTTTGGGGAAAGCATCGTACAGTGTTGAGACGTATGTGATGACAGATTTTTCATCGGGTGACTGAACGTCTACGTCTGATGAGGGAAGTAAAAAAAACAAAAGAATTCAACACATGACATTGAGTTCAGAGGAATTATCCCTCAAACCAAAAGTGAAAAACTTTGCTGCCCATGATTTATAGCACGAAGCTGTTGAAAGCTTTCAGAGTGTTTTCTGGGTTCAACCAAACATGACAGTGTGTGTGGACCTCACCTTCAGGGTCCAGCAGTCTGGCCACCCCCAGCTGTTCGGCCACACAAAACGCATTCTCTAAATTTGTTCGGTTGGCCTGTGTTGAAACACGGGTCATGTCAACCAGATCTGGCCTGAAATACAGAGAAATAGAGACCAGTAAGGCGAGAAAACTAAAAGAGAGAAGACAGAAGACCACTAAACCTACTAAATGCATTATATAGCTTTGATGTTCTGCAAAAGCATGCAATTCCTTCAGTGTTACAGTACCTGTATTTATGGATGATGGCATTAAAGAGCCTCCCATCCCTCCAGGAGGTTGTGAAGTTGTCACAACGTACGCCTACGTAGCCGTCTGTTATCTGCCTGGACCAGAACAGTAGCCTCTCTTTGGCCGTCATGTCCTCGGACTCCCCCGTCACATGGATCTCCGAGATCTGTCAAGATGCGCAGCCGTTAAATGTGCAGTCATGGAAGCTCGATGCAGAGGCACAGACAAATGTAATCCCCCAACCTTTGAGATTATGACTTCAGCATTACCGAGTGGAAACAAACACCTTGAAATATACTGCAATCAAACGTGACAACAACACAAGCTCCAGCCTTAAAAATACTACTGCATTCAATCAACACCTTCATGTCCCAACAAAAGACTGATTATGTCAAGCTTCCCAAAGATCTTATGGTATAGAAAAAAACAAAGTTATGAGACCAAAATATCTATTTCATAATTGAATCAAGTGTGAAGTAAGTGTTAATGAGGTAACAGTTTCCTTTTCTGGTTCATTCATAATTATGTTCACACTTGAAAAATGTTGTGTAATAAATTAGCCAATAGTTTTACAACATGTGATACAGAAGTTTATGATGACCTCAAACAAACAGTGCCACATCACAGGTTCCACCGTGTTGTTGGCATCCTGGTTTGTAGCAAATTTACAACATCAGAATAACAGTTTCTATCTACAGTTCACACCACATTCAGTCATGTTGATTCAAGTCTTTGTAGATGCTGTTTTCCTGCATGTGACACGCAACCCAAACAAACACAATTGTGGAAACTGTAATTCAGTTTGTCACGGAGGGCACGTGGGACGCATCTTTCTATTTTTCACATCACAGGAAATCACTGGTCTGCAGCCAGGTGACATCAGTAATAAAAACAACAGTTAAAGACAGAGATAGTAACAACACACTACAGCTTGGACAAGACAACCAGACAGATAGCATCACCCTGAAGAAAACATCCCCCCACAGACCAGCCTATCCACGCCGTGTAACCTCTAAAGCCTGAAACATCTATATAGTCCAGTTAAGACAAGACATGGCAGGAGTTTAACAGGCCTCCGAAACAAAAGTGGATTTATTCATTTGAGTCTGTCCAGCTGGAACCCTGAAGCGGCGACTGTGGCAGTAACTCAAACTTCCTAAATATAACAGCTGAATTTGACTGACTGTTGAGTCTCTTCCTTCCTGGGCAGGCTGAGGTTTCCAGAAACTGATTCAATAAGACTGTGAGACCCATAATTAATCCACAAGCATCATAATAATAATTTTTTTATAGAAAAATAAAGACACTGCTGTGCTTTTAGGGTAATTTCAGAGCGCTGTAACACAGTTGGTGTTGAAGGAGGGAGAGACTGTACCTAAAATCCACAATAATACATAATGTCCTTTGTTTTGTTAAAGTAAACATGAAGGAATGACACCATGATACAATCACTGTTTCCCTCACAGATTCAATAATAAATCTATATAATAATACAATGAATGATTCGTTCATAAAAACTCTGGCTGACATTAGTGTTCAAAATATAAAGAAGAAGGGACAAACATCACCGTGAGGGGTTGGAGGATTGCCAAACATTACAATAAACACCAGTTAATGTCACACAATTCAGCCTCCCAATGACCCACAGGAATCACTAGAATACACCAACTGTTCTAGTGATATCACTAATTAAGAGAATTAATACAACGAGACATAACGTGTGTTAAGAATGTACTCAACAAAACCAAAACCCACAAATAAATTTAAAAAAACAAAACAGGATAACAGCCGACTTTTGCTCCAAGATTGATTTAAAACCAAAGTCTAAAATCTCGATGTATTTCCCTGATGCTGTACAAGAAAAGAAGAGACCACAGTGATGACATAAAGATCTAAAAACAATTGACCATGCTGATGATTACATAAAAAGATGTAATGAGAAAACTAGTATTCTCACTGTAGAGCATAGCTTCAATGATTTAAACACCAGCCACTCAATGCTCACATTACATTTTACCCCAATCAAGCACTTTTTTTAATCCATCATAAATAACACCAATAATGGCCATATCAATAACACATTCTAAGTGTACCTCGTGTTGGGTGGAAACACATTTGGCAGGAGATGCAAGGTGTTCTACGTAACCAGAGCAGGTGTAGGCCCTCCGTCTCCTCCTCCTGTGTGCTCGAGAGCCACATATAATCTTGGCAAGCGTCTCCTCGCTCCCTGGTCTGTCATTACCCCTCAGAGTCCGCAGCATGTGCTCCACTGCTCCGAAGCTTACCGCCCTCCTTAACTGTCGCCGCAGCAGCTTCCTCACAAGCACGCCATCCTTAGCGGAGACGCCTCTGGAAGTTGTGTTAATACAGCGGAGCTTTCCTCCTGCGGTGGAGCTGCTCCGGTCGTCTTCTGTCTGCTCCGTGGGAAACCTCCCCAACCTGTGAGCTAACCTCTTGCTTGATTGATTACAGGGATCTCTGAGGATTAAAACCGGTACCTCGCCAACGTAGACGCCTGTGCTGAGGCTGTCCTGCCTGGGTAGATGTTTCTCCCCCTCCGATGGTTTATCCAGCTCCGCTTGGGACTCCTCTGCGTTCCCATCCGGGCCATCTTGAGGCTCTGCACTGTTGCAGATGTCCCAGGTTGCAATAGCTTCACTTCTAGGACTCCCGAGGGATCCAGCAGGCTGAAAGGCTTCTGATTTCCTTTTCTTTCTCTGAAAATAGCGTCGCCCTTTAAGCTCTTTAGATTCAAGGCTCAGCGGAGCTTTCTTGGGGTCAACATAGCATTCCTCTTTAGGGCCTCGAACACAGCCACAGATGTTTCCCATGGCTGACAGTCGTACAGTCTCTCACCCATCGACAGTGCTGAACTCCCAACAGTGAGCCTGTATTCAGGCAAAGTATCCGGTGAACTCCACTTGATCTGAAGAGTCACTATCCCATTGACAGAAAGTCATTTTCACACTGTGCGACCAGCACACAATAAACAGTGACCGACAAGCCGGCAGCCAGACATAAAGCTCGCTCCACTCGAGCAGAGTTGACGTTTTCCTTTTGTTGACACACAGCTGAGAGCTAGTCAGCCTCTTTCTCTCTCTCTCTCTCTTTCCCGCGTGCTCTCTCTTGAGTCTCTCCTCTGACACTGGAATCCTTTTTGACCTTTGAAACATTTCTCTGGCTTTGCTAATCCAGCACAAACGCCATAAATGCACACACATACTCACAGACACAGCCCGTGTGCTTATACTGTATTTCTCAGCTGTACACGAGTGGAAAAGACTTGTGGACAGACCTGTTTTGTGCTGGCTACAGTCTGCTTAGTTTACACAGTAAACATGTGCACGTCACAGCCGCCTTGTATGTTTCCTAATATTTGTGTCTTTAATAAGGGGTGGAGAGAGTACAAGGTTTAAACTGTAAGTGGATGCCAGCTGATGGCCGTCTATTATGCTGTGAGAAATTTTGGCTCAGCAAGTTTGGCTGCGTGAGCCAGACAGAGACCCAGCCGGTGGGAAAGGCTTTGAAAAACAGAACAGCGTAGGTCAACGAGAGCAACAGAAGCAGAGGCAAATCCAAGCCGGACAACAAAGTGCTTTCACTTTGTCTATTAATCAAGCTACGGACAATGGCGGAGCCAGAGGTGGGGCTTAAGTCCAACGGTTTAAACAAACACTTTTATCTGAACAGATCACCACCACTGCAGTTCACAAGGGGGCAAAACGCTCAGACCAGGAAGTGATTCACCACAAAACCATTACAACAACATACCATGGTCTGACAGCGTGGGGCACAAGTCCACTGTGGAGGAATGTATCAATACTTTTATAACATGACCAAAAGACAATCAAGTAGTGGGTACAAGGGTAAATATAATGGCACCACACAACTCAGCTAAAAATAACACTGTGCCACTGTCAGCTTCCAGTATTTGAAGTTTCCCTAAAGGTCAAAGTCACCTGACAGCCGACACAGTTCAAACTACAGCGTAGTGTGATCACTCTCACGGCTACTTATTGACTAAGTGTTAAATACTGGTATTACTACTGCAGTATTCCATTATGTTTGTACATGTTTTCTTTCAGTAAAATAAATTATTCAGACCATTTTATATGATTTATATAGGTACTTGGTACAGTTCTTTCTTTTTTTTTTACAGTGAATGAATGAAATAATTGAATCATGACTTTGTGTTTGTGCAAAGAGCAACAGATAAAGAGACAGTGAAAATCAATCAAGTGACAATCAGGGCAAAATAAACAAAAAAGACCAACAGGCATAGAAATACCAGACAACAATGGTGGTGCGTTGTCACCGGCTGCATACTAAAATAAACATCACACTCAACACTATGTTCCAGGTGAAAATACAGCAAGAATAGCGGCAGCGTTGTGTGATGAAATCACCTTCTCATCTGCACAGACATGATCACACAAAGGATAGAGTCCGAAACACCGGAACAACATTTAAACTGTGAAACAGTGAACCAACTGGGAGCAAGATAATTGAGGTCGAACACGCAGTGCAGTTCTGTGTGAGGTCATATTACAAATTAAAATAATACAACACCCTGGAGCAATAAGAAAAGCTCAAAAAATATGCCCTCAAATCAACTATCATAATACAAAATATAGTTCATGCATGTCAATCTGCTGTCAGCTGTGATTATATAATAAAGCCGAAGGTGTAGCCTGTGACTTTTCTCCGGCGCTGCTATCGTTCTAAATCAAGAAGAAACAGGCCCATCGCTGCTCAAGGGCTTGCGTGAGACAAACAGCAGCAGGTGTTGGCACCATCACTGACGCTACCTGTCAGCGAGTCCAGACAAAATGACTATTAACCACTTTATCACACGTAATTTCATTGAGTCAGACAGATGCATTCTCGTTCTAATAGAATGTGCTAACTCAGTACCAGCTCAATTAAAGCTGCAAGTGTGAAGGACTATTACAATGTTGACCAACCACTGAGGCATGTGGCGTGTGCCAAATATATTAATAATCCGATGCAGAAGCCAGAGAGACAGAGGGAAGGGGAGACAGAGTGAGAAGTAGTTCAAGTATGAAGCTTCTGCATGCTATTGGATTTTGGACAGACACTTTGATGAGCACCTGGATACTCCCGGCATGTGTGAGCGCTAACACACACACACACACACACACACACACACACACACACACACACACACACACACTCTCTAACCCACAAATGATAAGTAATCCTGAAGAGAACATTCAGGGAGGAATATCAACCCAGACTAAAGCACAGGGACATTTAAAAACCATCACAACTCTCCGAACTGCAAAGTTCGTTTGGAAATACAATACTCGTATAGTAAAATACTTTACACTGACAAATCAAAGCAACTTTCTAGCCATTGCCATCTGCATTTAAACACAGACTCATTATAACGTGCATTATAAGAGCATGTTGCATGTCCCAATACATCCTGTAAAATAACAAACCATTTTTTTTGCGACCAGGAGCTACATGATGTTAACTTGTCAAGTTACAACTCATGCTGAATCAAACATGAATTAAAGTAAGCCTGATAAACACTAACATTATATATCATCACTGTCATCTCCAGTGAGCAAGACTGCAATCACAGCATTCAGCACGATGTATGCTGCACAGTTTTGACACCTTGTGGTCAAAAGAAGAAACATCCACCCAAAACCTCTTAAAACTTACAAAATAAATAAATAAATGATGTGAAAAAAACTCTGTCTTCAAATTTGAAGATCAACTTCAAGAAAGATGTAAAGAGTAAAAAAATAGCAGCCCTTATAAGTGTGAACTCATCACTTATATATAATACAATGAAAAGAAAATAAGTAATAATCCAGTATCAGGGTAATAGATCATTTTAATTTCTTGGCTATTAAAATCATAAGAATGACCAAACCATGAGATGACAACACTGACCTGAAAGTGCAGAATTATGGTCCAGATCAATCCCAGGGTCAGTTTTGGGTTGCCGTCTGTGATGTCATCGTTCCTGATATTTACAAGTTTGACCTGGTGACAACGACAATAAGGAAACACATGATTAGCATATTTACAATATCTCCAAATGTTCAAATCCTGCTCTTTGTGGCATTCACCTTTACATGGATTATTAAACAAGTACTAAATATTAGGGTCACTGTGTGTTGTCTATTTTGACTCGTCTGCCTGTCATGTAACAAGCACCACAAGGTGGCACAATAGTCATTATATTATGTCAGGGAGCTGCTACCTTGTGACCACGTGGGACTGAGATGACAGGGAAACAAACACTCGTTAGTAATCAAAGCTATAAAGCAGTGCGGCCTGTTTTATCTTTCTCATATCAGAGAGAAAAATTCCCCAAAAGAAAAAATGTGTATCATACAGCAGAGTCCAAACACATCCTGTATTTACTAGAACAGGTAATCTATTCCTCCAAAGCCAGCATGGTCATCTGTTATAACTGCAATCAATACGCTGCAGGGGGAGATTTGAGGAGGTTTTAACAGATCATTTTACATATAGAGACTACAGATGATGCAAGAATCTAGTGTGTACTGCAGCGAAAACAATAGATCAACTCTTTTGTGACCATCTATGTTTCCTTTGTCTCAAGTCTTACATCACATCTGGCTCCGGCTGAGCAAGGCCGTGTTCTTCATCACATCCTGAGTGGTGGGGGGAGGGGAGGGCGATCATAGCTCTCTGAAACCCCACCGATGGGATTTGTAGTCAGCGCTCCTTAAACGCTGCCATTACTATTCCTGGGAGCTGATTTGTGATTTTCACCGAGAAAGATGATAAATGCCACGAGTCCAACAGTGTGTGATGTTGGAGAATAGGCGGTGTCTCGGTAATCACCCCTGAATGGGGCTGTCCCACACAATGTGGCACTGTGTGTCTGAGGCCAGATATTCAGAAACAGTGTGCCGCTTGCATTCCCACTTCAATGACACATGTGCCTTTGCTTGCATTTGTCTACTTTAGTGGTTACAAGGGAACAAATCTCTCTTAATATGATGTAACTGCACACATGGACTGCTACATTTACGAGTGCTATCCAACTGTAACATTTCATTAAATTCGCTTCCTGCATCAAAATGTGAAATATTTTTCTCAATATCAGAGGACACATTTAACACATGATTAGTAGCATGGTGGACACAGGTGCTATCCAGCTGTAACATTTTATTAAATTCGCTTCCTGCATCAAAATGTGAAAATTCTGAATTAAGTATGTGGATTTTCAGTTTTTTTCTTACGGTTTAAAGGTTTATTTATTTATCACAATAAATGAGCAATGTTGGCTTAAATTCATTCCAATCAAAAGTGTGACAGAAGAAGAGTTTAAAAGTGTGCTTATATTGATCCGTACCTGTCGCCTCTTTAAATAATCCAGTGCTATTTGTACGTTCTGGAGTCTGTGGAAGCGCATCCTTCCTCTTTCCCGAGGCTGTGGACATAAAGAGGGAAGTCATGTAGCGTAATTGGATTTTTCTCAATATCAGAGGACACATTTAACATATGATTAGTATCATGGTGGACACAGGACATGCATCCAGCTTCTTACCTGCCATTCTGGTGAGATACATACTTCAAAGAACACACAAGAAAAACTCTACCCACAAAAAGAGTGGCCCTTTCTCAAAAATCTGTGCATATACAGAACATTTCCCACCGTTTGCATCTGTATACATTTGCCCTTAACATGTAATAACAAACAAGTAACAGTTAAAGGGTATTTGCTGTGCTGACACCAAATATAAAATATTAAAATAATGGCAGACTGAGTCATCGTTCGAGAAATTATCCAATCTCTTGTGGCAAATGCACGCGGACAGTCAGAGACCACAGCATGAGGTAATGAAATGGAAAATGCATCGTAGCCAGGATGCAGCAGCGGCAAAATATGTGTGCTGCATTCAGCCGTATTTCTAAATTGATAAAAGCTGGGAAGAACCCAGCTTATCTCAATAGCAAAGCAACAGTAACCCATCTCCCAGAGCTTTCATTCAACGGCTCTCATACACTTATGAGGAGCTCTTGAGGCTTCAAAATACCTAAAAGCATACTCAAAAGCAGCAGATGAAAAATGTCCTGATGCTCACGAAGGTTCAGAGCCCTTTGATTGCATGGCTCATTGATGGGCAAAGCTAGTGAGGTGGATATAAAGACCCAAGCGCTATGGACAATTTACTTTCAATATATTGCATCAGCAGGCCAAATTTAGAGTTGATGCATGTTCAAAAAGACATTCGAGTATGAAGATGCCTGGGTCTTTAAATCATGTGCACAATGCTCTCTGCATAATCAGTGTCATCTGGTCATGTAGGATTCTGACATTGTTTGCTGATCAAAAGAAGTGCCATTATTAAAACAATGTTGAACAGAAATCACCAATTTAGCTAAATTTGGAAAAGGGAAACACTACTCTATAAGCATATAGAAGAAGTACAATATCTGCTGAAGCCATTACGTAAGTCTACAAGAAGACAAATCCTATCGTGGGATTGTTTCTAAACTCCTGTTAAAGGGGCCACGGCACACCTGTGAATTAGTTTGTTAAAAGGGGGTGGAGGGGCAGGCCACACGTACCCCCTGATCATCATCCACCGTGTCTCCATGCTGCTCAACTGCACATGCTTCTGTCCCACTCACCAACCGCAATGTCTTCAGAAAATCACGCTCCCTTGGCTTATCACCGAAAAGGCAACACATAGGGAAGAAAGGAAGACATGGACACACACAGCGGCCAAATCAAAAGGGAGTTAGACAATGGACGGAAACCAATCACAGAGTGGACAACAGAAGAGAAGGAAAGTAGAAGGGAAACAGGATGTAAACAGAAAATAGATAGCTTGAAGAGGATGAAAGTTAGTTACAATGGAGGAGGAGTAAACTGCTGGGGCTCCTTGCACAGGAATACATGCAGTTTAAATACAGAAAGGGACAACACAGCATGAGAACATTATGGAGCTCAGGACTGCACAAAGACTGTATTAACATACTTTAAAATGAAAGGATGACATGTTAACAGAGAAATGAAATAATACTGCAGATAGCCAGCTGGATAACGTACAGCGCCAAAGTAGCTACGCCACAGTGCTACAGCTATACACTGAGCTGCTATGAGCTCTAAGGGATTAGAGCCATACACATACTGAACTAGACATCAACCGTTCATTTCTTAGTTTTTCCAAATTTTGACCGAGCGATCACTCCAGCTGTGTTTTAATCACCATAACAGCACGGTTTCCTGCACTCGCAGAAACACTGCTCATGAAGTATATAGAATATTGCTTCATCACAATGCAATTTAGAGAAACAATGTCACATTTGTATGTTGGCTGACTGTCAGGTGCAGTAATGTTTGTCCTCTTAGTGTTAATATTTGCAAAAAGCATTCTCAAAAAGGACGTGACGCAAATTGTGTACACAGAAGTGCAGCCATGTTTGAGTTCAAACTGTTTATGACACAGTCATCCCCAGCAGTGGACCTTTTTTTACTTACTGCGGTTTGAATAACTGCTCATGTAATCTCAAATGGGAAAATATTACAAGGAGGTCTGAAGCAACTTGATTATTCTTTCTTGTACAAACTGATAGACTGGTACCGTTTCTACATACATACTGTATCAATGTAGCCTGTATTGGATTTGACATGCTAGCAGTTTATGATGCTTATTCTGATATGGATGACAGGTAACTATTTGGGGCTGTGCTCTTGTATTTTACTACCGCTTTTGATGTAATTGTCCGTAGTATTCATATTGTCAAGCTCAAATTGTACGGTTAGCACTTACTTGGGGAATGGGGGTCTGAAATAAAGGTAGCCTTTGGCAGTTAGTGCGTTAAAAAGGCTTGTTAGCTTTGTTAATGACTTATTATCGGCTGCCAAGTACTCGCCACAAATCCCAGTGGGCTAAAGAGCATGAGTTCTCCTTCCTAATTGCTTTTCCTTGCTTACATTTGGTTGACTGAGAGACAACAACCTTGTTGGCTAATCACAGGATTCAATATCCCACTCAAGTTAGTTGCTACTTGAGCAACATACTGAGTGACACAACGTCTAACCTAACCCTAACCCCATCCCTGAGTATCAAAACAAAAGTAAAGGCATACTGTGCCTCCCTTTTACTAACATCTAGTAGCACAACACAACAAATCACAAACACATTAGTCAGTTTCATAGATATCCCAGAAGGGATAAGGAAAAAGAAACAAAAATAGTCTTTTGATATGTTCATAACTTGCATACAAATCCCCCAAAAACGTGACTTAATTGAGTGGGTTTGGGTGGATGCAAAGTCAAAGCAGATCTGATTACAGACCATCAAATCCAAAGAATCCCTCCTGCCTTCAGTTATATAAGTGGGAAGGATGCAGGGCAAGTACATCAGTCATGATGTCTGATGAGTTGCTCTACGGGAAGAGGAATAGATTTCTCACTTTTCGGAAAGTGTTGTGATTTCATAAGGCTGATTGATCTCAGTGGAAATAGGATCACTCAACATGTCCACCTGGACCAAAACATCATCCGTAATTTGTTTTGAGTTCTTTTTCTCTTTAAGAAACCCTGACCATGAACAATAAAACAACAGACGTTAACTCACCAATGTGTCTCCAGACAAAACCTCCAGCAGTGAGATCAGGTTATGTCCATCTCGTAGGTCTTCATACAGGTCATTTATATGCTTTCGTACCTAAGGACATGAGGGAGAAAGCAAAATGTGAGCAAGTATTGTAAAAAAAAAAACTGTTCATTGACGACTGTTCATTATAACAAATACCTATACAATTACTGAACATGAAGTCAAAATTGGAGCTCAAATCTCTGAGTTGTTCGCAGTTATTGAACCATAATGATCTCAATTAAAAGAGATCTTTGAGGATTATACTATGCATGTCTGCAAATCTATACACCTGGTGTAACTATAAATGGCCTTTGATGTGGCTTTCTTATGCAACTCAATTAACTTGGTGTTCAGTTTAAGTTGAAACCCAAGTTTAGAAAAATATGAGAAAAATGATACACAATTTACAACAGACTTCCTCACTGAATGTAGCATAAAACTCACAGGATGTCATTGTGACACCTTATCTTAGCACTTGAGCGAGCCACTTAACAACTCCGGTCCGAGGCTTTCTCTTTCCAGCGGGCCCATCTCTCCTTCCTGTCCTAAATACCGCGCCTCTGAAATCACCCTGCTGCCCGCTGACCTGCTTTCACACAGGGCTTTCAGCACTGTAATCCCAGATAGCCGCCACAGCTGTGGAGCCAAAATAGACTTGCACCCTTATGTTATTGGGTCAACAGCACAGATCCCCCAACTATTACTCAGCACCTCGGATGTATCATGGATGAAACAGACTTTACAAAAAGAGGTCTGAAATCTGGCTGCAAACATTTAAATTAAACCACAAACTCAAGTTCAACAGGTACAACTACAGATCGTAGTGTTTGTATACACTTTTTTCTGTTTCTCTGCACCGTCACTGCATGAGTAATATTTCACTGCTGTACTGTATTTTCTTCAGGCAGCACTCCAGCTTCTTAGGGCCTCATGCACCCTTCTAATGATTTATAATAAAAATCATTCCTGTTAAAAACATCACACATCATGATCATATAACCTGTCAGCAGCACTGATCTTCAGGAAGCCCCATCCTCATTAAGTAATTACTGACCCTTAACGTGACCCCTCAGGACAGGTTTATGGCCCCACACCACACTTTGCAGATGATGACCAATGAACACAAACATCCCCTCAGGAGCAAAACAATTAATACAACTTGGGTTGGGGGGAAACGAGTGGCCCACCATGTCATGTAATAGTAGTCTGTTAACATACTTTGACGCTTTGTTTTCATTCCTGATGAAAAAAAGTATGTGTGGAGCAGCTGTACAGCTGTGTTACCAGTAATGTTACCAGTTAATAGTCTTATTTAAACCTGCTAATGCTGACGTTTAGCAGGTGTAATGTTCACCACCTTAGTTTATTGAGTTTTTATGCTAACATTTGCACTAAACACAAAGTACAGCTATGGCTAATAGAAAGTTAATTTACCAAAGTAACAGAGAAATTGAAACGTTGATGTGATGATAGCGGTAGAGGAAAAAATCAGGGAATCACCAAAGTTATTACAACTTATCCTGAAGGGGACATAAATGTGCCAATCCATTCAATTGTTGTTGAGACAATTGCCACTAAAAACCTCAACTGCTAAGCTTATAATGACATTAGAGGAAAGGTGAGGGGGGCATCCAAGTCTATAGACATGTCTATAGAAATTGTGCGGCCAATACATCAAGCTGATGTTGAGATATTTCCCTGGATAAGTGAACTCTGACCTGCTGTGAGGTAGCACCAGAGTCAGCAGCTAGTTGGTGATCACGACCATCCCAACTTGCATTGACGTGAAGATACAAGTCACGCTGTTCTGCCTTTGCAAGAAGGGACTTTCTCAAACTTTCCTTGCTGAGTGCTTTTGCAAATGTAACTTTGTGTCATTGCTTTTGTTGCTCATTTGGTTGCTGATTTTATTACATTTTTTACTTTAAATGTTTTTGTTAGTTCGGCAATATTTTTCCCTGCTTATTTTAATTAGTAAAGACATTTGCTGCCTGAAAGATATCCAATAAACAGGACTCATGGCATCAACTAATGCTAAATATCAGTACCAAAGTAAATTAATTAAAGAATTTGCCTTAATTTATACAGTATATCACATTACTCCATGTTTATGTCTGACATAACATAAATTAGTTAGATTTTTTGTGATTAATGCACCACCGATCTATGAATCCTGTAAAGTATAACATTACGCATGCATTTTTACAAAGGCAGATTAGATGAGATTTGCCAGTGCTTGTCTGTCTGCTAAGGTGTTTCATTAATTTACACACACACACACACACCACAAAAAAAAAAGAAATTCAGATTCCTGCCAACAAAAGGCAACCTGTTGCTGCAGCAGAGCAACGGCACATGTCATGCTAAGTGACTTTGAGCCGCTTTAATAATATCTGGGGAGGAATGTCAGCATGTTGGGACCTAACATGGAGAGCGGTAATTGTTTTCACTGCCAATATTTCTCTAATTGATTGTTTATGTAGGAAAATGGTTTGCTGATTCTTGGCATTTTTAGGTTTTACCTCTGTATTATATAGTTTCCATGGGACACAGATGAATGAGATCGTTTTTCACATACAGAGATTCTCAATTTGATGTGGTAACACACATCAGTTCTTACCTTCAGCAGATGCTGGTTTATCCATTTTGTAAACGTCTTCTTCTGCACTCTGTCTCTTTCATCTGAGGTAGAGAGAAAGAAAGAAACAATTAAACTCTCCACATTTAAGTTTTAAAGCATTGCACAGATCATTTTTGGAGCTTTAAGTATATGTTGCTTCCTGCTGCATAGAGTAATGTGTGAGGTTTTTTGAGATTTACGGTTTCAATGAAAGTGATGTAGAAAAGAGAGAATATATAAAGACCACAAGACCCAGTTGCTAAAAAGAAGGATGTCATTTTCCAGAGGCTGAAATTACATCACTCTCTCCTGCACGCTCTTGACCATATTATGTTTTTTCTTCTTTCCTAAAACCATAGCAACCAGACTTCCTGCAGCCTGTGGCATATGTGAAACTATATGGATGCATTAAAAGGGAAAAGGAAAATTATATATATTTTTTTTCTCAAAATCAGTACTTTTTTAGTAGCAATATTATAATAGAGAAAAACTACACTTGCGTCCGTGTGTTACATTATGAACAACTTGTATGTTTGGTTGCTGTAGTCTTCCTTAAGCTTGGCATCTATCCAGTGTAAGAGCAGAGCAGGATTCAGTGCCAGTCTGCTTCCTGACACAACTCCTCTAAATCGTCCTCGGTGAACACCAAAATACTCACATGTACAATCAATAACATTAACAACGATTTGCTGGCTAGGTCACATTTAGTCCACTAATGACAACAACACTGTGGAGGATCAGTATGTCTCTGAACATTGACCACATGACTAAAAACCCAGATAACCGCTGCTCTTTAATAATCCGCAGTGACACAAGAAGTTGCTCGAGGATATTTTACCTACTATTAAAATGAGCACGCTTAGACATGACTAAGATTTCAAGGAAATGACAAGAAGAAGCAGTAAGACAAATACTGACCCATGCAGCACATTAAAGTTACCAGGTGAGCTCTATGCTCCCTCTCAGCCTTAAGCAGGTACTTCATCTTCTGCACTAGTTCCTGAGGACCGTCCAGAGGATCGCGGTTCAGGGAGACGGAAGCCATGAGGACGAGCGAGTGAGGAAGCAGAAACAGTCTCCTGCTTCTCTCCTGCCTGCCTACCAGCCTCTAGGGCAGCAGAGCTCCCTTTCTCATCAAGCATCCAGAACGAGTCCCGTCAGGTTTTCCATGGCTACTCACTATTTTGAGTTTCTACGCAGTTTAGTGTTTGTCTAGCAGCGGCACTCAAAACCACAAGGAAAAAAATCTGTGCTTCTTAGAAAAAAAGAAGAGAAGCTACTTGCGGATGGTTTCATAAGCAAGTTTATTCAAGCTGCAATTTAAAAGCAATATATCATCATTTCTGATGACAGCATGCATCACTTGATTAGTGCAAATATCTTTAATAGCGTGAGCAATATGTCATGGACCGTGATTTTTTAGTGCAAATGTTTTCGGATAATCATCTCTCTGTATTGTGCAGCTGCCAAGACTCACCCCGATGTTTACTTCAGCAGAAACAACGGAGAACACATCCAGGCAAATAACAATCACCACCCGTCATGATGCAACACGAAAAATATGATATTTTATCGTTAATCGAGCCGTTTTTCCGCCTAGAGAATTTAGTGGGATTTTATATTTGTTTTCTTATTATACTGAGCATACCAGTTACATACGACAGTTATAGAAAATGAAAGTTTTCCTGTATTAAGACTTCAGTGAAGCACACATTTATTTAAAGTTTACAGGCAATAGTAATATAATAAAAGATATAACAAACATAATGTAGGCTTTTGTATCATCACGCATTCCCAGGTACCTGAAGAGCCCCTCACTGTACTCTGCAGAATCCTACATTTAGTTCATCTAAAAATAGTGCATGTGTAAAAGCTGCAGAGACTTAGAAAGTGGGTTTGTGTGACAATGATTTTGTATGATGGTCTACGAATATAGATCAAGGCCTGACATGAAGCCAAACATCAGAGAAGGGCAGCAACACATCACATCAGAGCCTGACAAAAACAACACTTATATTTAAAAAAGTAATCCAAAGCAATAAGGAAAGTAGTCTGACAGTGCTGACGTGTTACTGCAGATGTATCGCTCCCTGTGACTCCACAGCTGAATCACAGAAGGGATGAAGTAGTGCTGCCTGCAGTGGGACACTAATTTGGTTTGTAATGCACATATCTTAGCTCTCTGCTGCATAATATCTCTCCTGAGAAGCACATCAATATATATTGGTTGAGCATTCCAGGAAACTCTCCAGCTCAAAGCAGCAGACGGGAGCTGAAAGAGTGCATCATCCACCAGCTATCAAGCACGGTCAGCAAGAGGCTACTGCACTCCACATACTGCACATATTACAGAAAACACTCAATAGACTCAGAACTAGGGAGCAGGTTTGAATATATTATGAGATACATTATTTCTGTAGCTGTGCTTTCCAAAAAGTGAGGGTGTGTTTAATAGTATGGTGCCCTCTTGAGGTTCTTATGAGAATAAAAAGTGAGCATGGAGTCGTATCAGTCCTAAACACATTGGACTTCAAAACAGTAGTCATATATTATTTGATCATAACATAAAAGCAGTAGTAAAGATTAGATATCAGACAGCCAACACACCAGATCTGTGTCATACACTCATTGTCCTGATCTTTATCAGCTAATAAATGATGTGATTATACTACTTGGACTTTTGCACCTTTTACCCATTTCCCACATATTTGATTTGATTAGCCAGCTAGTTAAACAGCTATAGTATAATACTACGGCTAATCATCCGAAAAAAGCTTATGCATCTGTCTCCTGTCTCACTAATTACTTTTGTTTCATATGCCTAATAGAATGCATTTTTCACACAGCCATACCAAATGGATCCAGTTTCACCAGCGAGCCAAAACAACATTCCTGGGAAAGTTATTCCTGCAGTTAACTGCAAGTTTAACACAAAACACATACCTGTTATCTCAAATCAAATATGTCCTAAAAAAAAACAAATTGACCATTATCATTCCTTAAGCAAGTGTGGAATTTGAGGTATAGTTTACATTCATTCATATTTAAGGGGATAAATTCTTTATATAGTATTAAAGCTACTCTGAACTTTTTTATTTAGAGAACTTCACAATACCACTTTAAGTATTTAAAGGAATAGCGCACAAATTGTCTCATGGTGTTTTCATATTCTCATTTTGAATTCTGATTAATGTTCATCCGAAGTTTGGGAACAGTTCAGAAATGTTTTAACCAACCGCTTGTGATCTGTGACTTTAATGGGTTGATGTTTGAAGGATCATGAGAGCCTGACTAACCGCTTCTCTCTCATATTACATCTGAACTTCTTGACATTTAAAAACCTGGGGCTAGTCATCAAACCCTCCTTTAAGACATGCAAATGTGCAGAGGAAGTTAAACCGGTATTAATAAAGTAGCAATTAACATTTACTATACAGTCTTCTGTAATTATTTGCAGCTTGTACGAGCACACTCAAAGAACAATGACAGCAAACGCCCCTGAAAACCGGGACACACAGTGGCCGGTTTTGTATCAAATCAAACGTTTTGTATACCCGGTGTACAGTCTGATCCCCGCACAAGCTAAGAGTCCACCACCGCATTAAAATAGAGAGCATATAACTCCTGAGACACCTATTTGTAGACCTAAGCAAAGCACATGTGCATGTCTATAAATAGCTACAACCCTAAACCATGCTGCCCCTGCAACTGCAGGCCACATGCTGTATTCTGCGCCACTTAGATGACTTTCTTCAGTTCCTTACATACAACAAATACATGACCGATGAAGTAAATGCCAGTGTTGCCAGTGTTGAGTAAATTGCCTTTTATAGAGGGTTGACGTCTGTATCCTAGTCTTATTTTTTGGTTGGTGAATGTCATTTTTCCACCCCAAAAGGAATGGTTAGATGTTAATATAAGTTTGGCCACAATGAATTGTATATACTTAAAAACTAGAGATTTCAGACATGACACTGGTTGAGCATTTGCATGAATGGTTAGTTAGCAAACTGCTTGCAACAACACACAACCCGATTTTTGAAAATGCAACGAGCAGCAGAACAGTCTACACACCACTTCACGCGTTCATGACTACTTTTTTTCTTTTTTTCTTTGAACAAGAGAACGGATAAATTGTTGTTTTCCCGAGAATGCCTGGCACAGGGGGTCGGTAACACCCTTTGGCATCTTGTTACGTCATGGATGCCTAAAATATCCTCACATTCTGAGCAGAGCAAAGTCAAAAAGTCCTAGCAATCAAAATCCAGCCAGTGTAATCCTCTTGACCTGGTATGGGAGGGAAATCAAAACAGAAAAGCCCTCTACCTTCCAGCCTGTGACAAGGACTCGCTAAACATTCTTGCTTAACGGCTTTCATTTCGCATCTCTTGTGTCACAACCACCTCAGAAAGCAAAGGCATGTGTACCTTTGCTTTGTTTTGAGTACAAGGCCGTCCGTTGCATAGCAGTGGAGGAGATATTGAAATAAAGGTGTGCATCACTGTGTACTTGATCCAAGTCAACACATTATCACTTTGATATAAATCGCACACAATGACAAGAAATGAATAACTGAAACCAAACATGTACCCTGCACAGCAGTGTAATGTCTGATCCTGCATTATAAAAGGCCAAATAAAAATGTTTGCAGCACACCGAAGGGTACTGAGGGGTAACGCTTCATCAAGATGATCAACATACAAAACACATTGTTCACTCTTCCAGTACTTGTGAAAATGCTCAGTCTACAACTATGTTGTGATGTGTCTCAAGCCCTTTTCATTAGGAACAGAAATGATATTTTTGTAAAAAGTACAAACTCTGCAACCATGCTAGCATCTCTCTGTGAGGCTTAATGCTGACATCATCATGCTAACATGCTAACAGTGACAATGCTAAGATGTTCATCCTCGTTGGATGACACATTAGGGGTTTGTAATGCACAGAGGCCCACTGAAACGATGACTCAGCGCAATATGGCTACCTTCTTCTGCTATTGCCTTTTAATAGGCATGTTGTGAACTTGGCATCCGGATAGGTGGTAAACAAAAAAAGTATGACCGAAACGTAAAAGGGGGAGATACTTGCAGGTGCATTTTTGTCATTCTTTGTAAGTGAGAATACTGCAGTCAGTCTTCTCAGAAGGGCAGGGCAGCATCCAAAATATGTGACTGCACAGCTCATTATCTACTGGTTGCGAAGCTTTCAAAGCAGCCTTTGTCTTAAGTTTACCAAGATAAAGTCGACAATATCTGTGCATCTGTGCAAAGATTACAATTATCTATATGGCATTTACATTGGATATGAACAGTATCAATCAATAGGTGTCCTTATAATCAATGACACTGTTGGCATCTGTAACATTTAGTTTCATGCTGCATGTAAATATACATTTGAAAGTTGAAATATTGTGTCAGCCTTGATGAAAAGCAAATGGAGGATGGAGGTGAAGCTGGCAAAATGCCCTAAGGCATGAGCTATCAGGGCACTCTACGTCAAGGAAAGGAAAGAGGAAGCATTAATGGCAGCTAATGGGACACACACACACACACACACACACACACACACACACACACACACACACACACTCTATAAGCAGGCCCAGACAGGAGGACAGAGTGAAGGTAGCCCGAACATCTGTATGTAATATAAATGTGTAGGGGATGTACATTGTGTGGTCATTGAAAATGTGTTATTTCTTTTGATAAAAAATGAAAACGGGTCCCACAGACCCGAACACCACACAAGGGTAATCCTGTGCTGCATTTACACTGACTGATATAACAATTTTGATTCAACATCAACAGATTTCAGTTTTGATAATAACAGTAAAGATTGCTAATAAAAGACTAAATACTAAAAATACAAAAAAATCGAATCACAATATTACAAAATATTTAGTAAGTAAAGGTTAATGAAATGTTCAATATCATCCATTTAAATGTAACTTTATCTACACTTTATACTACACTTCTACATAGCCTAACTTTATATTTTTACTGCCAAATGCATTTACGCCTCAAAAATGAAAACACTGGTGTTCATTTGAGAAGAGTTTCTTGCTGAACTATTTGGCCCCAGCGTTTATTTTCTACAATCATCCAAAATCAAATGGAACTCCAGAAATACGGCATCCATGCAGCACACCATGCAGAGTGGTTTGAGCCAAGCCCAAATTGTAGGGTTTCAATAAGGTGCCATCAATGACCCTGTAGAATCTATGTAAATTGACATAGATTCTACAGGTCTCTGAAACTTTGCTGATGTGTTCAACACAGTTTGTCGGAAAGATATTCCCTCAGTTGGTGTTCTGATGATATTGGTGCAGAGCTCTGTCCATTAAATCTGTATGGAAGCGTTGTTCCTCCTCTCATTTATCTTATTATATCGTCACACTACACGCTCTCTGATCACTCTTATAACAAGTCCCGGCTGATATCAGACAAGTCACGAGAGTATCACAATGGTTCTAAAGCTTTAGAGTCAACACAAAAGACAAATGGAGCTACTCATTTCCTGGCCACCGATGAAATATTGGATGAATCAGTTTCCTTCTGCTAGTTTGGGAATGCTTCCCAGCATCTGCAGCATTTGGGAGAGAAGGGTGGTGCTGCTGGAGGGAGGGAGGAGGGAGGAGGCTCGGGAGCATGAGTCACGGGTGGGACAAGATGAGCTCATGCAAGAGGAGCTAAACCAAGCTGTGGAATGAGGTTCAGCTCATGCGAGTCTTCCCATCACCATGACAGCACGTAAATACAACATTTAGAAATACAGCAGTGACACACACTCAGACACTCGGACACAGATATAATGAAACTGCATGGGACTGCACATGAGGAATATTAATCAAATGTATTCCAGAGAGACAATACATGTATATCTCTAAATGACTAATATATGATTAAAGAATAAATTAAACACAGACAAAAGACTGGAGCAGCAAAAAGCTTTCTGAGAGCTCTGCTGGTTTAGATTACACTGCCCATTTGAGATGAAGCTTATTGATTAGATCAATGAAGGGCTTGGCCACAAGAACAATGTTGTGTTTTTAGCATAAGTACATGCAGTGAACTGTGTATTTGGAGAAGGCTTTCATTTTTTTAACATTTAGTTAACATTTAGTTAAACCTTTTCAAACTGCTGGACCATAACAGAAAAACAACCACAAACTACATGTCCGATATAAACTGACCTACTAATCTAAGAAAACATCCACTCTGAGAGAAATCTGTCAAATGAAACCACTGCTCGACACTGATCCAAAAATGTAATGCACTTAATTAGCCATTAGCACTTAGCACTAGCTGTAAAATGACCCTTGATGATTAGATAACCTAGTAATTATACTATCTAAATCATATCTGTTCACATTTTCAGCATTTGTCATCTTCACTAAGTTAGTTTAAATTGTCCAGCTATTAAATACACAATATACCAATCCAAATCTTTTTTTTTCTGATAATCTCCGAATCGAAATAAAAAATGTAATTGCCACTCTAAACAATAATTAGTTTAATTACAGTGGAAGATATTTGATCGGCAATGGCAGTAATTTTCTGTCTGTATATGTAATATGATATTGTCTTCTTTCTGTTGACCATGACTAACCAATCTAAAAAAAAACTGAGTTACGTAAACTATGAAGCATATTCCGATTAAATTCAATTCAATTTATTTTGTATAGCCCAAAATCACACATTTACGATCTGTACACATACGACATCCTCTGTCCCGGGACCCTCACATGGAAACACTCTTGTTTGTGAACAATATAAATTAGTGGATTAGTGCTCCGTTTTTGGAGGCCAACTGCATGCACAATATTCAGTTCAAAATGCTAACTGTGGGCAGAGTTAGGTGGGTAGAGACCCCTCCTAAGTCTCCTTGACGTTCAATGAAAAGCCAAAAAGAGTGCCACTACCATCAACTTGACACATGAACAAGTCTCTGGAACTTGGATGCTGCTCCCCTAAAAACAAAGTGTCTTTTGTAGCAGAGCAGACAGTCTCCATAGAGGCAGCATGCTGTGTGTGGGGGCTACGAGGCTATTTGAATGTGATGAGTGGGCTGTCGACATAGAGCCGAGGGGTTGGGCTGGGCACGGCCCAGGAGGATGGACAAAGGCAGTGACTGTGCAAAAAACACAATGCTCTCTCACTCGTCGCTGGGTTTGATAATGCAAGTTAATACACGTGTAAACCGCTGGACTTTCATAATAGTATGTTTCCTTAATGTATCTCCAGAAATCCTTCTTGTTATGAGAGATTAAGTCATAATACAAGCCGCAATGATTCACTGTCGGACCACACCCTCATAGACAACACACAGTTTACAGAGCCGGCATCCTAAAGACTGGCTCTGCCTGTCATGTGAGACGTCTTCTCCTTTAAGACAGTGAATCGGTCAATTAGTTGTATATGTCTGATTTAGTTATCAGTTCACATTCACAGAAAGATTCAACTTATGCTTTAACATAATATGCTTTACACATGTTTTAATGTCACTGTAACTGAGCAGAAGCAGATTTTGGCTGACTAGTGACTAGTACTCCTTGGCTATAGTGTATTTTCACTGATGTAGCTTGAGCTAGTACCCTATTTAATTCATTTTGTTGACATTTTCTTATTGTAATAGTCTTTTTTTAAGACCAGTGGACCAAAATGTATTTGACAATAATTGAGTGTATAAAAAAGCTGTGCGTGAGCATAGAAAAGCAGGTTAAAAATCCTGAAAATAAATGTTTCTTGAATTGTGAACTTGAATTAAATGTATCAGGGTATTATTTGCATGTCTGTCAATAACCAAAACAGGTTTAATTGGGTTCAAATAAACTGATTTACGCCATATGGCAACCTTAAAACAAAAAAAGAACTGCAAGAAGAGCTGTTTGAACCACCAAATGTCTAACCCATTAAATCTTTCCTGATGTCAGAGGACGATCAACTGTGTGGAAACTCTGCCGCCTCTTCCTGCTGACGGCCTGCCGAGCAGGCTCTGCAGGAACCGTGTGATCCCAACAGCCACTGCCCAGTGAACTGTTGTGTGTGTCTCAGAAAGCCTGTCTTTAACTCATTCCTCAAGTTTACAGTCTTTTGTAAAGCCTGCATTGAATTTCAGCCTGACCCACAGCAAATCCTCTGTATAGTGTACTATTAACGCTAATACCTAATTAGTGTGGCATTCTTTCTTACAGCCACAGCGATAAGAACGACACGCATGATCCAGTCAACTGTGACTGTTATGCTTCGTCGCAAAAATTGCTAATCTTGCATTTCTTTTAAACACAGTTCAGAACTTCATACAGCATTTCTATGATCTTGATATTATAGTTCATCTAAGGCCACATGGTGGTCACACTACATGGCTCTCACTGACTACAATAAAGCAGATGCATCATTTTCCTCCAGTTATCGTCTTTTCTCTGAAACTGACAGCTCACAGAGGCATTTGATGACCCTGGAATTAAAGCAGACAACCAGTGACAAGCACCCACATAGAGACCAACTCAACAGCACAGATAATAACAACTAGTTACATTATCATCTTGATTTGGTGAGACAAAGAGCATTCTGTTTCCTACAGCCTCTGGCTGTTTACTGGTTTGTTTGGTTGTGTTTGTTGGTAACTGTTTATGAAATTGTTATGAAAATATCTCCCTGTTATTCTCTACGCATCACATGGACAGAGGCTCAGGGCTCAGGGTATTCCCATCATCTGAAAATAAGACTAAAGTCACAATAAAAACAGTGATTTTACCAGCATTTAGACAGCGCCCTATGCAAAAATAACTCAATAAATACAGTTATAAGCCATTTTCATGACTGGGAAGACAAATGTACATTGAGAACTAAATTGTTTTAAGAAAGTAGAAGTTATCAGAAACATTTATAAGCCTTATCCTCCAGTTATAAACTCACATACACTTCTTACAACGCTATTGTTTGTAATAACTTCTACAAACTAAGATTTAACTTTCCTCTCACGTAAATTTGATGATATTTTTGTCAATCTTACCATGAAAAATATTATCTCACTCATCACTCCACCATTCTCAGACATAAGCGGCCCAAAACTCTGCAAACACAGTAAATTATGAATTGGTAATCCTCTGTCCTAAACTGACCTTTAGTAAATAAATGTTGATAGCTTCTTTCTGCTTCAACAGTCAGCGCCTGATTGTGTTCTGTCTGATGTAAACAAAGCTGATGGAAACAGGGTTGTAGATGAGTTTCGAGAGGCAATGATTAGCCCACCGGCTGATCTCAAGTTTCTACCGGGATCGCTCAAAAGCCACACGCTTATGTGCAGAATAATATTCATAAGAAAGAAAACAACAACACCAAGTTTAGTCAGTTTTTAAATCTGACAAAATTATTCAATTGAGACTACAAACAAAAATCACAGCATTTTTGTGTGGCTACAACGCTTCCATAAACTTACAAATGTGTTGGTCAAACTATGAAGAAAATAACTAAAAGACCTTACCATTCTTTGCAAAGTTCATTGTTCATGCAACAACTGGAGAGGAGTCGAATATCGCCCAAAAATCAATATGTAGCATGTAAAAACTAATCTCAGATAGTTAGTGATAGAAGCTCGCTGAGTGTCACGCCTCCTCTGCCTGAAGACAGCAGCTACAGATTCCCAATGATGCTACATCATATGATCCCATAAGAGTCCAGTCAGGGTGTTTAAGCCGTACACCACAGCTGACTGGCCCTGCTGGCTACAATACCCAACAGCTGAGAGAAGAACACGCTTGTGGCAAGCATTCAGTGCAACAGTGCACACAGTGTGTGCCATTTGTTTGCTTTACTTTGGTTTCTTTTGTGGAGAGGAAACACAAAAGTTGGAACCGCTGCTGTCAGTTTGAATCGGGCTCCACCAGATCTCCTCCGGCCCGGCCTCAGAGCGCATGTCCAATTCTGTCAGAGAGCTCTGGCTGTCAGAGAGACACTGAATGTCATAGACCTCTTCTGTGTGATAGATTTGGTCTAATTAATGAGCTGCATAGACCCAAAAGGAGCAGCTATACATGAAGTGACATGAGCTACTTCTGTGAGCTAACGCCTCACACTGCTATGTCATTGTCCAGTCTGCCTTGAGACCATATAGGTCAGCTGAGCAAAATGCTGTCAATAATAATCACCCTATACAAAGATCTTTCGTTTACGTTGTGAATGTACGATTTACTCAAACAACAGTCTGTTTCGACCTTTCCATTTGACAATAAAAGACGCAGACACTGTAATCATCTAGCTTGTCAGACATGTTTCAAGTTCTAAACAAGAAAAATAATCATCTGATCTAATATTCAACTGATATCATAAAAAAACTTCATGATGAAAGCCTTGGTCTCGGCTACTGAAATGCAGTCTAATTGTGATGTCATGCAGGAAATATTCCCACTTTTCCAGTGCAGGGATAAAGACACTAAGAGCAGCCAGTCAGCAGAGAGCGAGGGGGCAGGCTGACATTTATTGAACTGTCAAGCAGCAAACAGGCAATATGCTCAAGGTCCCAAATGCTAAACGACATCCAATCATCATTGATCCTACCTTTGTATTTTTCCAAGACATCCTCATACGCTTGGAGGTATTCCTGTTCGTCCGAGAGACCATAACCTTGCGGTGCGTACTGAGCCATAACCCGGGCTCAAACTGGACATGCAGTGGCGGACGGGGGCACAGCGTAAGTGTGTGCGTGTGTGTGTGTGTGTGTTTGTGTGTGCGTGTGTATGTATGTGTGTGTGTATGCATGTGTATGTGCTGAGGACTCCAGAGTGATCGGCGCTGTTGTTGCACCGAAGGAAACGCCCTACATCCCTCCCTTGTCTGTGCTCCGTCCAATAGGCGACACTTCCTCTCTGGAGTTCACGAGATTGATAGGAAGGACTGCCGGACGTGTGCACTGCAAAAAGTGTCTGTCTTAAACAAATTCAACTGAGCCAAAGCTTAATTATTCAATGAAATTAGAATGAATACATCTTATTTTCTTCAAACAAGAGTCTATATCTTCCCCAGTATCGTCCAATAGGCAGGAATTCGCATCTGTGGGTAAAATAAAATGTCAAAACCAGACTTTCATTTCTTACAGTGTAAACGCTTTTCCTTTTCAGGCGTCTCTGTACCGGCTCGTAACATGGACCACGATCTTTTTCATTGTTGTCCTCCTGTCAAAGACTTCAGACACTGAAACTTTGGCGGATTTACAAGACTACTTGAATTTATATAGCCGACTGTCTTTGCTGACAATAGCCCATCAGCTGTCACTAATGTCACTCACAGATTCCCGTAAGGTGCCAAACTTCACCAACAAAAGGCCCTATCAAGATCTGATATGTATACTGTATATATATGACAGGGATTGTACTACATCAAATAGAGTCAAAGTATCACTATAAAATAATTAAGGGCTATGAAACGTCAACTTCAAGTATTATCAAGTGTGAAACAAACAAGAGCATGGATTGATTTAGATTTTTTATTCACCAACCTGACATGTTGAAATAATTAATACAGCTATGAAATGACCCAAATGGTTCTTTAAGCAGCTGTTTCGATGGAAATTAATGAAAATAATAGCTGATTTTTAAACATTATATCCAAAACCCTTACGATTAGCCTAATTTTAAAGCCTCGTGTCCAGAATACCAGCAGACCAAAATATACCGCCATGTGGGCTTCCACAAATACAGACAATATTTATGACCATAAATAAAACTGTGGATACGCCACACCAGCAGAGAGATCCAGCTCATGCAGCCCCCATATGACACGCATATTGCAGCATATTCGCTCGTTGTTTTTCTCGTTACAGTATTAGCATCCGATCACAACAAGGAGGCGGCCGCTCACCTGCGATCCGGAGCACGGCTCTCTCCGCCGGGTCCAGCACGGATCCTCCCTGAAACGTCCTCTTGGACCGCTCATGCCTGGGCAGGTTCCAGGGTAACGTGTCCCCGGGTGCAGGTGATGCCGACCCAGATTTCACACTGTAGTCATCCTCGTCTGAGAAATCCGCCGAGGAAGACATGGAGCAGTGCAGGGAAGGGTTCCCCGAACTGGAGCTCTGGTGAGACAAAAGAAGACGGGGGGATAAGGAGAAAGAACAATGCTTGACTTGATTCCGCACACGCGCGCAGCCCAAAATGAACGAGGACACAGCGCAGGAATAAAACGCCACAAATCACATTTCGTTCTCACCATCGCGGGTCAAAGTGCGTAATGTGAGCCACACCAGCTCGCAATGACCCATAAAGGATTGAGCCAAATGAAGGCAATGTGAAATCAATAGTATCTGGCTCCCCCGCCAGGTCAACAATAAGACTTACCACTGTATACATGGAGAGCTGTCAGCTGGGAGAGAGAAGAAGAAAAAAAATAGCAATCCTATTTGCGCGTTATTAGCTTCTTTTCACCCTTCAGTCGCAGATTGCGTGCGTCAATTACTAAAGGGCTGTGCCACGCCCTTTGAGGGATGCTCCGGCCACGAGATCGTCCCTTATCTACGCATTAAGGATGCGAGGTGATGTCAGATCTCCATAGGGCTGAGCGGATGGTGCGCTGTGTGCTGTCGAGGCAGAGCTGGACCGTGATGGGAGAGCAGACTGCATGTGTCTGCGCGTCATACCCGGTAGCCAACAACAGTGTAGCTCGGTGGTGTTAGAGCGCCATCCCTGCACTAAGGTGATGGGTGGCTCCAAATACAGCAAAAGCATGGGAGGTAATAAGGGGACAAGGGCCACCATGGTTTCTCATGGCAACAGATGCACATGACATCCACAGAGAGGAGACTGCTGAGATGACACACTTACGTAATTGCCTACATTGTAGATGGGGGTGTTAACCAGAGAGGGTGAGGTGAAAGCCTTCACATATGTTGAGCTAATTATCTGAGAGGAAGGAGAGGACCATGGGAGCACCAAAAAAAAAAAGGATTGCACTTAACTGGATTTAAATTTAAACCCATTCAACCGATATCTAATTAGAAAGAACGTTATGCTGCTAAATGTATCCTTGTAAGGATTTTCAATGGTGTCCATTTTTAATCTGTGCAGACTTTTAATTCTAACTAACTAGAACTCAACACAGTTCTCATATAGAAAATTATGAATGAATGACTTTCTGTTGCAATGTCTTGCTGCACCCAGACACACCTGAGATTGAGCAACAGAACAAATGCAAGTAAACACAACCTAAAGGTGAAGGCGAGGGGTGGGGCGCAATATACATGCTCCATGACGCTTCATTTCCTTCATGATAACAGTGTTTAACAGGGAAATGCAACGTAACACAGACTCATATATGATACTGAAGAGTTCAGTACTCATTTGCAAACATTAAGGACTGAGTCTGCAGCAAGGAGTGTCTTCTTAATGTTATTAAAAGGTAGCAAGCACTTGAAATGTAAATGAGGAGGATAAACTCAAAAGCTCCTGCCGGTGTTTCGACAGGGGTACAGACAATCATTTCTATTTTTAAACCACAGGAGTAGTGAGAATCTGTTCTGAGTGCTGGAACAGAGCTGATAAAAGCGACACACTGTTAATATTAGCAGCCTTTTCATCATAGTGTCACTTTTTACACAGATACAAGAAAGTGCTGAAAAAGCAACTTAGTGTTGCAAAATTATTTTTACTAAAAGGGGTACACAATTATGGTTCGAGGAAAATGAATGCTGGCAATCTTTAAATCATTATTACTTGGGCTGCTAGAATAAGTGATTCTCCCGAGTCAGTTTTTCTATTTCTTTCATAGGAAACAGGGATAAGAAAAGTTAAAATAGAGGCCCTTCCTGACATCACTGCATACAAGGTTGATCCTTTCAATGATTCTTTGTTTAACACCTGATATTATTTGTTCAGGGGCTGTTAGTGTTAAAAAAGTAAATTTATCAATACAAGGGCTAGAGTAGCCATCAGTGAAAAAAGTGTCTAAAACACCAACATGATGCTTTAAATTGCATATTTGCTAAATGAGCAGTCCTTATATAATACATATCACAATAAAATTAAGAGATGCATTCATATATGTTCCATTCATGACCAGATTCATTGCTGCACACTCTGGCTTAGTGGTGTACATGAAATAAAAACAGGACTGCAGCTGATTGACTTGCTGTGAATACAAGATGTGAAGAAGTTAGTACAGTTCTTTTACTGTTCAAAATGAATATCAGTTCAAAAACCCAAATATGCTTTCAATCATTCTGGATTATTCATGTTGCACAGTTTAGTGTCGGCTGCACATGCTAATATATCATGAATGATTCATGTTGGTTTTGATCTAGGCCTGCACTAGTTTATGAAGGACTATTACATATTAAAGTCAGCTCACTTATAGATCTGAGCTCTCGGGATTCCATAAGTCTTAAAATTGTGATTCTTGGTGTGTTAACAGTGTCACGTGAATCTCCTCTGCCTTTCGTATTATTGGAATAACAATATTAGCCAAACACAGGATTGTTTATATTTTGCTCACTGGCAATAAGTATTTCACCTGAACAACAAATGTGTCAATACAATTCTAAACGTTACATGGATTTTGTTTACCCATGGCAGCAAACTACTTGGTTTTGAGGCATCAGAAGTGAATGACATAACTCTGATCAAGTTCACATGTACGGTATGTTTTTGAACCTGTTATCTACAGAATTATATACACAACTAATGACAGCAGGGAGTTGCAACAGCCGCACACGGATCAATAATTTCCTCTGAACGCAATCAGTTCCAACATCGTCATGTCAAGGTGTACTAAATTGAATACAGCGGTAACAGCTCTTTGCAGTATAGGGATACAGATTGTGTAGAATATCTATTCTGGTCACAAAGGATGATATCCAAAAACACCCACACACTTGGGGATGTTGTGAATGTGGGATCAGGATTCTCTTCTCTGGAACAAGAAAAAGATATTGTCAGAATAGAGCAGCAATGCATAGAGAAAGCTTAACAAATGTAGCTCTGCTTATGTTTCCATGAGTAATCATTCCCATCTGAGGCCTTGTGTTTCAGCTCTTTCTTCCTGTAGTTGTATGTTCTCTTCCAGGAAGACATGGATCAATATGTGGGTCAGAAGTTATACCGTCTCACTCCTCACCTTACTTGTTACTGCACTATCTAAAACTGGTAGAAACAAGTACAGAAGGAGGATGAGCACATTTAGTTTGGAAGCAGTGCTGCTAATTCACATGGGGACACAAAGACCCACACATTGTGTTCCCATACCAACATCAATGGTTAACAGACCCTGAATGGGTCAGGGAGGACAAGTACCAGCATGCCATCTAACCAGACTATAAACTAGGGCAAAATTAATTATTAGATTGTATCATTTCAAATTTCAAATCCATTTGATATATTTGTGTACTATTTTTAAATTAGTTAAATGTGATGTATGTTATATTTCTTTCACAAAAACTTGTATTTGGCTTCTTTTTTATTATATATTATTCAAAGGAAAATTAGATTACCTATTGGAGAAATGTTACATTTTTCACACTAAGATTATGGAATATAGAATCTGCCTTTAAAGGTCTCTTGAAATTACTTTGAGATTCATTTCCTATATTGTAAGAGTTTGACTATGATTAAAACAAACAAAATATTTCTCGATCCATATTTTTCATCTTATGATCAATAATTTAACAATACGCACAGGGATACAAGGTAACAACTCAATGACAAATAAATAATCATTTAATTGGACCTATAAATGAGCATCCTTCAGAGCAGGGTTTACTCCCTGCAGACAAACACTTGCCCTGTGTCCTTGAACAAGCTGCTGAATCATTAGTAGGTTCAAAGGCACACTGATGTCCCTGTGGAGTGGAGCAAGCACAACACAATATCAGTATTAATCATGGCTATACCCTTAAGGGAGGTACCTACATGTTTGCGTGTGGGGGTGACTTGTACAGACTGGTAAAATTCTGGCAGGACTCTCTTCTTCACTTTGCGTTTTCTTAGAGTCGACGATGAATCGGGTTCGCTTTCAGGAATCTCGACCAGATTGGGCTTCTCTTCTGTCACTCTAGCATGTATGCTCCTTCTTGTGTGACGTGGACTGTGCCTGAAGCCCTGAAACATAAGCAAAAGTCAAGCTGGCAACAGATTATACTTTCAGCAGACATAGCAAGACAAATTAAAAGCTCTCATCATAATAATAATTGTGATTCCATTAAGGTTTTTTAAAACTATGGCGGCACTGTTGTGGTATATCACCTAGACTTCTGAGCCAGAAGTGTTTGAGAAAGATTAGGCATCTCCTATCACCACAGGAGAAGGAAAAACAAACTATTCAAGATAACAGTTTGAGGTTTTAACTACGGTTTTCTTTGCATGACCCTTCATTTTTTCTTTCAGACCTGTGTATTGTTTGATTTCATATTTTTGAAGGTAACAATCAGGAGATTGTTCTTCAACATTGAGGCTCAGCAACTGCCTTACTGTTGTGCCCTTGAACATGATACTGAATCCCTACCAGCTACAGTACTGAGCCAGCAGGGATTCAGTGTCCTGTGGTTCAATAACATAACCTGCAAGGGAAGGAAAGCGTTTGAAGCTTTTGCTTTTGGAACTTCAAAACCTCAGAGAATCACAAAAGGTTGGTTTCATCAAATGTAATCTACAGCAATGCAACAGATTGGATACATTATTTCCATTAACCATGGCAGGAAGATCAATTAGTGAACCACAGGAAGTATGTCTACTAAGACAGCTTTTGCCATAATATATAACATTTTCAATTTGAAGATGGCGATTTGGTAGTGTATAAACCGTTTAAGGCATTTTCATAAGACTTTCATTTTTGTGGTTTTATTTTGAAAGCAACATGCGTGAAACGGAAACAAAGCGACTGAAGCTCTATTGACGTATTTGAGCATACAACTGATATGTATTACAAAGTGGGTTTCTCTCGGCTCACTTACACCTCAGTTGTATAATACATGTGTTTCTAAAATCACACTGTACGGAGTCTCAACACCTCCTGAAAGAATGAAACAGCAAAATTCCCAACATTATTTATTGATAACACATGCGCATTGCGCACATCATGGTCCTTAAAATAGTCATGCAGTTCTGTAAAAAGTCCAAAGAAACGGGCTTTTGGGTGAAGCATTTCTTATGTTATTCTTGAAGAGCTCATACAGCATATATGTATTAAGGCTTCCACACATTTAACTCCTGACGTCTCCTTGCTGTTGGATATTACAGAAGACTCAAACCCATAATTTAAAAAGTTCATCCTACCTCTGATCGAAAATGATGTGATCGGAGGCCCACTACAAGAGAGATAGCAAATGTTAGAATGAGATATTGAGCTAACATTTACCATGAAGTATAGCCTATGACATGGCAGATATCAACTATAGACATTTATCTAATTACCAATAATTCCAGACATTTTAGGCTAGGCTACAAACTAATCCACAACACCATATGAGACCCTGAGATGAGTGTGTGTGTGTGTGTGTGTGTGTGTGTGTGTGTGTGTTCTCCTACAGCCATACCAGTGACATGCTAAAGGTAGACTTTGCTGCTTGCTAGAATGTATAAAACAGACCACGAGTACCACCAGAACACGTAAAAGATGAGTTATCAGGATGAGGAGATGCGGCTGGCCTGCGCTATACTCACCGCGGCTCCTCGTGCGCCCGGAGAGCACGGATTTTATTGGATGTTTCCCATTACGAAGCCTGCGATGCCAGCAACAGAAAAACAAAATTGTCGCTATAGTCCCGAGCAACAGCAGCAGTAACAGCAGCACACATTGAATGCTGTACGGCCTCAACAGAACCAAAAACGCCGCAGCAATCATCATAAGGCGAGATGTAGGACAGATCCCGCAGCCTCAGACAGCTGACTCCTCTCCTGCCGATGTGTCGCTGGAAGCTCAAGATGAGAATAAAGACCCTGATGGACACACGAGAAGCATCGCACAGCAAATCGCGTACAGCGTGCAGGTTCAAAGTGGTCGGCCGAGACTATTGGTATCATTATTATGAGGTATAGTGCATGACTCAGCAGACACGCAAGTTTTATTTATTTATTTATTTTCTAACAGGCAGGGAAGAGTCAGCAGATTCAGCTGAGCATCGCAGTAATCTGCTGCAGAGTCGACTGCCCAAAAGGATACTGCTACATCATATTAATAACAATAGTATTGAGATTAATACACACCAATGCGTCTGTGAAGCTCAATAGAGCAGTGAGGCATCATATGGGAACATATTTATCTTTTATTATTTAATCCTACCTGCAATGTCTGTCTGATAGTTTATTTTAAGGATATTTTGCCGGAAAGACTTAGTGAAATGTACCCTGTTGTACCGACAGGCACTGAAACGAAGCAGTTGCTATAAACACTTTCAGGATTAGGGAGAGAAATAGGGACCAACTCTAATCATAATCCAACATTGGTTATGTAATTTTTTGATGGACTGATATCATTTAGAGCAGATGAAACTCTCTTTCAAACAAAGTGTATGGGGAGAAAAACGAGTTTTATTAGCAATTTTAAAAGAGCAATTCTGCACCCAAACGACAAATCCCAGACAATGACAGAATGTGTTTACAAAATATGCTTGATGTCCATGTATGCGATACACCAATATAACATTGCATATGTCAATACATATTTTAAATGATGAAAAGATATACACAGCATATATGTATATATGCATTCAGATACATTCAGATATAAATCTGAATGTATGATTATTATTTTGCATGTTGACTCATAGCATGAATACATACAATTAATCTATGTATACAATTCCCATATGACATTTGCATACACGCAGTGACCACATATGAAGGATTCTGTATGTCAGCATATGTACTTAATGGATATGTGGTATATATTATTCATGTATGACAGCAAGAGCATATGTTCAGTTTGTGTCATGTATGCACATATACTGTATATAGTATATGTGCCAATACAGTTATTTGCCATGTGTGGTAAATCAACCAATCAACCAATCAATTATTTGCAACACATTTATTGTACATGTCTTCTGAGATGGTAGTCATAGTCATGAATGCTATCATTTGTATACTCACATTTTCCTGGCAATTTCCCATGTTCATTGACATTTCAGCCCAAAAGAAGGGAAGAAGACTATAAAACGAGGCTTGGATTGCTTGAACACTTCGAAATACTCATACCTGAATGTTGTGTTTAAGTTATATCTTTATAACTAAAACCTTATGTCCACATAATCAAAATGCATTTATGTATAAACATTATTTAAAAAAACTATTTGTGCACATAATCATTACTCAGGCATATAAATCACAGTTACTGTAATAATAACCTGTGTACAGCATCACGGTATTCTGAACTAAAATATGAATACAGTGACTGTTGGTAACAGCTACACACTTAAAACCGGACTAAGTCAAATCAGACGGGCGGAGTTTAATCTCGCACTTGTTCCGTAGGACTAACCATAACCCCGCTCGTACGGCACACTCCGCGTAGAAAAGGAGCGCTTCAGTTCCACGTGACGTTTCAGACCAGACTAGCTGGCTGCGTTAAATTGATTTGGGACGTTGACGCTAGCTGCCCTTCTGTCAGCCGAGGAGCCAACACAACTTCATTAACAATCATTAACTTGATGATTTCAACCATTTGATTAACGCCAACCCGACCGTCAGCGTGTTTAGCGTGGCAAGACATTGCAAGCGCCAACATCAGGGTGCTAACGTTAGCTTACAGGGAGCCTGGACGCTTAGCAAACCATTTCAAGATGTCGCTGCTAATAAATTAGCTTAACAGAATAGATTGGTGATTTAAAACAACTTCACATCGTTTTTAAGTGTGTGTACAGTTGCAGACCCTTGATTTACATCGACGGAGAGCGGTGGAAACTCCACTGTGGCGCCTAATTTCTTCCTCGCTCGGCTGGCGGAGTGCTGTTAAGCAGCTCATCGCTCAGTGCTGCTCGGGGTTCTGGTGGCCGTGAGCGTTACTGCAACAACACTGTGGTTTTAGTGCATATGCCGCTGAAATTGAGCTTCCCACCCATCAGTAGCAACACTAAAGAGAAGCACGCTGGTGGCCAACAGAGGAAGAAATCACGCGGGTTGACGTGGGTTGTATCGACTTTAATCAAACCACTGTCCTGCATTACGCCGGAGTAAGTCACGTTTTCGTTACTTTACGCAAGCCTCACGTCGACGCGAAGTCTCTTGAACGGTTGTTGTGTATAATACCTGCCATCTGGTGTAGTTTAAAACATTTTAATATTCGATATTTGAGCAACCAATAATAGCACCGTCTGCCGGGTGTGAGTACTTGTCTCGCGTAACGTTAGTCAGCTGCCCCGGTGAAGTGGTTAAATATATCATGCTGGGGACAGGCCTATCCAAAATACGGTTACGGATTTATGTCCTAGTTTTGAGAGCTGCAGTCGGATGTGTGCATTACTGTTACTGACACTTGAGTGACTTTGGGTAACTAGCTAAAACACAACCCTTCCCTTTACAGTCAAACGGTTCAAAGTTGGGGCTGCAGCTTCGATTTTTTCCCCTTCAGATAAATGTCTTCTCCAACTCAAGCATCCGACGATGAGGTGGAAGACGTGGAGTTTGTATCAGTAAGTAAACTTTATCTTTTAAATAAATCAATAGGTTGAGAGGACCGTTGCATTTGTTTACTTTCTGTCTTTTGACATTGAGACGACTAATTGTGCAATAACCTCTTGATTTAGCCTGATAATCAGACATTTTATTTAATTCATATATTTATCATGTGTGATTCGCTGAACAATGCTGCTGCTCCATATATTGTTTGACTAGCTGTGATTCAGACATGGAGCACCTCTGTGTTCATTGGCATCAGTGGCGGTTCTACATTTAATTACGCCCCGGGCGAGACTCCCTCCTAGCGCCCTCCCACCGGGAAAAAAAAAAATACTTAATTTTTTTCATTTATTATTTTTATTATAAACTTAAATTTCTCAATTGCACAAATCCTTCAACAGAACATTTGAATAACACACTTGTAATTATAATGTTATGAATGTACGTTATTTGGAAGAAAGTCGAGGTGTGACTGACTTAAGCCCACTAATTGCATTAGAGTACTGCTCTATAGCCTACAGTGGATCCCCCGTTCCCCCCCTTGTCCGTTCCATTTGGGAGACCCAGAGGTGAACTTTCCCCCCGCGCCCCCTCCCCTTCCCCCTTCTCACGCATGATCTGTAGACCGCACCTTCTTAGCAAGCAGGGTCGCCTGCAGCTGCAGGGGGCGCCAATTTGCCAATTCCCCACACAGTGATATGATAGATAATGGAAAACCGCTTCGCGGCCCAGATGATATATATATATATATATATATATATATATATTTTTTTTTTAAGTGGTCGTGCCGCCCCCCACGTGTCATGAAAAAGTTGCCCGGTTCGCCCGTGCCCAAAACCGCCCCTGATTGGCATGTTAACATTAGTTAACATTTTGACATTGGTCAGTGGTTTGCAGACTTCTTTGAATCTTATAAATGTATGTGTGTTTCATAATACTGAATGAAATGGTGTCTTGTACTTGCTCAGGAGGGCCCTGTCCGAGCAGTATTGGAGTGTATTGATCTGCTGAGCGATAATGAGGACGAGGGGTGTTCATCTTTTCCAGGCACGGTAAGTGGCTGACTGGAACACCTTTTTATTATATACTAGTGTCTGTCTAGAGTTTTCTGAAATTTTGCGCTGCCTTTTATTCCGCTGTAGATTGAAGATAAAATCACCCGCCATAAAGCCCATGTTACATCTACACTGGACAGGCTAGCACACCAGGTTGCCCGAGAGAAAAAGGAAAGATCAGATAAATGTAGAGAGTTCAAGGTAAGTTTGCTTCAATATCATGTGAGCTGCTGGCATTTGTTGCCTGCTAGACTGTAATTACATTTTTGGAGATCTGTCAAGCTTTGTTTAAACTCACCCTTAAAGGTGTAGCACTAGTGCGCATATATATATATATATATATATATATATATATATATATATATATATATATATATATATATATATATATATATATATATATATATATATATATATATATATATATGTGTGTGTGTATATATATATGTGTGTATATATATATATGTGTGTGTATATGTATATGAGCAGCAATAGTGCCACCCTGTGGACAGAATGCATCGAAAAGAAATAACTGGCACCAGAATGAACAACGGTGTATTACTCCATAAAGCATCATACCGTATGTGACTTAGAGTTATCATTAAACTGTCTGCTGGCATCTGTCCTATAAGGCAAGTGTATAAAAGATGCAGAATGTCTTCTGGTGTCTTTTATGTCTCTTTTTCAGGAGAAGCAAATCTTGCAAAGGGCTCATGGACAGCAGGGGTTGGCCTTTAGTTCTCCAAATGGAACTAATCGGGAAGCAAAGCACTGTGTGGACATGTGGTTAAAGATGCCAGGTACTTTTTAATCTGGATCAGAAAGCTGTTGGATAATCACTGACATTGTCACTTGTCAATCTGTCAGTGTTGGAGTTGATTCAAGCCAGCATAGACATTACATTACATTTCATTTAGCTGACGCTTTTATCCAAAGCGACTTACATTTTTGCTCTATACACCGTAGACAGAGCAACAGGGAGACATTTTTGAAACGCGTTTCTATCATGTACTGTTGGATTTCTTCTACCACTATACTATGTTGTGCTGCTACAATGGTCCACTTCCTTCACAGGGATGACTAAAATGTAATTTTGTCTCAAGAGATTTAGGCATGTCAATGACGGAGGACCCTTTTACAGGGATATTTAATGTTGTGTCAACTTTTCATACTCTATCTTTGCGTTTATTTAGGTGTTAAACCTGGAACGATCAATACTGGCTTTAGAAGAAGACAAAGACCTGCTTCTTTCCCCAGAAACAATTCAACTAGACACACTTGTCCAGTGGTCAACTGTGGTCGAGTTTATGACAATGCGTCCCTCCTTGAAGGCCACTTAAAAAGGTAATCCTTTTCTGTTCATTTCAGTGTGGGTGTAATACCTTTTCAACAGTGCTTGAAGTGGGCAAACATTCTGAATCCTGAATTCTGAATTTCTACATTGAATAAAAGATACTAAGTGATATTGGGTTTGGGTTCCACCCCCACAAAAACTTTAAAATGTATTATATACTCCCAAAAGGCAAATCTTGCTGTAGTTACATAGTTATTTTATAAATGTACACACATCACAGCCCTTTTCTGAACGTTTAAGTCTTCTGGAAATGTTTTCCCTCTCGGATCCCATTATGTAAATCAAAAGAGTAGACTCAGAAAAAATAATGTGTTACTCTTTAAATTCGTTCAGGAATAAAACATTAAAAAAAAGTTACAGCAAACAGTTAACTTATTAATCTACTTTACAAAAAGGATGTGGACATTGTAGCGATAAGTTACATCCCCTTCGTTCTCACAGCTTGTGAAGAAAAAGTCACGGTAAACCAAAGAGTAATATGCCAGTACTACGTAGCAGTGAGTAGCGGCCCACTTCAAACACTGCTTTTGAACCAATTCACAGAGTACAAACACAGCACTTTATTCAATAAATATATATTGTGTATGCAGGTTTGATCATTCCCCTTGTGACCCAACCATCAATCTTAAAGGATGTCCATCAGAGCTCTTTGCCTGTGTTGCCTGTGGTCAACATTTTCAGACTGAAGAAGCATGGAGGAAACATCTTGAGTCTAAGGTTAATGCACTTTTCTGACTGTGCTATAAAAAAACTCCTGCTCTTGGAATTATTAATTAATTAGTGTTTACAATATGTATTTGACAGCTATTTATCGACAGTAGTTTATTCATTATAAAATTATTTTTGGATCACTAGGTGTCCTCATCCGCTGCTGATGGTCACAGCACCTCACAGACATATCAGTGGATTGTGTGTTTTGCCTGTCCTGCCTGCTACTTACTCTTCAACCTCCGAGATGAGTGTCTTCAGCACATGTCGGCCAAAAACCACTTCACAGAGTCACTCTCCATGAACGGTAAGGTTCATTGAACTTTAAAAAAAATTCTATACGTCTTCATTACAACCTCAGTTGTGTTTTTAAAGAAAGCGTTCAAGGGGTATTATATGAGCAAGATCACGTGTACCTTTATACTTTCTCCTCTTGTTAAAGAAACCAAAGGGAGACCACTGCCAGTTCCTGTCTCACAATATGTGAAGAATCGTCTCATCACTTGGTGCAAGGATGTGACATTCAATGTCCGATGCTCTTTATGTCACAAAGTACTGACCTCACATCAGACGGCTCAAGCTCACTTTAAGTAAGTTGAATTGTGGCGTATTCAGTGCATGTCTTAATATCTTTTGATATTACCTGTTGTACAACTGATGTTTACTTTCTCCTTGTTTTCCTCTTCTTTAGTGTGCACTGCAGACAGGGCTGCGCGGTGGCCAAGGCTGATAAAACAGTAGTGCAGGTAATGAAACTGATGCAAGTGCGAGGGCAGTGCTCCATCTGCTGTAAAATGTTCAACAGCCAAGCTGAAATCGAGAAGCATAAAGAATCGACCCAGCATGACGTGGAGGTCAACCACACAATGGAGAAAGCCCTCCTTCAGCACTGCAGGTTTGGGGAAGTTCGCCCCACCCAGAGGGCTAGAGAGGCACAGAGGGGAACACAGTCCGATGGCCTTGAATCACCTTTTAAAAAAAGAAACAAGGGGAGCGATAAAGAAGAATTTTCCTCCAAACGGAAGAGACAGGGCGTGAATGGCAGCATCAGCAGAAACTTAGTAACCGCTTGGTTCTGCGAGTGTGGTCTACAGTTCTCAGAGGAGGCTACAGCCACGAATCATCTCTTTGCTGTGAACCAAATTTTCCATCAGTGTGCCATGTGTGGCAAACACATGGGAGAGTCCTCAATCACCCGCCTGCATATGAGTCGCTTTCACGGGGGAGCTCATCTCTCCAACTTCCTCTACTACTGCCGCAAGTGCAAAGTGGAAATGCCTCGGTACGAAGACATCTTGTCGCACGTGACCGAAGCCCACAGCGGACACACCTACTTGACTGAAAAGGAAGTGCCCGAGGAGCTCGCCAAAGCCATCGATGCCAAGCCGTCCACCAGCAGAGAAGCCGCCCCACATTCATCCTCCAAGGTCCTGCAGAACACAGTGGAGACTTCTTTAAAAGCAGAGACTTGGATGTGCAGGATGTGCGAGGACACGTTTGACTCGGAAGGGGACGTCCGCAAGCACTGCAGGGACGTGAGCAGTCACAGCTTTCAGAGATTCATCTGTGGACACTGCCCCCAGAAGTTCTTTAAAGAGTCCACTGTACGCAGACACTGTACGAATGAGCACGGCGGGCAGATCAAGAGCTCCTACTTCTGCGGCCTCTGCGACAGCATGCTGTTTGAATCCGAGGGCGAGTTTTTGCAGCACTACAGGAGTCTTCACAGTAAAGACTACTACTGCATGGATGATGTCGAGGTTGTTCAGCCGGCTGCTGCTGCTGCTGAAAGCCCCGGTCAGCTTACATGCCCATGCATGGGTTCAGAAAAGAGGAAAGTGGAAATGAAAGCTACATATACACAATGCATGAGGAATCTGTCCGCTGAAGGGAAATGCCAATATGTGTGCGCTCATTGTGGCGCATCTGTGCCTTCCTTTGCACAGATCAAGACACACGTCCACACAAAGCACACGGCCTTGAACCCGGACAAGGCCTTTGGCGTAGAATGCAAAGCTTGCCAGGAGAGTTTCACGAGCGTACCAAGTTTCCATACACACTATCACTCCCGACACTGTACACTGGAACCTTGCATTAACTCCCGGACCTGCAGTGTGAAAGCAGAACCCACCGCTGTTAAAGGGCTCAGTGCTATGGAGATCTCACCAGACATCGATGGTAAATCAGTTACATTTATTTACATTTATATCTGTTTGCATGCAGAATTTTAATCAGGGTTCTATTTTGTCATTTCAGAGATTGAAGATGAGAAGTGTTTGAACATGGATCAGACCAACAAAGAGAGCGACGCATGTGAAAGTAAGCAATACGAAATGCATTACCACTGTGTCACTCATGCCACATATAAATATAGATAGCAATCAAATTGCACAGCTTTTCTTTAAATATATACAAGAGCTATAAACATCACGGTTATGCTTGTGTTTTGATCAACATCCAATATATCAGTCGCTCATTTATTATGATCTCCTTCAGATGAATCGGACGATGAGATGAACTGCGAACCGTCTTTGAGTGCAGAAGAAGAAAGAGAGTCGACAGGTATGTGTTTACCGTCTGTGGCCGAGCATGTTATGTTCAAGATGTATAACTCACTGCTGCCTTAGCTTACGACTGCGTACTGGCAGTAATTTTACAGTGATTACATTTTACTGCAGAGAACTTGGTCTGATAAACACTCCTTGTATGCTGGCAGTTTTTGTAGCAACTTCATTTCCCGTAAGCAAAATATTTGATACAGAGTCGGAGACGACTCAAAGCTTCAGTATATTTTCTGTGCTTGTCAAGGTTAAAAGATAAAATTATGTCATAGGTCAGGTTCCAGTTGTCTAAAATGTGCTTGTCAAGGATGAACTAAAGACATTAAGTTTAGTCTTTTGAAGTGACAATCTTTACGATTTATATACATTCTAAACACAAGCGTGCTTTAAAGACTGATCAAAAGCATTGCAATGAAATGTGGACATATGGAGAAAAGGCACAAAATGATTACCGGTAGTTAAATAATTTTTTCCCACAGCATAGTTGTGATGGCGCAGTGATTTGCAGTGTTTTATTTGGACATACTGTAACTTGGATCCTTTTTATATTCTGCTCCTCTTTTACAGAGTTGGAGGAAGCTCTTCAAAGAAGTCTTCTGGAGTTTTGAGGACATGATTTGTTTTGTTACCCAAATGTGTATCATCAGACTGAGATGTTTTGTACCAGGTATTTGTGTTCAAAATCTGCTAAATAAATAATTGCCATTTGACTTTCTTTGTTTTTAATTATTTGTAACTGTATCAATGGATGACATGATAACACATCAGTACTGGGCCTTCCCATCCCAGGGAACCACCCAGATCATACGAGGAAGTTGGTCTGTGGTTTTATGTCCTCTGTTGTGAAGACTAACACCTTGGCGTGTCGACCCATGTGCTATAGATGGCATCGATGACACTGCAAAATGCCGAGGCTGAACTTGTGACCGCAGTGCATATCCAATTGCAGTCTCTGTTTTCATTGCAGCCTTAACATCCAGTGTCTTGTCGGCATCGTAGGGAGCAGGGCCCACCTTTTGTATGTCGACAGGTTTCAGTGCATCCATGAAATTCCTGATCTTTATGTGATGGGATATTAGTCCATTCCTCTAAATTGAAGTGAAAACAGTGGAAGTCCTGTTAAACGGCAGCTGATATTCTGTCAACAACTTTTTGACTTTTTGACTCTAATGACAAAATCATTAGAAGGTGATTGACAGATTCCCTTTGCAGAGGATACACACTACAGCCTAGCATTCAGATGTATTTTATATTTTGCTGTCTTTTGTAATTGGGATATACATGTATTTCAAATGCTTGTTTTGCTTCTTTCTTCACACCCTCTTAGTCACCATGTTGCATAATTTGTAATTATTGCTAGTTTGACTCATAAAATGGAGACTGTAATATGCTAAGACATTTTGAGATAGTGGCCTCGGTTCTAAACGGTGAGTGTTTATCCACTTAATGGAACAAGTCAATTGTAAATTCTGGTTGTAGAATGAAGCGGCTACAATTCTCATTTGATGTGAAGACATCAATCCATGGAGCCTACAGCAAGTTGTGTAGTACATGGCAGATCAATGTGGGTTTATTAGTTTATTTAGAGTATACATCAAATCAAATATTCTATAATCTAGTCTCTGATGGAAATCATTACTGCAGAAATGTTTCAAGAGTAGATCAATGTGCTGACAATATTTAGACCTGCAACAAAATGTAACTTTAAACTGACATTGCCAAACCCAGATTACCCGCTACATGCCCACATACACAGGTCAACGCACAGCAGACTATCAGTATATTACGTGCCAAGTGCCTTTTCCAGGTATCTGTTCTTATATTTGCCAGCTGTGTTAAAAATTAACAAGTTAAAACAAAGTCCACCACAATCCCTAACATTCTAGTACCCCTTTGTGTGGAAAACCTCACATACAATAAGATGGCGCCGTGCCAGCGGCTGCCTGTATGATTTCTCTTTTATTGTATTTTTTCCACCTTTCCTCTCTTCTTCTTTTTCTTTTATCTTTATCTTTCATCCTGCTGTTTTTATATATTTATCTTTGTTGTAAATTGCTGCTACCCCGACACCAAATTTCCCCTCGGGGATTAATAAAGTATATATATATTCATTCATTCATTCATACAGATATTTATTAAATACAAAAATAGCAAAACAGTGATATTTACACATCTTAAACTGGGACTGGAATTACAGTTTAATAATCCAAGCATATAGGGACCCGCGCGAGTTTTCCTGGGACCTGTAGGGGTCCTCGGACCTGATTTTGGGAAACCGTGTCCAGGACTTCTCGAGAATCTTCTGCTCGGACAGAGCGAAGGAAGTTGCAGCCCATGTTAGGAAATGTTCCCTCAGGACCGCTGCTGCAGTCGGCTGGACTGATCACACTGTCGATCCACCCAAGGATTCCTCTCCGGGACAGATCATCATCATAATAATAATAATAATAATAACGATCATGGCTCAAGCTAAAATACAGGCGAAAATGAACGACGCTACGTGCAGCAAGTTCAGCCGGACGATGTCCATGGCAGATCGCTCCGGACAGCTCCTGGAAAGTTTGGATCAGCTGGAAATGAGGTAGAGTTGTGCAACAGGCCGTAGTGTGCTGTGTTTAACCGGCATTGTGCTCAGTAAGTTGTGTATTTTACGATTCATGAATTAAAGAAATGCCCATTTTAACTAGATCTAGTTAAAATGGGCATTTCTTTAATTCACGTTAATCAGCGTCCGCTTTCTTTCTCGAGGAGAAAGAAAGCGGACGCTGATTAACGTGGTTTGTGGAAAACACAGCAAAAGGGTGCAGCATACGTCTGGTTCTGTGGATTATGATGATAATGATACTCAGATGGTGCTTTTACAGCAGTCCGTTCATTCTCCAGAGAAAGGGATGTGGTTTTAATCTCTGTGCGTCTGTCAGGGTGGAGGCTTTACGCGAAACCGCGTCGGCCATGGAGCTGGAGAGGGAGTTCATCCTGGAAATGATTCAGTCCATTCAGAACGGACAGGAACTGCGAAACGTCTCAGCCGGTGAGACATCACTTTACTTCACTTTTCACAGGAAAAAAGACACCGTTACTAAGTCACTGTGCGTCTTGTTTGAATAGTGGTTTTAATCCTTTTTATTTTGCAGCAGCAGCTGCTCTGATTTCTCTGTAACATTGTGATCCAATGAGGTTATGCTTTGAAAGCTTTGTAGTCGGGTGGTGTGGTTCAAGAAGCTCAGGGGAGTTCAGAAGGAACACCACACCCAAGAGAAGAGACAATCCATTAGTTTATTGTACTCCCATACGTGATAGTATATGGTATACACAAAGGGTAACTCACTTCCAATGATCATACAGTAGTTCATTTCTCATATAGCTACAGTATCCTGTACTGTACATAATAAAGGGGGTTGGGAATTGTGTAATCTAATCCAATGCAATGCCAGAATGACCTCCACTTTTCACTTTATCATGTTCACCTGCTGAACAAAAGAAGAAATAATAAAATAATAAAGTCTTCTTTTTTTCTTCTTCTCTCGCCACAATATAATCTAATTCATAAACACCACAACATGTCGACACCTTTCTGACTCAGTTTGAAAAAATGAATTTATTAACAGGCCCATCCTGTTGGATTACATTACATCAAATTTGGGCTGGATCCACCATGCATTAATATAATCACATGAGTCACATGAGGTCAGTGTTTATGCTAATGCATGGTGGACGAGGAGAGGCAAGGCCAAGGATTTGAAAAAACAGAATGTCGACGCTCTATTATTGTGTCCACCACTTTATCGCCCGTGTATTTTGCTCTTTAAAGGTGCAGCATTGGTTTATTTCTTGTTTTTTTTTTTATGTCCAAGGGGAGAAAGAAGAGTTGAGTTTAACAGCAACCCGTCTCATGGGCCGGGCGCTGTCTGTGGAGGTCTCTGTGGGTACAATCAGAAACTCCCAGCAGGAGGAGGCGTTGCACAAGGCCACATCTGTAATCGACGAGATCGTGAAGAAGTTACTGGACGACATGGACAGCGGGCGGCAGCAGCTGCGGTCCGTGCACGCGGCCTGCGTGACCGAGGCCACGCTCGTCCCCATCGACCACAAGTTTCAGGCCATGGTGATCAGCTGTGCTCTGGAGGACCAGAAGAAGATCAAGCGCAGGCTGGAGACTTTGATGAGGAACGTTGAAAATGCCGAGAAGAACATCAAGATTATGGATCACCAAAAACTGGAGGACCCCAAAACCAATGGCTGTCAATAAGATTTGTCATAATGCCACTAAACTCAACAATAACTGCTGTAATTGTACTAACATTGATAGGGACCAGTCCCTTTGAGAAAATGATGGTGAAATTATACTGAACCATTGGGCCTAACATACAGTAAAGCACACCATTATTATCCCTAATTTCTGGGCAGAATCACATTTTAACACTGACCTATACTTTAAATGGATTGTTTAAGGTAATATATACACAATGTGTGTTCACACATAGGCACTGAAGTAAGAACGAAAGGATACAAAGACATAGTGCTCCATTGGAGGTTTGGTCACAGTTTATTGTAAAAGCCACTGCTTGAAAAACAATGAATTTAAAATTAACGTATATATTTTTCTTCTGTTTCATTGTTTCACTTGGTAACGGTTTTGGATGTACACTGCATACACTACCTATCTGTGTGAAGGCTACACTAATCACATTAAACTGTGGATTTGAGTTCATATGCACAAAGCAGTTTGGATGTTAGGTGTCAACGCTTTGATAAAAAAACATTGTCGATGAAGCAGATTATTCAGGTTGAGTCTATAGACTGAGCTCTGTTGGCATCACATATCTTTAAACAGAGACCTATAGCCAGAACAATTATTCACTGTATGAAGTTACAGACAAAAGGACGATGTTATCAAGGGAATAGAAACATCGTGCTGTAGCCCCATGCTTGTCAGCTTTAAAGATTTTGATAAATTTGACAAATAAGTATTAAATTAAGGTCTACTTACGAGCTTTTTGACCTTGGTAACTGAATACAGCCAAGCATTTCTTTGTGGGTTTAAACGATTGTGTTGGCAGAGGAATATTGTCATTTGAAATAACACACTGGATGCTCAAGAAAAAAGTAGAGTTTTATTTATGTCAGATTACCATCAACTTCTCCCCAAACACTTAAAGTAGTGACGCCTGCTTCACTGTTAAAAACAAGAATCCAACAATGAGCGTTGTCTTCGTCTGTCTGAAAGGATGCATGTGTGAAACTGATGAGTGAAAAGGTAACAGTAAGACACAAAGATCATTACAACACCTGAGTGACAGCACATAAGTATGGTTAGTCTTAAATCATGGTTCTTTAAGATTATATGCCATTTGATAAATGATAAAGTGCGCTAAATCCATTCAGGCAAAAAGCAAGGCAATTTGAAAACAACAGCAAGAGTAGGGATTAAAATGCATACTGGTGGTCAGTGGGGGGAAAGTAAACCAGGACAAGGCATTGTGGCGTTGCAACTAAGGTTGAACATCACTGATGTGGGAAAAAGGCTTGCATGCATTACAGTTAGGCCACAATTATTAATTTTTTCAACACAGCACTGTTTACAGACAACCAAATGAAAAAGCTTGAAATGTGCAATCTTAGTACCAATGATATAACTGGAACGCATTTCAAGCACCTGTTGGGATTTTCATAATAAAGTTAATTTGAATCTGGGAAATGTTTCTCACAGAGATCTGCGATAAATTAGAAACAAAAACGTGCATAAACATGTATTCCCAGATGTCCTACACATTGTGATTGCATGTAGAATACCTAGAATTGTAACTACTAATAAAGGAAATGTTGAGACTTTTCCGTCTTTCTTTGTGCTCAGTAAACTGGGGTCTCTACAGATTTGCAAAAAAGGCTTAATGCAGTAACATACAGTTCACAGCTAGCTGTAATGAGAACTAAGCATTCATCTGGGAGATCTTTTAGAGTACTTTCATGTACTGAATTTTATTGCATATTCAGGCACACACAAGCTGAAGGCTCCACACCACGTGGGCATACATTATTGATATGAATGATGTTTGCAAAATATAAATTGATTAGATACTACAGAAGCCAAACCAAGATGCACCGTGTTTACAATGCTAGAAATGTAGTGAAAATCCTCATCCGAATACATAGATACTGAAACGCATTTACTCCAAGGGTTACCAATGAGTTCCTCAAAGCTGTACCAGAGTTAAAGAAAAGCACAGTGAATATGTCAAATGTAAACAACTGCAATCAAAAACATGGTGCTATAACTGATGGTGACTTCAGTTCAGGTTTTACATCAAAAAGTCCAAAACTCTGTGAAAGTCTGAGAATTTGATTAACAAATCCGTGGATAAGTGGAGTGTAAGCAGACATATAGAGGACTATTTTGTGTCAATAATTATTGATATTTGGTTATACAGAAAAGCACATTCCATTAATTTCATGTTACATCCATATCACTGCATTATAGTACATATTTAACTACAGCTCAAAAAGAGGACATTTGGCACTACATCAACATTTTTGTGAAAATATCACTCGACACTGTTTTGATTCGTACAAAAATACTTCTGCACAGAGAATAAACTCTGGATTTGATAGCGTTTTGTCCACAATAAACAGTATAGTTTGAACCATGTTATGCCGACAGAAAATATATAGTGCAAAATTAGCTGTGTATCTTCTACAATACATGCAAACATTTTGCACAGTTCAAATGTTAAACACAAGAATGGGTGATTGTAAAAATCCTATTTAGGAGTTTCCACAGAGCAAGAGTGCAACCTTTGCTGTTACATATTCCAATGGGAGGATTGTATGTCAAGTCATCGCTCATACGTACATGTGCTGCAGCTGCAGCTGTTGCTGTTACTTAAGGCAACCACAGGGACAGGTTTTGTGCGCAGATCATTATTGGAGATCCAAGAATGAATCATAGGAAATTCAACCATCATTGTGGGGAAACAATTTAGGACACAGATTAAACATCCGGTTATTAAAGTAGTATTTCCCAGGCTGTCCGGGCTTTGGTCTCTAAATGTGGCTACCTCCACAAAATACAACAATGACCAATTAGTCTTAACATTGGCCAGTCACTAAAACTACATTATTGTTATCTACAGTAGGCTGCAGCTTCCAAACAGATTTTTACTCTTCTTGGTCCTTTGTTTGTTGGGTCGCAAAGTGATGATTTCTCTGCCGTTGCTGGAGCTCTGGTTGCAAACATTACTACTTGTGGTATTAAAAACACCTTTGAGGAAACACAATGTATGAGTAATGTCACTGTAGTGAAATAGTAAAACTTAAAATGTGACATGATAATAATAATAATTATTATTTAGCGAAAGACTCCTCACCTATTTTATTGCTTGTCGTGTGGAGCACCTCTGTCTCTTCTGCCGTTTGCTGTTTGAGTCGCTGAAGATACTTCTCAGCCAAGTACTTAAAAACTAAAAAACAGAGAGCAGAGATGTAATACTGGCATTATTCAGAATGAGACAGTTTCACCATCATATTAGACTAGTTGTGCAAACTTTCAGTGACCTACCCTCATTGACATTAAGGTCCTCTTTCACTGAAGCGCGATAAAATCTCAGCTTGAGCCTTTTAGCCAGACCTTCTGCCTCCTCGCTGCAATGCAAGTAAAGACAATACAAGTCACAACCACAGTCATTACTATTTGTCCTGAACATGCAAATTGCTTTACTGCTCAAGTATGATTTTTGCATTAAAGAAACTACAGCTTACTTTTTGATAACGGTCTCTTCCAGGAGGTCAATTTTGTTCTGCACTAGAACAGTGGGAATATCTCCGACCTCGGCCTCCACTTTCTCCCTCCAGCTGTCGATTGCCTGAAACGACTCCCTGTCTGTGGTGGAAAAGACTAGCACGCATGCTTGGGCACCTGGAATGCAAGATAACACACCAACAGTTTGTGTTTTTAAGCTTGTGATTCTTTCAAATAATTTTTGCTCAAAGACATGCTGTTAGCGGAGCTGTGTGTGCCGAGTGCTTGTGCTTCGGCTGAATGCCGTGCTGCCAGTAAACCGTCAAATCTACTCTTAACCTCAGCGATCGGGGGTCAGTGACCCAAGGCAGCGGTGTTATATTTGTCACAGGGGTGGGGTCTTACCACGGTAGTAGGCCTTAGTAATAGCGTCAAACTCCTCCTGCCCAGCGGTGTCCCACAGCATTAGTCGGACCTCTTCGTCAGTAACGCTACAACAATGAGCAGGAAATGAGAATGAGATACAATGTTGGCGATACTTGAAAGAGGAATGTTTCAAGCTCTGAGAAACTAGTTCCTTACACTATCTGCCTTTCCAGGAAGTCCACTCCAATGGTCTTTTTATAGTCCTTAGTGAAGACGCCCTTGCAGTAGCGTTGGATCATACTGGACTTGCCAACAGCCCCGTTGCCGACCACAACCACCTTGATGGCCACTTCCATGTCCTCCTCCAACATGGTGGCGACGTCTGGCTGGTTTACTCAGTTCCACTGCCTGGGTAGTTTCAGTGATGCGACACAAAACACATATACCAACTGAAAGTGTAAAATAAACACAACATTAATGTGTGACACTTATTTAGATGCTGCAAGCCAAACGCATCCAGCAGAACAGAAACTTGTTGTTCAAATATTCTCTTGTGGCTTCACACATCCTGGTCTGGTTTACGTCTGAAGCTTTCTGTCAGTGACAGTAAGCAAAAGTGCTCAACTTAAAGTTTGAGTATAATAGTGAGGTATATTGTTTATTTACTGAAACAAGGATGGTTTATAATCAGAAACTTTCTGCACTCTGTAAAAAAATAATACTTACTGAATCTTTAATTTTCAATCAGACCCTATAATTAAAAAAAAAGAAAAAAGAAAAAAAAAAAAGAGTTCAGACACAAAACTCTCAAAGACTTTGTCCGCAAGGAATGCTGAGCTCTCTTTACTCCATAAATTACCATAGATTATACTTGCTGTTATCACAGGAACATTTATCATCACACTACTTCCTTGCATCTAGATGCTTTAGCTTTAATTAGACACCTAACTGAACCAATTTAACAGGAAACTGATGAATCCATGGATGAGATCTTTCTGCAAAACCTTTGCTCAGATTTGCCAATGAAACATAAAAATGCTGTGACTATATATTTGTTCCTATCCTCTAATGTGATTAATAATAACAAAGCATTCTTTTTACAGCTCCAAGTTATTCAGAATAAATTGGTTCGATAAAGGTGGTAAGTAATCAACTTTTATTCAAAGACAATATTAGCAGACAAATCAGTCCGATCTGTCAATAACATAAAACCTAAGCTATTTCTTGCCCAGTACAACTATTACTACTATTACAAGTTAGTAAGTTAGTAGGGCTGCAAAAACTGTTTTCTTTTATCATCTGTGTTTGAATTGTTTTCATAACTCTTTTTATATACGTCTAACCTATTGAAATAACCAGAGCTCAGCAATTGCTTCTTATGTTTGGTCAACAGTCAAAACTCCAAAAGCATCCAATTAAATAGTTTTTTTAGCTTTCCAAATGTTACATTTAATTTCTATCAGCACAGTGATTTAATTGGTGAAGGAGTGCGCTCTAGCGAAGGGCTTTATACACACACAAAGACTGGAATTATCCTTTGAACTATCACGTGTATGCGCCCATAGAATAAACTGTTGTAAATGTTGCTAGTTATGTGTTTGCAGCAACCGTGCAATGTGTTTATGTTTCCATTAGCGCCGAGAGCAGCAGACTCTGCATAGCAACTGGGTCTTCCACCAAATGTGTGTAGCTGCTGAGTGCAACGCTAAACAATATTGTTTGAAAGCTGTTCCCGGTGGATACTGGCAGCCTACTGTGTGACTGTGTGGTGTCCAACAGCTTGTCTGAGATTTGAGTCACAATATGTATTGCAGTCAACGATATTATTCATCAACTATAATTGAGCTGTATGACACAGCAGTTGTTATAACATGCTTAAAATAAACAGCATGCTCTTCCACAAGTTTTGTGAATGAGTTTACAGCTAAAATGTTTAGTTGGGATTAGATTTCACCTGTGAATGTATCTGATGTATGTTAGGTGAGGACTTAAGACCCCCTTCTTTCGAGCAAATTTGATTCTCAAGCCAAGTTACACATTTGCAGTTCTCTCATCTCTCAGTGTAATAATTTTAGATGTGTTGTTTAGATTTTGATTTAGGCTCCCAGAAACTGAGCTATGCTCTCTGCTCTCTCCAAAAGCTGCTGCTTAGTGTCTCCACCTGTAGAACACAGGACAACACAAGCTGGAGAAGTCTAGTCTTAGAAATTCAATTTCCACACAATAGTTGAAGAAAAACATAATAAAAAGGCAATCAAGTAGTGACGGTAATTTATTCTCCATCACTGTTATCACGTTTTACAAATGTTAGATTCTAAAAAGAGTATGGTTACATTTGGAAAGACAACACAATCTGACTCAATCATTTGTAAAATACCTGAGAGCGCCAGCTGAAAATGACAGTATGATAAACATCAATCAGACATTCAAACAAGTGGTTTTCCATACCTGCACAGATAACTATTCTATCTTTATTGTGTGTCTGCTCATCTACCTGAGACTATTACCGCATCCATACTATACATGTTTTCAAGACATGACAGAGAATCTAAAATACATGCCTACACAACACTATCCTATGCATTACAATGCACATATAGATTAACTCGGAGAAGTATGTATCAGGTAATACACCTCCCCTCCTGAACAGTGAGTCATCTTCCCAGACTCACAATTACTTAACTCGGGCCTAAAGGCGGGGCAACGTTAAAGCCATTATTTTAGAGCACAAGAATAATAACAAATATTATCATGCCGTAAGATGTAACTACTCATTTATGTTGAGGTTTACTGATGCTGCAGGCGGTATTTCCAAAGTCTGTGAGGGGAATTAAGTATCTAGGCCACTTCTAATTCTGCTTTATTCCCTCAAATCAGAATCCCGTTGCTTGGTCAGGATATGACTTGTTGAATAGCTGACACGAGAGGCTCCAGGTACCGAGCAGCTGCTCGTATGGTCCGCGAAAGCCTGACGCTGCCCGACTGGGCTGGTGAGTAAGGATGTAACTAAAGCATCCACTTACCTTCACAACCACTGTCCAACTCATCCAGTGTCCGCCAACATCAGATGAGATAACCAGACAGTTAACCCACGATCACATATCGCCCTCTTCCTCCGCTCTCCTCCGCGGCGAGACGCCAGTGACTCCGGTGCTAACTAAGGTTACCGAGCTAAGGTTAGCCACTCTTCCAGGAGAAAAGGGACCTCCTGCTCCGCCCGAAAATGATATCTCGCGTATGACTGCACGGACTTAACGTTCTCCGCTTCAAAGCGGCAGGTCAAGTTTACTCAGCGTCCACAACTAAATACAACCCGTCACATTTACGGGATGAAAACGCGTCGCTATCTATTGGCGAGCCTTCGGTCCAGCTAGCTGCGCTGCTGCGCGTGAGAGTCACTAACCAGGCTAGCTGGCTAATGTTTGTTGCTAAGCAGCAGTGTCAAGAGCGTCTTCTTCTTCTACGGCTTTTTGGCGGTTGGCAAACAACGAGATGTTGCATTACCGCCACCAGCTGGTATGAGCTGTGATTGACCCTCTGACACTGAATATAACAATTGATACATGTTATCAATACTGATACATTCATGCATAACACATTGCATTTTGATATTCTAGAATCTAGATGAAGCTAATGTGGTTTTAAGTAATGTATAAACTAGTATGTATCTAAATCAAGCTCATCATGGTTTTGAATCTGAAATCTTAATCTGAAATATTGATTTATAATAAGTATAGTGGAGTAGAAATGATAGTAATTCCCTTTGAATTAGTATAGCAATTGCAAAGTATAGTATTATGTCTAAACATGGAAATACTTAAGTTGAGTAAATGTGCTCGTAGCTTCACGCTCAATTGCAGGACAACCGGGATAATAGTGCTCCAAAGTTCCCATTAACTGTTATAATTGATTGCAGAGAGCGTCTGGATATATTAAGACAGGGACCTAAACCTTCATTGCAGTAACATTATATTCTGTTTGTGTTATGGGTGCGTTTGTTATGTTGTACAAATGCACCCGGAAGTTCATGTTGCACCCAAATCGACGGAGAAGAAAAACAAGTCATAAAAAGAACACAATGTCAAAACCATGCTTTATTTTTAACATTCGACTACATGACTGGTGGGTGATTACCATACAACATTGTGAAGTTTGTTTTCTTCTTTTTCTTATCTTTGTATAGAAGTCAACATTGACCGGGGCGAAATAGCGGGTCGGCTGGTACAACGAAACGAGCGCCCTCACGTCATGACGACATGGTGTCTCTTCCTGTGTTGTCTAACAGCGTCATCGACATTTACCCGCGTACGTTGAACACTTTGTTTGGCGGGATTGAGCAGAGAAGAAGCAACCCCGTCGTCTATTCGGTAATAACGACAATACATCATTTAAATGTTGTTCCACTTCGTGTTGTAAGTCGTGAGATATAAGTTGCTGAGCTCGTTGTAGAAGTTGCTGTATGCTAGCTAGCAGCGTGAGCTAGACCCATTGCTATATAATGAACCCGGAGCTAGTGTCAGTTCAGTTGTGTTTCTTGTTGCTCACTGTCTGCACTTGCCAGATCTTAGTGAAGGCAGTTTTTTAGGCACGTTTTAGCAGGTACACACTAGGGCTGCAACTAACGATTATTTTAATAATCGATTAATCGGTTGATTATTTTTTCGATTAATCGATGAATCGGATAAAAAAAAAAAAGGCATTAATTTCCAACCCTTTATTCAAAAACAGAAGTGACAGTGCAAAACCTCTTCAGAAAGCACAAACAGGTTGCTCCTTGAACATCCCTGAGCTGTTAATTAAAAAAGATTAATAAAAATGGACTAACACTAAAAACATATACATGTAAGTTACGCTTTACATTTGCCAAATGTGAGCCCTTTTTACTGTAATTGATCTCCTTGGAGCAGAGGCTGCATTTACATGCCCTGCTTTATCAATATGTATGAAACACTGGACAGAGGGAAGCTGCACTGCTCCTCTCACGTCTGTTTTGACCTCCACCTTCCTTAAACTCTTTCATTCACATCATCTCATCAATATCTGGGTCTCTTATGACCACGACATCACGTTGTTGGCTAAGCCCAACTACGTGATTTGATTCATTCTACTTTGAGTAAATAAAAAAATAAAAAAACCTGCAGCCAGATCCTCCGGTGTGCCGGTTTAACGTTAACGAGTGACTGGTGAACTGAACCAGGGGGGTTACGGCATGTTTCATCACGTTACGGTTTTTTACAAGCAAGACTGAACTGTAACGGAACATAAAGTAACTTTAACGACAATACACAACCCAAACACGTTAGCTAACGTGATAGCAAGCTGACTAGCTTCCATTAAAAACAAGTTGGAGGGAAATGAAGACGCTGTAGACATCTTAACGCTGCTTGGCCAAGACTCGACACGTCATATCAAAGATCTTCTATTGCTAAGTGTTTCTCCGCGTCTCACTCCAATCTCAGAAACGCTGCCGGCCAGTTGCTCTGCTCCGCTCTTTTCTTTTTTTCCTCCGCGACTTATTGCCCGGCGTAATAATCGCGCGACACAACGAATCGATGATGAAATTCGTTGCCAACACTTTTGATAATCGATTTTTATCGATTCGTTGTTGCAGCCCTAGTACACACACAAACTTGGTTTAACTTGTGTGTGTGTGTGTGTGTGTGTGTGTGTGTGTGTGTGTGTGTGTGTGTGTGTGTGTACATATATACTTTATTAATTCCCAGGGGGAAATTAGTTTGTAGCAGCAGCAAGCAAAGACAATATTATATATATTACATACATATTATTACAATATTATCTATTATCATATATTACTTATCATCTATTATTTATATTATGTAAAAATAAAAATATTAAGTATGGACAATACTCAATATATATACAATAAAATAGCAGAGCAGAACATATTAAATTTAAGAAAATTAAATAATGCCAGCATGCTAACTACGAGTTGCCAACTGTCTTTATTAAAACCATTCTTGTTTTCTCTTACCATCAGAAACCATGCAGTTTAGCAGAAAAAAGAAGTCCATCAGCAACCCCCAGGCGGAGCTCTATGGACATCCTCTGCAGTTCTATGGGCAGCCACCTCTGGAAAACATGTCTCTCACTGAATTTGAGGCATTTGCTGTGGACCGACTGAAATGTAAGAGATGGGTCTCATACTCGTTTAATTCTATTTTGAGCGTTGACATTTTCTGTAAGCAGAGTTTTCTCTGCTTTTGTTAAATGCATTTTTGTTGTGTTAAAAAAAAGGCCTGATATATTTACAATGTCTTCTTTTAATGCCACGCAGTGTTAAAGACCGTTGAGAATTTGGGCGTGAGCTACGTGAAACTGTCAGATCAGTACACATGGAAACTGGATTCTGAGTCTAAAGCCCTGCACTTTGTTTACAGACCTGATACTGTGAGTATGTTTTGCGTGACGCACATCAGAGTTTTACAACTTAGCAGTGCTACATTTACTACCTGCCAAGAGTATTACAGCTTCATCACAAAGTTATTTATTTGTGACAGTTTACCAAGTTTTTACTTTCACAGTGAGCTTGCAGACAGGGCTCAAAAATTGGCACCAGCCAAGTGCTGGCAAAAAAAATGGCAAGTGCGTGGTAAATTTGCTTCACTCACCAGCCAAAAAACAATAGTAATCTATTGAGTGTCTGCCAAAATTGAACATGCACTAACCATTTTGCAGATGGACCAAACAAAGTTAATTCTGAATCCTGCATGCAGGGTTTGGGGACATGTCGTCATGTATCACTCGGCAATCATCCATCATATATGTGTATGTAGGCAGTTATTGCTGCACACTGTACTCCATTGTGTTTGTTGTCGCCTTAAATTGCTATCAGATGCCAGTTTATTGGGTATACTAAGCCAAAACCAATGTTTTGGCTTAGTATACAACTCATTACAACTCATCTGTAATGTTACACAGGCATGTATTTCAATTATTTCAACCATCTTGTTTACATCAATGGGGGTAGGCTAAATAACAGTAAAACACATGACCGTTCAACAGCACCACAAACTGCAGCCTACAAAATGACCATACAGTTGAATAGCTAGTTGTACCCAGTAAACTGGCAACTGGGTGTATATTGCATGGCTCAGCCAGTGGTTGGTGCTATGTATTTAGCTTGATCTGCAGCATTGATGTTTATGGCTTAGATTGATTCTGTAGTACTTCTGTTGCCATGGATCGTGGTTATCTGGATCGTGGTCCATGCCTACTACTCATTATATGAATAATTTCTGTCATATTCATGTAATGTGCTGTAACTCCGTTACGTTATTCATTCTGGTCACATGACATCTATTGTTTCTGTCCATCCGGGGAGAGGGATCCTCCTCTGTTGCTCTCCCGAAGGTTTCTTCCCTTTTTTCCCTGTGAAATGGTTTTACTATCTTTATTTGGGGGAGTTTTTCCTGATCCGATGTGAGGTCCCAGGACAGGGATGTTATGTGTACAGCCCTCCGAGGCAAATTTGTATTTGTGATTTTAGGCTATATAAAATAAACTGAATTGAATAGTACAGCTACAAAGAAGGTCAAATTGACTTGTGAATTTCAGTGAAGACAAAAATGCATGAAAATTACGACTTCTTTGGTAAAGTGTTTGAATGTCAGTATCAAAACACAAAATAACTGATCTGAGAGACCGAGGAGATGGGCATAAAGTTGGCTGCTTGATTTGCAAAATAAAAAGTAATTACGAGAGCCAAAGTAATCAAAGCTGGAATACAGGTATTGTAAATTTGACTAGTAAAAAAACAAAGTATGGATTACCTATTTTGTATACAAAGCCACACAACTCCATTTAATCAATCTGTCATTTTAATTTTACCTCGCAACTAAAATTATACTTAACAAGACAAAAGTTATGAATAAGTAGTAAAGTGAATTATGATCTTTAAAAATACTGTACCTGCTTTCACCCATTAAGGATGACAGAAAACCTCAGCCTGGACCAAGTGACTATGAGAAACGAAGAAAGGACCATATCTCCCACTTCATTCTCAGACTTGCCTACTGCCAAACGTAAGTTTCTTTGAAAATATTTGTTGTCAAATAAAATGTAATTTAAAAAAATGTAATGCAACTGAATAAATGTTTGTTTCCAATCAAATTGAAAAGGGAGGATCTGAGACGGTGGTTTATACAACAGGAAGTTGATCTTTTCCGCTACCGCTTCAATAGCCTGTTTCCAAAACAAAAGCTTGAGTTTCTTCACAAAAATAATCTGCAATATGACACTGTAAGTATGTCTTTGTTTAAATATTTGTTGAAAGCCTATTTTCTAATTAAATGTACTTAAACTCAAAGGGTTAGTTCTTGCTAAAAAAAACTACAATATTACGTGCTCTTATTGGTTCACATCTGTGAATGTAAAAGCTTGTAGATGATCTGAACAGCACTATCTGAATGCGTCTGTAAAATATATATTTCTATACAAACCTTAAAATATACAAATAAAAGCTAACCAAGCAAGGGAAAGCAACAGTTGTGTTCAATTGTATTTTCACTAGATGGAGCTGTTTGATCAATTTTAACAAGACACTTGAATTTTCAGGGTTTCCTTGAATGGTGATTTAAAAGTTTAAATGCTAAAAGAGTTTTTTTGTGCTCTATAGGTTTGTGGTAAAACATGTATTTGTGATTAAATTTCAGAAGTGATAAATGTACATTATTTGCCAGTAATCCTAATAAAATGTGAATAATAAGTGTGTTACTTCATCTTTCCCTTTTTTAGTGAGTCTTTAGACCTACTTAATGTAAGAACTAAGGCAGGTTTTCTAAACTTTAGATGGATATTTAAAGGAGAAAAAAAGTACTCTTTTAATAATCCATCAACACGTTATGTGTCAAGCAAGGTGGAAAAGGACACGTATATCTGATAAATGATGCTTGGTCTCCATGAGCCTCAGCCTTCACTGTATTAACACGGACACAGTGATGCCTCTGCAGCTCTTCACTGAAATTCATCATCATTCTCATCAATAACTTTTCAGGTTAGTGTCGAGGACAAGAAGATTCTGCGGGATGAACTTGTCAGCTCCAGTTACGCCGTCAGTGGAGTCAAGGTGGAGGTTCAGGACTTCTACAAAGTGAGTTACTCATCTCTCTGTCTCTGTCTCTCTCTCTACACATTTGTATTTGTTGTAAATCCACATATTTGCAATGTAGTGATTTATTTTTGTTCAATGTTAAACATGGACTAATTCCCACAGAAGCTTTCTCCATACTGTGTAATCTTAACCTGCCAAGAGTACCAGTGAAGCAGAGCAAAGCACTCTTGTCTGTTTTTAAGATTTAAACATTGTAGTGACAAAACACAAATTTATCCTCTTATTTGTATTTTCTTTCTTCAGCTTCCATACCTCTGGGGCCAATATGTTGTCAGTTGGAGACAAACCATCTTATGATATTAAATAAATGGGCAAATATTAGTCAATGAGGAAGTTTAAATCAATTTATTGGAGAATGATATACTTCCAAATGTAAAAGTCCGTATGACTGTCTGTATAAAATATTGAGCTGAGATCACCTTTAATCAGTGTGGCTGTTGTGCAAAAAGGCTGGAAAGCAACATTTCTACATACTCACATGTGCTTTTGGCATGAAGAGAGCTATAAAAACATTGATCGAAAAATGAATTTGGGGCCACATTGACTCATCCTTTATCATAGAAACATTATTTGAAGTTAAGACCGTGAACAAACCTTTGGACTTTATTGGGCCAAATCAGTATTTCGATAACTAGCACAATTTAATGTAATCCCTGTGTATATTTCAGGAATGTAGCTGTCCTGTGCAAAAAGGGGAATTACCACAAGTGAACACGTATTACTTCATGTACGGCTACATAATTAACACAATATGAAAATGGCTCCCACAAAATGAACAATGAGAATAATAAAATAAATATTTCCTTCAATCCTTTTGAAAAATTGAGGGCGAATTTCTAGAGTTATAGACATCGTCGTCCAGAGCTCCAGCATCTGGTTCTTGCGCTCTGCGAGTATCTGAGAGAGACCCTTCTTTTCCATGCAGAGATCCAGGATTGCAATGTTCCGTAAATAAGTCTACCTTTTCTTGAGATTCCTTCTCTTGAAGCTCCCGTTGGTAGTTCATTCTCAATCTACCTGCGTCCATCCGGCTGCTGAGGATAGCCTTTTCAGTTATAGATGTGCCTGTTGGCACAATCAAGAGCATTTTGCAGATAATTTAAGTTTGTGGTAGGCAGTAAACCGCCAGGAAATCTCACCCCACTTTTCTTCGATCCATGGCACTGTCTATAGCAGACTGTAGATGTGTGTCAAAGACTTTGGTTGTCTGTCGTTGAGTATAGTTTCGCGTAGAAGATCGTCTCTGTAGCAGATCGGACTGTCGCACAACACTGGTTGAGATAATGAAGGTAACTCTTGGTCAGGTACTTATAGTCACAAAGCAGGGGTCTAGGATCCTGCATAAACTGGTAATGTTGTTGTATATATTGCAATGTCTTTGGGCTGTAGCAAAATGTCTTGTGAAATTTTCCAGTATAATTTGACAGTTTAATGGATTTGAGTCTACAGTTCTCTATTCGCAAAATGAAAAAAGCAAAGGTGAAAATATGATGGCCCGCTACTAAACTTTGAATTTACATTTTAGTGGTGTTGCTGACAAGAGCATGTCAAGAGCATGTAAATCATCTCACTCCCTTCATTTAACATCACTAGAATAAGTGTAAATCCTTGTATTGCAGCCAAAATGTTGAAGAGCAACGGGTTGGCCTCAGCATCCTGACATTCACTGTGCATTCAAACAGAGTATTAACATCTATATCTCTTTAATGCATTAATTATTTAAAATGTGTCTTTTTATTTTAAAGGTCCCATTTCAAGATGCCCTGGATCTAGTGCGAACAAGGAAAGTGTACCTCAAAGCCGGCTACGCGTACATCCCTCACCAGGACATTGTCACCATTGTTATCAACGATTTCCGCACAAGGCTTTCTAAAGCTCTTGCAGTAAGTTGTGTGTGTGTGTGTGTGTGTGTGTGTGTGTGTGTGTGTGTGTGTGTGTGTGTGTGTGTGTGTGTGTGTGTGTGTGTGTGTGTGTGAGATGGTCAGCAACAATACTCGGGTAGACTGCAGCGTTTAAACAATGCTCAATTGGCACCAAGAGGCCCACAGTGTGCCGAGAAAATATCCCTCTTACCTTACACCACCACCAGCCAGAACTCTTATCTTAAGTTGCAACCGTGGTTGTTGGCGTTAGTGCCTTGAGGGGAAACTGGAGAAATGCAGGGTTAAAATGGGGGGAATAGGTTTGCACACATGTGACATGGGGACAGCTCGTATGAAAGTACTCATTATCCCTGCGGGCATGATGCTTTTTTTTTAAAGGCTTTGGAAGAGTGTCTGTGAAGGCACAATACCAGCATGTTTGCGCATTGCATTGTATGCCCTTAGGTACATGTAACATGGTGTTTGGAGGTCCAGAGGCATTCTTTCTGAAACATGTGAGGAGACAACCAAGCATGCTCAACAACCATAAGCAGCGGCACTAAAGGTTCATGAATAGACTTTTTCCATTACTTAGATGAAATAAATCTACAATACATGCAACTCACAGCCACAGAAGAAATGATCAAATATGGCAATTTGAAGTCTTGCAAATCATTAATTCTCAACTTTTCTAATTTCCATAAAATGATGTTGATTTTGTCATCAGCCAGCATTACATGTTAATGCTATACCTGAAGTAATCATGTACGTTATGATTTTTATTGTGATACATAACATTATAATCAATATAATCTGATCCATGTTGTCTTCAACATCAAGAAAGAAATATGAAGTATACATGAAAAACTACTTTTTGAATTTGTATGTGAAATAGTGGAGAAAATATCGGATCAACGTAAGGGATCAGTGTTTGCATAATGGAGTCCACCTTCTGCTGAAAATGGACCACTGCAGATCTTAGTCAAGTTTGTCTTAAGTAGACCTATTTGCTATATTGCAAATTAATGTATCAGATGATAATACTTCTGCACTAGTCATGCATGTGTCACAGAATAGATCATTCAATCCTGTTTTCAACATAAAAACATAAACGCACAAACAGAACCATAGATTTATCTTTTATTTTTTATTATGACTTGTAAGTGCGCTGAAGTGGACAAACCATGTAATGGTGACTGTTTCTAATGCATGCCATGCATCATCTTGTCAAAAGAGAGACTGGTCGCAATGCCTTTCCAAAGCAGATGTTTGAGTCCACCTGGCAGTGCATCACTTTGTTCTGAGGAAATTATTTGGCAGTTTAAACAAAGGAGCATTGTTGTTCAGTCGTCTGCTTTTGTTCGACCCTTTTGTGTTCAACTGTGTAGTCACTTTCAATCAGTGTGCTGCCTGTGTTTAGGACAAAGCGTGGCTTCTGTTTAGCCGGTGATCTGACATGCCAGTTGGCAAATTGGAGCACTCATCTAAAACGCACTACTGGCAAACTTGAATATGCTTGATTTAATAAAATGACGGTAGTGATTTCTGAGAGTAGTTTTTATGTAGTTTACTAATCTCAAAATGCATGCAGAGTAACTTGGCCACCAAACCTTGACCTGCTGCTCTGATATGTGCTTTTAACTTCACAGAAACGGTTAACGGTTCATTGTGTGCAAGTTGGGTGAAGAATCCCCACAGGCCTCAACTGTGAAAAGTACACTGGCTGTGAAATCCAGTCTAGTGTCCAAATCATGATTGGGTACCAGATTGTGTGTTGTCCATGGTGTAGTATAGAAAGTAATTGCCTCTGGACTCGCGTTGGCATTGTGCGCAACATGCACTTGATTTGCTTGAACACATGTCCTCCATCATGGGACAGACAGCAGGACCATCTTCTCAAAATTACAACAGGAAAAACAAATAAAAAGAGCAGCTTGGTCCAGTTCTGCACTCTCCCATTTCCTGGTAATTATCCGGACCACTAACTGTTGGAATGGAATAATGCTCCAAAACAATTTTGCTTGTAACTGTGCCATTGTGACTGTTTGTGTGTTACTATAATGGTTATTTACCCCCACTGGGGAACGACAAGGGGACATCGCAGAAAATGTGTCATTAAAAAGGCATGAAATTGAAAGCTGCGTCTCCATATCACTCAAGTTATTGTTTGGCTGTTCATTTTAGCAGAAAACAACAGAAATAGTGTGTGTGTGTGTGTGTGTGTGTGTGTGTGTGTGTGTGTGTGTGTGTGTGTGTGTGTGTGTGTGTGTGTGTGTGTGTGTGTGTGTGTGTGTGTGTGTGTGTGTGTGTGTGTGTGTGGCAGTTCTTGAACTGATTGATACTGTGGACTTGTGCTTGTTTTCTGATTGGATTCATGTTCATAAAGCAATTAAACTAAGTAAAGCTTTTTGTTTGGGTGGGATGGAGATGCAGCCAGACTCTCGGCTGAAAAGTTCACATCTGACTGCACTATGTGTTTGTGCTGAGACAGGAAAACCAGAAGTCAGGAGCAGGGGCTATATACAGATCTTTCAGGCAGGGCTCCAGACTAACTTTTTTTACTAGGAGCACAGTGGCCCCTAACTTAAAATTTTAGGGGCGCAAGCAGAAAATTTAGGGGCGCACACTATAAATCGACTTGCAAAGTTTTCCTATCGTTTTCACTGTATTACTGATAAATACTTTGACAATAAATGCATACACTACAATCTTAGGTGAACTCGCGCAGCCACTCATCGCGAAAGCTGAATTTCCTGCCTTTTTTCGCCACGACCGTTTCCTCACAATCTGAGTCGGACTCATTCTCGGGATTTGTCTTCTCTAGATCATTAGGTTTAGGAAGAAAGTACGAACTGATAGTCCGGTTGTCCATTGTTTACAGGAGACACCGCTATGTGAAATCTGTGGATTCGCGTGATAACCCCCAAGACCCGCCTCTTTTCACACATTAGCCTATCACAGTGGTCATTCGCCCCCCCCAGGCATTACCGCTAACCAGGCACGTGCACAAGCATTTTGGGGGGCAGGTGCTCAAACCAAAAAAAGGGCAACCATCGCCAAAATTATTTATGAAATTAAAAATAATAAATAAAAAACAGTAGGATATTTTCAACTTATACATTTATTTTTGTTAACAAACTAACTAAAATCATCAAATTGAATAAATGAATGAACAGGCAACTTTCCGTGTCCTCTCCTGAGGCACAACAGGTAAAGGAATGTTGAGCCTCTGCTTCTCTGACGCACCTTGAAATATCTCCTGAACTTCTCCTCAGACCTCAATGCTTATTGTGTGAATTACTCCATCAGTTAGCTTGCAGGCTGTGGAGCGGTCCAGGCTTTCTTGTTGCAGAGCGTTTGATGAAGAGCAGTGACTTCACATGCTGGGTGCTGATTTCCATGCAGAGGATGAATGCCAAGTAAATCGCATTTTTGTAAATTTTTTCTAGCTGTGAATTCTCGTGACATTTATAAACACGTCGGACCAGTTGCGACGTAATGTTTTCAGCGGCGTAAATGTTGTGGTTAATTTATCACCAAACAACGTCGGGGGATTGCACAAACACGTCACTACCCGTTTGTCTGATGCTGCGGGTCAGAGCAGAAGTAGCTGCACCCGTCTGGCCTGGCGCTCAGCGCTGCATGAGCACTACGAGGAGGTGGAGGGGCGCGCGGGGGCTCGTGAGCGCCGCGGAGCATGTCGGGGAGAAATTCTCACAAGAACTCAAATAAAGCAACAAAAATATTTAATAAAAAAAAAATATATTACTGGTCGCGGATGCGCGAGTAGATGAAAAATGTAGTCGCACTGTGTCTAATTTTAGGCGCAAAATGCGACCATTTGGTCGCAGTCTGGAGCCCTGTCAGGATGGGGGTCATATAATAATGACTTTAAATTCCCTTTTAAAGAATTTGTAAATTATGTTACTGTGGACTGTGTTTTATTTACGGTTTGTTCTGTGTACTTAATATTTGCACTTGCCCTGCAATGTCGGGCTCATGTGATGTCCATCTCACCTGCAGTTGACAGCCCGCTCGCTCCCAGCAGTGCATTCTGATGAACGGCTCCAACCACTCCTTAACCACCTCAGGTAAGCAGCAGCAGGATTAATAACTTTGCTGCCACTTTGCCAGGACTCTGTTTAAAGAAGAGAAAAAAAAAGAGATTTAGCAGGATTGATCTTTAGCACCAAAGAACGGCAGCTTGTGGCTGGTCTGAGTAAACCCAATCTGTCCTTGTAGTAAAATTCAGATGTTAGGTGTTTGTGTTGCCAGGCTACGTGGCAGAAAGATAAAGCAGAGTGAAGGTGAAAGTAGCGTCCAGACAATTAATTTCAGCCTCAGTCCATGGACGTTCTCTTCTGTGTTGTGCTCTGCTAGTAGCACACGTTGAGATCCAATTTAAGCTTCAGAACTAAGATGGAGAAATCTGTTGTATCTAGAAATCTGTTAGGAATTGCAATTCAAACCACCTCCAAATTTGGTTTCAGTCTGCATACATTCTGGATGTGCCAAACAATTGATTTGGGCTGGCAGTCTAGTAACTTTTGAAATTGGTCCAGCATTGAGGGAAAACGCTGAAGCCACAAAACGGGCTACAATGTAATAGCTTTTGGCCACTCTGTGATAATTTGCACCCACTGAATGTGCTTCTTTTTGACACTTCCAGGATCAGATTGACAACATTATGGACATTTTCCAACAGGGAAATAAAATGTTTTCCTTTACTTTCACTTAATCCAATCTGGTTGTTATCATTGTATCGTGTCTTTAATTATTATTGTTAAGTTGTCGTTCATTGATGGTGTACTGTTACCCGGAAGGATTACATTGCAGGCAGTTTTGTGGGTGCTGTCTGCAGTGTTCTCGCTCATTACTGGACCGATTTGAGAATTGTTGTCCCCACTAGATACAAAACCTTTGGAAAATAGGGTCCAGGCTTAAAGATGGCAAAGCAAAAGCACTTAAGTTTGTATTTAATAGTGGCTTAATAGCAACAGTGTTAAGTTCACCTTCAATGGCAAAGGAGAGCATCTCAGAATACAGTGAAAGTGTGTATCTTAGTTTTGATAAAAGTAATAATATGAATATAAGGATGGAAGAAGTCATGTTGCCCCATTGTTGATGGGGGATTAGTGGGCAGGTTTTTGAGATTAGTGGGCAGGCCACTAATCTCTTTGGTTGGGGGGAGCACAATGTAATGTAAGCACTGTCATTGATTTAAAAATCTGATGGGAGGTTACAGGGAATGTTTTATATTTACTTTTGAAAAATCATTATGTCCAGTCTAAAGTGTTGGGTCTTATTTAGATTACATTGCGTGAACAAATATATAATCAGATGTCATGGCAGCCCTGATTGCTTATAACATTTTATTATTTGTCACAGTCCTGATATGTTTTTAAAATTGTGTTTCTTGTTTTAGTCATGCCTATGTGGGACAAGATTACAGCATCCAGAAGAATATTGGGAAAATCTCCTTGGAACAAATTGATCCAGTAAGTTTCATTGGCAATCTATTCCTGAAATGTCAAGTCAAAGTTTCCTTTTTGCCCCGGGGAATGGGTGGTGTAATGAAGTGTAATAAGGTTTGTAAAGTTATTCTGGTGGCACAGAGCGAGAAATGAAAAAAAAAAAAAAAGTGTCAACCAAACGGCTCACAGTATGTCACATGTGCCCCGTAGGAAAAAGATGTGAATTAAAGTATAAGAATATATATTCACATACACAGATGGATTACAGTAGTCCATATCTGCATGCTAGTCATTAATTGTTGTCTGCCTCCAGCTTTCAGGAAAGTCCTTCCCGCTCTGTATGAGGCAGCTCCACCAGAGCCTCAGAGAGAACCACCACCTCCGCCACGGTGGTCGCATGCAGTACGGCCTCTTCCTCAAAGGTATCGGCCTCTCCCTGGAGCAAGCGCTGCAGTTCTGGAGGTCAGAGTTCATAAGAGGCAAAGTGGATGCGGACAAGGTAATGCTGACACCATGAATGCTATAATATGTTTTACATTATTACTTTTGTCTGCTGAACATCCTGTTAAATGTGAAGGGCTGTCCTGCTCACCCAAATGCCACTGTACCTTTTTGGATCAACAGCTAGTCAGGGTTTCCCATTCATTACAGAGACTGTGGCAGCCTGCCAACGTCTGTTCTATTTCATCCTTACTGACCGCCAGAGGCAGTGTTTCACACTGGATATGTTCAATATCGCGCTTGCGCAGTTCGAGTAATTATAACAACAAAGTCACGTGTGACCTCGGGTGACCCCCAGCGGGGTATAACTTCCCGCGTCATCCCGAGCTCGGTTCTCTTTCATCTTCTCGCTGCGCAGGCTAACTAGTGTGTTAGCATCAGCTGGAGCTGAACTTGTATAGAGAGCTCGTCGCCTGTAGCCTTGCGACCACCGGTCGGAGCCGCGGGTCCCTCGCCCTCCAAAGGCTGCGACAGCTACAACCTCCTAAGAGGAAACGGGACGCTTCCACGTTCGGACCATCGAGCCGAGCGGCGTTCCTACCTTCGGTCATCACCAGGTTTGCAGTCTTCACACCGTGAAGCATCACCGGGTGAGATCGTTAACATTGTTTCCTACAGGAGCGGCATATCCCGCGTTAGCGGAGCGCTCCGGAGAGCGCGCCGGCTAATTAGGGGACTGCTAACGAGAGCGCGTCCGCTCGGTGATGCTAGATGCTACACCGTCGCGGCCGGCTTTCAGGTAAGTCCACAGTTACACAGGGTTCAAGAAACCGCTGTAGTCACTGCTAGGACGCCAGGAGCCACAGCTACTGTACTGGTGAACAGAGTGCTCTCGCTCCCCCCCCACTAGACAGACTGTGCCTGTCCTGTTGCCACAGGACCGGTCTCCACAGAGGCAATAATTGCAGAGTGCTTAGTGGCTAAGCGCTGGTTATGTTTCACCTTGCCGGCTGTAGGACCTGTATGGCTCCTCTTCAGCCTGAAGACGGCCATGACCTCTGCCCCTCCTGTCTCGGCCTCGAGCACCTGAGGGAGGGTCTCTCGGAGAACCCGTGTATGAACTGCGGCATTATGCCTTACGCAGTAAAGCCTAATTCATGCTTCTCCGTCAGGTCCGTAGCTTACGCGTCGACGCAGACCCCTACGCCGTAGCCTGACGCGCACCTCCAAAAAATCCTAACTACGCGTCGCGTTGACGCGGACCGCAACGCTGTGATTGGTCCGCTCAGAACGTAATTTCCGGCGGTTGCTCTTTCCGGTTTGTCTTCCTACACCGCTATTTTTAAAGTTCTTGTAGACCGGTAGTAACAATGGACCAAACAGAAGAACGAATCATCGAGGAGGTCAGGAAATACGACCACCTTTATAACTTTTCTTCGAGGGACTACAAAGACTGCAAAATGACATTAAACTCATGGCGAGAAATCGCGCAAAACACAGCCACACAGGCACACCCCCCTGGCGGCATGGCGGTTAATTGCAGAGCAACGCGGACCCTCGAAGCAGAACTTCAAATGCTCAACGACAGACGGAGAAGCATGAATTAGGCATAAGGGCCGCTAGATTGGCCATGGTAGAGCACCTGAGGGGCGGGGCGGACCTCCCCCCATCAGGGCAGCCGGAGCCAGCCCAACCTACCCGGGTCAGACGCCGGCCGGCAGGAGCCGCAGGGGCTCCCCCCAAGAGGGCTAAATCTGCAAAGTTAGCTTCGAAGGTGGATCGGTTAGCCACCGAGCTAGCTCAGGTGAAGTCGCTTCTCCTGGCCCTCCACCCTAGTGCGGGGGAGACTGGGGCATCAGATCCATCTGCGGCTGAGCCGGTCCCGGAGGAGGACATGATGTCACTGGCGGCGTCCGCCAATTTCTTTACAGAGTACGGTGACGAGCGGCCCTCCCATGCTTCCGGGACTAGTTCCCGTGCCTCAGGCCATACTCCGTCGGAGGGGGCAGTCGACGACTCTATGGGGTCCGTCATTCGCATGGCACTTGCACGCCTGCAGTTGGAGATACGGCAGCCGGAACCCCCACCTGCTAGTGCCTTCATCAGGCACGTTCCCACCCCTGCCACCTTCTCTGTCCCTCCCTCTGAGGAGTATCTGAGGGAGTTGCAGGCGTGCTGGAGAGACACCAGTACTCTCTCCCGTCTCCCAGCGGATGGCCGAACCCTGGCGTCCATGCACGCGGCAAAATGACGCGGCAAAATGGGGCCTGGAGTGCATGCCACCCATTGAGCCGGCTATTGCGTCTCTCATAGTCTCTCCCGAGGAGAATCTGAGGCAGAGTGCCAGGTGCCCTCAACCCCAATGTCGGGTTACAGATGACCTGCTTTCCCAGGCTTACAAGACGGCGGCGCGCATGGGTCGTATTGGTAACTCACTCTCCCATCTCATGCTTGGTCTCTCAGTGTCTCTGCAGCAGGCTACGTTCGACGCTTCTGCCACCAGCCTCAGTGATGCGTCACTGCAGGCGTTTACACTCATGTCAAGGGAACTCGGGCGCCTGATGTCCACCCTAGTTGAGACCAGCCGCCAGGTCTGGCTGGCGCAGTCACCCCTGTCGGAGACATGTAGGAGGACCCTCCGTGCCGTCCCAGTTGAACCCGGGGAGCTGTTCGGCTCAGCTGCTCTACAGGCGCTTCAGCGTACTGTGCAGGCCGTTCAGACCAGGCAGCAGTTCTCTGGCCTTCGCAGGGACATAACCGCACCCCGCAGAACCAGGGCGGCCTCCCGTGGCCATTTTCGGCCCCCAGCTCGCCCCAGTAGCCACCAACGGGCTCAGCACCCCGTGGAGAGGCCGATCCGCTCCCAACCCGACTATTCCCGCGTTCCCCCCAGGCAACCCCCGGGCCGGGGGACTAGTGGTCGCCCCCCCCAGAGCCTCAAGGGGCAGGGGAGGCAGGGCCTGAGATCCCCTGACTTCACCGACCCGGCAAAGTCCCTAGCCCTGAGCCAGGAGTTAGCCGTGCTCCTGACCAAGGGCGCAATCGAGGTGGTGGACCCCCAGCTACAACCCGGGTGGTTCTACTCAACCTACTTCCTCGTAAGGAAGAAGAACGGCGGACTGCGCCCAGTCCTAGATCTGAGGGGACTAAACAAGTTCCTGAAGGTCTTACCATTTCACATGCTGAGCACAGCAGGTGTCCTTCGTGCCGTCTCCAGGGGAGACTGGTTCACGTCGGTCGACTTGAGGGATGCTTATTTTCATGTCCCTATTGTGCCTCATCACAGACAGTACCTTCGTTTTGCCTTTCAAGGCCGCTGTTTTCAGTTCAGGGTGCTTCCATTCGGACTCTCCCTCTCCCCACGAGTGTTTACGAGGTGTGTCGCCGCTGCCCTTCTTCCCCTGCAATCGCAGGGCATGAAGATATTGCCGTACCTGGACGATTGGCTGATCTGCGCGCCATCCCGGGTTCAGGCTGCACAGGACACCGCTCGCCTTCTGTCTCATGCGCTCAAACATTTCCTGCCACACCTGAGAGGAAGACATGTACTTGTTCGGACGGACAACACCTTGACCGTGTTCCACATAAACCATCAGGGGGGCACCAGGTCAGCACGACTTCTACGGGTTTCCCGAGCCCTTCTGACCTGGGCAGCCCCTCGCTTGACCAGCCTTCGGGCGATGTATCTACCGGGAGAACGGAACCAGGTCGCAGATTCCCTCTCCCGTCACAAGCCCCCACCGGGGGACTGGCGGCTCCATCCAGAGGTCGTGCACAGCATCTGGGGCCTCTTCGACAGAGCAGAGGTGGATCTCTTTGCCTCAGAGATATCAACCCACTGCCCCCACTGGTTCTCCTTGAAGGAGAGGACCAGTCCTCTGGGTCAAGATGCCCTGGCTCACACATGTCCAGAGGGCCTCCTTTATGCTTTCCCTCCATTTCCCCTGATCTTGCCAACGCTCCTCAGGGTTCTTCAGCAGGGCCACAGGCTGGTGCTGGTGGCTCCCTTATGGCCCGCCAGGACTTGGTTTCCGCTGCTGCACAGACTCTGCTGTGATCCCTCCCCGACAGGAGGGATCTCCTATCGCAGCTAGGGGGTCGGATCTGGCATCCCGACCCCAGCCGCCTGCAACTATGGGCCTGGCCATTGCAGGGCCCGACCGGCTGCTAAGCAGCTGCACAGAACCAGTCAGGAGGACTATTCTGAATGCCAGAGCGCCATCTACCCGTCTACAGTAAGAGTGTAGATGGAGACTATTTTCTGACTGGTGTGGGGTTCACAACAGGGACCCAGTACAGTGCCCAGTGCAGACTGTACTCGAGTTTCTGCAGTCCCTCCTAGATAAGGGCCGGTCTCCCTCTACCCTAAGGGTGTACGTAGCTGCTATCTCATGCCAGCATGCTAAGATCGACAACGACACTGTAGGGAGCCACAAGCTTGTGTCCCTCTTCTTAAAGGGGGCTCAGCGACTGCGACCTCCGAGCACCCCGAGGGCTCCTCCATGGGACTTGTCCGTGGTACTGGACACCCTATGTTCACCTCCCTTTGAGCCCTTGACAGAGGCAAAGCTGCGATGGCTGTCGGCAAAGACAGTCTTTCTCCTTGCCATCACTTCGGCAAAACGAGTAGGCGAGCTACACGCCCTGTCGGTGAGCGAATCCTGTCTAAGGTGGAACTCAGACGGCTCAGGGGTCACACTGCGGCCTAATACAGCATTTCTTCCGAAGGTGCTGACACGCTCGTACCTCAACCAGCCTATCCAGCTTGCACAGTTTGACCCTCCAGTGGGGGAGGAGAGGTCAGGGCTGCTGTGCCCGGTGCGGGCCCTCAGAACCTATGTCGAGGCCACCGCAGGCATACGGCGGTCGGAGCAGCTTTTCGTTTGCTATGGTGGACCTAGGAAGGGCCGTGCCCTTTCTAAACGGCGCCTGTCCCACTGGATAGTGGAGGTCATTGCCTGTGCCTACAGAGCGATTGGCCGTGCGCTGCCATCCAGAGTGAGGGGCCACTCTACCAGGAGTGTCTCCACGTCATGGGCAACCCTGACCTTTTTACTTTATACAATATTACCATCAAGATTAAATATTTACCAAATATTTTGTTTATGAAGGCTGTTTGGTTTTTACAGGCCTTTCTAAATTTAATACAACCTGATAAAACAGAGTTTTTTTTTGTTGTTTTTTAAAGTCTATCCTTGAACACCAGATAAGTGGACCAAAGGACACTCTCCCTCTCCAGAGTGCTATTCAACACCTAAATGGGTGGTGCTGTTTCATTGGTGATGAAGTGACCCATCAAAGCTGTATTGATAAAAATATATTTCCCTGGTAGCATTATTTGAATGCACTCAGGACTGTGTTGAGGCGAATGAAGACTTAAGTGCTTGTGGTTTCAGATATCGTGTCTCAATAGAAGCGAGAGAGACACAGTAACAACATTACAATTTGTTTTGCATTAAGAGAATCATTTCTCTTTATGTGAATACAACACACGAGTGACAGGAGATAGTTCAGATATAATTTCATCCTGTGTATTGCTATATATATATATATATATATATATATATATATATATATATATATTATATATATATATATATATATTAGTATTTGAAACGAGCCTGGACTCCACCAACATTTATTTAACAGTTGTGAGCCATATACTCAAGCCAACATATAGATAATTGCTGGGGTTGTATCAATTTCACAGATGACTTTACAGTTTACACTACAGACGTTAGAACATCCCTGTCTGCCTTGGCTGGCCGATCAAAGTGAGATATGGAAGATTCAAACTTCACTTGGTGGTACAGCCAATTCGTTGTTGAGTTATCATGTTTCTTACAAGATACACTGAAATTCATGAAACATGAAAATTAATTTTCAATTGATTGAACTGCGTTCTGTGCCATGGTGTGTGTGTGTGTGTGTGTGTGTGTGTGTGTGTGTGTGTGTGTGTGTGTGTGTGTGTATATAGTATTAAATATATAATAATTTTAAAAAATCATCTTGAAGTTACAGTTCATTGATTTTGACTAGCAACTGAAACAAATTTTTTAGACCAATCTGCTGAATGAGAAAATAACTGGTAGACAAATAAATAAAAATTTAAATAATTGTTAGTTTCAGCCCTAATCAGTTCATTAGGATTGAATGGTTTGATGATTAGTTCATCAAACCATTCAGGATGTCTATTCAGCTAACATACACGTAAGTCATTAAGCTAGAGCGGCTGTAAAATGAGCGATCATTCACCAACACTTGAGCTTCCTGTCTGTTTCTTTTACAGGAGCGCTTTATATCCGAATGAATGTTGGAAGTCGGGCTAGCGTTCGCTCAACAAAGTGTGAATGCTGACTTGGTTCATTGAACAAAGTCTAAATCCTATTGCTGTTTTTATCATTTACATTTTGTAACTTACGTTTGAAAAGTAAAAGCTTATGTAAATATTGTCCTGACTATCCATCTGACCTGCACTGATAAACACTGCTTAATCACTCACACGCACGCACAAAAGATGCAGTATTTACAGGGTGCAAGGTGAATGCCAAGAAATAATTTAATTGTGAGTTAAATAGACAGCCAGTGCAGTGAATCTGGCACAGCATTGCGTGTGGTGGGCCTTGATCCCCGAGCCGTGTTGTCTTTTAAATAATTACTTGTCGTAGTAGTAGATCACGTGGCTGCTATGTCACTCCAGGCGGTCTGCGCTCTTTCCAGTCCGGCGACATGTGTTGCATCAGCCAGACAAAGCGTCCTGGCACATTGGTGGGAGATCTCGAGCCTCTGTTTCCTGCTGGTGCCACAGTTTCAGTTGTAATGAAGACACATCAAATAATTCTGAACCCGACTCTGAGGCAATTGGAAAGTGTGTGTGTGTGTGTGTGTGTGTGTGTGTGTGTGTGTGTGTGTGTGTGTGTGTGTGTGTGTGTGTGTGTGTGTGTCCAGGAGTGAACTGTATCAATGATAATTAACCTCAATATCTTCTGTCCAGGTTGTTCCAAACCCCCCAAAAACGTAATACTTTTCAGTGGGGGTTCTCCACAATATTCACAGTTAATTCCTTTTTATACGTACGAAGCTCATGTGTAAGCCTGACAGGACCCTGCCGCTAAAAATGGTTTCCTTGTATAATTGTAAAAATGTGTATCCTGCAAGTTTACCTAATTAATTGCAATGGCCACCTGTATTTAAGACTAGGGGAAATGACTGAGAACTAAGACGGTTGCATTACTAATCGGAGATGAAAAGTAAACAGAAATATCACCAGTAATTTGTGGAGCTCTTTGAAATGGTTTCGCACTGCAGCAGAATATGTTTGTATGTCAGGGCAGTTATTTTTGAGTTGTTTACTCGCTAAAGATTTAATTCAGAAAGAGGGTTTTTGTGTGCAGACATTTTAGTTAAGCCATCTAAAGATTTCCCATCGCCCTTTGTGCAGTTTTGTCACTGACACCTGTTAAAGGACATGTCTAGACTAATAAAGCAGAGTCTATCTATCCTGCCTTCATTCTCTCCAGTCCCAGAATCTGCTGTTGGCCCCCAGTAAGAGCCTCATGGCAGCTACAGTACATTGACTTCTTTGGTGCCCCATGTCTGAGGTGGCTTGGTTCCCATGTACAAGCTCCCAGAGAGAGCGTGATGGGTTGTGCACAACACTCAGCTCTTGTTCCACAGCAGCTGACAGATCGCAGCTCTCACAATGATGTATGTGTTGAGTCGAGGACTGCACTTTGTGGCACGCTGCACAAAGCCCACTCATCAGTATGCGAACAGGCACGGAGGAGCGAGATGGGAGGCAGCGATGCCGAGAGAGAGGCCTGGAGGAAGAGGCGACGTAATATTAGACTAGGGAGGGAAATTGATGAAATCAACTTGATCTATCCATATTATTTTTTTGCCACAGAAGTTAGCCTATTTATTTAGAGTGTCTATTTGAAGCACACTTCAGTGTGTTGTGTTGCCCTCGGGGTAGGACTACGTTGGAACTGCTTGTTTTACAGATGTTAACTTCAGGTTAATTCATTTCCACTAACTGACACCATTTTTCTTGTTATAGCTTTGCTTTAGGGTTTTTTCCAACAATAGTCTAAAGTTTGGTTGCAAATATCCACCATGTTATTTATTTTTATGACTGCTATTTTTCAGTACATTTGAAAGTAGCCCCCAGCTCCCTCTTGGACACTGTATACAAAATAGAACATGATTCTTCACTTAATTTTTTTCTTGAAGGCAGATTCTGTGTTTTTAAAGTGTTTTTTGCCCTTTTTAGAAAGTCCATAAAGTACAAGACAACAATGTTAACTAGATAGCGCCGTCATCCTTTCATGAGGATTTAGGAATTCATTGGGACTCTTACTCAGGCTTTACTATTTCAGCAACTTGACATTCATGACTCTAATTAAGTAAACAGAATATTGGCCAATACCTTATCTAGTATAAATGAATGAAAATAAGAAATCTAGAGAAGTGCACTTAGTTTAACTGCTCATGCTGAATTTTGAAGTTGGACAATTGGTATTTTCTTTCACTGAGAAATGCACACTAATACCAGGTGGATAAATGGCTCAGGTTAGCGCATCACAGATCCATATCACTGATTGGTAAAATAAATACCAAAGATATGTTTGAGATTCAGAAATGGTGCATTAGATAGTTTGTGCACTAGAAAGTCCTGTCGTGTCTTTTTCAACTGTAAAACATACGATCAGTACACGTCTCTAATAATTAATTTGACAGCAGGCATGGTGACTTATCATGGCACAGGTGTAAGTGATGACATCATCAATGGCTCTGTTCTATTAAAGGTTCTCAGTAAAGTTCACGTTCCACAGCTTTCCAAGCTGTCAGATCGTTGTACTTTTCGCACACTTTACACAACTTGCTGTCTTGTGATCGGGTCTTGAAGTCGTTGCAGTTTTCAAACTACATGACAGACCGGCAACACACTACAAGATCTCTCATCGGAAGGAGTCTCGGATGAACTCTCCAAACTGCGTTTTGTCACATAAACACATGCAGGAGGTGACACAGGCGTATTTCATGCTGGTTGACGTTGTCGTCTGCACACATGTTCACATAATAGCCTGTTTCCACACGTCTTTACGACCATCCTCTATGCAGATCAGCCGCTGTGTTATGTTTATTTATTCATCACTAGGTGCCACAGCAACAACTGCAAATGCAACATAGGAATCCCCTCAACCTTTGTCCTGGCCCTCATTGGCTGTAGTTCCCCGACTTATCCAGATGTTTACACATCTTGCCTCTTTCAAGGCTTTTGTCGGGAAGCTCCAAAAAGCAGGGCTGAAGTCGTGTAGTGGGAACTAAACTCTGAACCAGAATAGTGTTCCAGTGAGCCAGCATGCACAACACCAGGACACTGAAACCGAAGCCGCTAATTCAGCCGTCGTCATTTCATAATAGGTCCAACTTATAAAACAAAAATTAATGTAATGTTTGTTTCCCGAATGACGCTAAGCTCTTTTACTGGGTGGGATGCACAGTGCAACGTTTAGGGTTTGCAGCGGCTCAGTGTTTTAGGGACTGTGCCGTTCTACCTGTGCGTTGTTTGTAAATTACAAACTACTAAAGCCGTCCTTGTCTTCTTTCTGCAACATCAAACTTCTTAACTTGAGCACACATGCAGTATTCCATAGTCCCTCACCTTTTTATTGATTTGGGGTTCTGAAAAAGCCTGCAGAGCAGATTAAAATGGGACTTATTTAATGTTAGTACATGTAAGAGGAATTGGAGCTGCAGGCACATCAGTCACTATGGACCGACTGAGCCTAAGAAGCCATGCCAAGTTTACACACATGCACACACTCGCGTACGTAATCCCTTTGATTGTGTCCTATTTTTCTGTCTCCATCGCCTCAGGTTTTTGTGACTGTGTCCTCGAGTGTGGGGGGATGTTACAGCGATGAAGCCCCATGAGCCGAGATGTGCACCAGAGGAGCGGTGGCTCTGCTCCTTTAATGCAGCTTTGTGCTTGTGCTTAGACTCCCTCCACTGTGATGTTTCTGAATTCCCTCAGTTTGGAGGTCAGCTGTGTTAGAGTATATCCAGGATTATCTGAAGTGTGGGCTGAAGTGTAGGAACACGGTGGAAATATATTTAGAGGGGTTGCATTCAGTGCAAGTAAAAATAGGACAAGTTGTGAACAAACTGCAAGCTGCAATGTACAACGTCTGACTCTGAGGGGAATCTGAATACTGTTCTTGAGGACAAATCAAAAGTCTTTAGAAAATGCAAAAAACGCTAATGTCTTTAATCTATTTCTGGTTAATCTCAGGATTTAAGAAAGTTTGCCTATAACCTGTTTATGTGAAGTTATGTCTTCATTTTCCATTTTTAGCAAAAAAAGAAAAGTCAAGCCACCTCAGCGTCACATGAGGAAGTGAAAGTTTGGCATTTAATTTCTTAGCATCACTTTTTTCCGACCACATGGGATCTTTTTATGTCCTAATTATTTCACATAATACATATTAAACACACTTTAGTGCCAGAGGAGTTCCAAGATCAGTTTTAATAGAGTAGGGGGGGTCTTAAATCAGGAAACAGCCTCTTGAATCCTCCGACGCTTCACATAATTAATATTTGATTTATTGTACTTCGAGAAGACTTTATGGATCCGTGAATTGCCGCTGCAGCTTGTCACATTAGCAAGTTCAAGGGTTTTATTGCAACAGTTATGTGTTATGATGGGAGCAGTCACTGTGATTGTGTTCCTCTACTGACGAAGCGCACTGTTTGTATTTTACTGTTTGATTTTTAGAGACAGGGTCCCTGTAAATCAGTTTTAATGGTTGCACATGAGCTCTGTACATATAAAAGAAGTTCACTGTGAAGATTGTGTCGTATGACCCCCCATCAAAAAGTATGAATGGCACCTGGACAGAAGATGGTGTGACGGTTTGCAAATGCCTGGCACTTTAAGTTTATTAACACAGTTCGCTCGTGTCCTTGACTTTAAGGTTTGCTTTTTGAGAGATCATATAACTTTTTTCTTAGCTATAAAATCAGTGACTCGCATAGTTCTACTATAAGACAGTTGGTTCTCAACCAAAAGGTCAAGCCCCCTCCAATGGGCCATAAAATATTGAGAGGCAATGAAATGATGAAGAAAAAAAAACTAACTTTTCCATTTCTTTCTTTCTCTAGTTTTTGCTTTTAGTTTTTTTCTTGAGATGTATTGAATAATGGACTCTTTGGGCCTGGGGCAGTTAATTGTCACCAGGCATCACCGGAGACATTTTGATGGAAATTATCTTTGGTGAAAGTCGTTGGCATCTGTAATGTGGCAAGGTGCCTCAGCGTTAATGTAACTAGTAACAATAGCTGTCAAATAAATCTAGTGGAGTAAAATGTTCAACACTTTCCTCTGAATTGTGGAGTAGTTGTATATGGTAGTTTAGAGGGAAGAGTCTGAGTCTTGAACAATACATATTGAAGTGCTACACAGTGAGGTAGGAATAGTGGGCACATTGCAGTAAAGGTTTTTAACATGCTCTTCATATTCTATCAAAGTACTCTGCGGGACAAGGGTCAAAAGCAATTAGAGTAGAAAGAATATCCATAATTCAGCTATCTCGAGTGTGACGCCGCCTCTACAGCAGGTTCCCTCTAATAGCTCTATATTTCATTGAGGAAAACACCCTGTCGGATCTGACATGATGTATGACGATGTCGCTTTTCACCCCAACCTTGTCCCTCTTACACTCTCATCCTCACTAATGCCTTTGCCTCCTCTCTCCTTTCTTCCCTCTCTGTAGTTTGACAAAGCATATGCATACAGCGTCCGCCACATGTTTGGCAAAGAAGGCAAGCGAACAGACTACACCCCCTACAGTTGCATGAAGGTGATTTTATCAAACCCACCCAGCCAAGGCGACCATCATGGTGAGTTGATGGCTGTTGGAAGAAGCCATTACCCGTGTGATGAGCCACTCAGCTGCCATTATCAGGCTTTCTAGTTAAAGTGCTTCGCTTGAAAACTGTGACTCAACTGATTGTGGAGATTGCATGTGAAACTCTAAATGGAGAGATTTTTAATGACCGCGTATTTCACTAAGTAATGTGCCATGTTAACTGTTAATCTATATATTAATTTAGTTTAATCCATTTTCATTTTTTGTTTTGTAGGATGTCCTTTCCGTCACAGTGACCCGGAACTGCTGAAGCAGAAGCTTCAGGTCTACAAAGTGTCTCCCAGTGGGATCAGTCAGGTGGGTGCCGTCCTGTCGAACCCTCTAGCCACCACTATCTGCTGCTAACTGGGGACATGCTCATGGATATCTGGAAATATTACTTTGTCAACTTGTTTGTAAAAATATCTATGTTTTATTACAAAAAAGGATTATCCTAAGGCATTTATTGGTTTATGAAATCACCCAAAACACCTGTATTGCTGAATTATCTCCAACCTGCCTCCCACTTTGAAAACATCTGGTATAGAGAATACACAGGATTTATATTTTACAGGATAAGTGAAACTTGGACCTGCTGGTGGCGCTAGATGAAAAGTCTGGATCAACAAAGAGATTAGGATTCATCCATGAACGTCTGTTGAACATTAATGGCAACTCACAGAAACGCATGTCTGAAAATACTTCTAATACTATTTTCAGAGGATATCTTCCCACATTAGTTGCTAATTTCTGAAAGAGCTGAAATGTAAAGATAGTCGAGACTATTGAGGTTCTGATGGTGTCGTGGATGTTCGGCATGCTGTTTCTCTAATCCCCAAAGAACCTTCCAGTCCAGAATAAAACTCACTAATCGGAGGAGAAGCACTGAGGGACGTGAAGTATCACAGCAGTGTGATATTTATCTCCTTTTGCATTAGAGGAAAAATAACTAACGTCACAACACAGCTAGTGTTTGCCCTTTTTCAATGTGAATTTTGTGTGCATTTTTGCAAATGCTCCTGGTATTCCCATTAAACAAAATGATTAAAAACTGCATCATTTGGCAAAAACTAAGTACATCTCATCACTGATCTAAAACCAGCATGCTTTAGCAGTATCACGCTGCAGGCCACCTTCAGGAATATAGGGAATAATGAAGGAGCCAAAAACAGGCAGATTCCACACAGGAGTGTCTCTCTTAGTGATTGCCAACGACTTTTGGATTGATATTTTAGCAGGTGAGTTACACTGAATATGCCGTTGCTAACACTACGGTGCTTTTAGTATCGTACACGATTGTGTGAGAGGTCATCAAAGGCCCGGGCGTCACTATCTGCTCACATCTCTTTTCAGCTTTGTAGAGCTTAAGAAATCCAGAAAGGGAAAAATAGGAATTTCCAAAATTGTACGATAAGGTGTAATCGTTGCCAACGGTGATTCTACAAAGACTTTAATCGCGGGCATGAATATTTAAAGTAGCCCAAATAAGCCTGTGATCTGTTTTCATTGCATTTGCAAAATCTCCTGAAGGATGTATTCACTGCTGTCGTTATGATTCATGAGTGACGTTTCCATATGTTGACCAGAAGCCAATTGAAACCATTTTGAATACAGGGCTGCGACAACACACCATGTTGACATCATCGTCTGTAGATGCACTCTCAGTATCTACGGTTCGACAGTTTGGGGTAGAAAATAGTCCCATATATACTGTAAACCAGTTTCTTCATTTGTTTCTATCTTTTTGATGCAGATCCTGGAGCTGGTTAAAGGGATGCACTTTCAGCTGGCGTGCCAGAAGTACTTTGAGCTGACACACAATGTAAGTGCAGATTTAATTTGAAGCAGGGTTTAACTGGGGCTACCTTTGTCAGGGACGGGGCTTTGGTCCTCACTTCCCCTGCAGAAAGTCTCAGGAGAGACCCAGAACTGTCATCGCCTCCATCATCAGCTGGCTGTCATAGCCACTTACTGTTTATAGGTTTATTATAGCATTTAGATCTTTTTAGTCCCCCATGGACACTTGTTTAATTTAATCTGTTTTAGTTTGGCTGCTTGAGTCATCATCCCTTTCAGTCACACTCAAGGTCCTCGTTTTAGAGAAGCAGGGACTGAAAAAGGAACCAAGGTGTTAAACTCAAAGTATATTTTGGACACTCAGCTGAGTTTGGCACACGGTTTTCAGATGTCGGATCGTTTCACATTGTGTAAACTACTGCAATTGTTTTGACATTTTTACAAGTCCATGCGCCGTTTCATAAATATCCACTTCAAAACCTGCAAACTGTCAAATATACTAAAATATGTTCTGTGCCTGGAGCGCAGCAGTATGCACAGTGACACCCACAGACCACCAAAGCATTAAACAAGTTTATTCTTTAGGGGAGGTGGATGAATCATTAGATTATCTTGTGTATGTATGATATTTTAAATACAAGTTTATGTATGTTGTGTATTATATGTATTGATCAATAACCCTTTAGGCCCTATGCAGATACATATTAATATATGTATAGGAAGTTGCCCTTAAAACACATCACAACTATTTTTAGAACATTATTTTCTTCAGGGAGAAACAGTGAAATGTCTCCTTACCGATCTTAATTTTTCAAATTCCATTTAAAACATTTACCCACATGTAATGTTTGTGAAAACATAAATCACAATTGGACAATTGTTTTTAATAATGGAGGAAACTGTCGCAGAAGGAGCATTTGAAAGAGCTTGAACGTGTTAATTGATTCACAGGTTTTTACTCCTCACGAGTGATTTCGACATTTTATTGCCTAAAAGGGTATTTAATCTTTTCACTGAATTAGAACGCTAATTTGGCCATGAGAGCCTGCTGTCCTCATCATTGTTAATACATTAGCAAAACCATTCCACGTCGTCCCCAATGAAGCAGATGTTACATGACCATCTCATAAAAAATGACATAACATTGAATCAATCAATCTGCCTCCAGCCTGCCTCTTCTGTGAACACTAAGACTGCTGTTCATATTTCCTCTTGTCCTTCCTCTCCTTTTGCAGATTGAGGACGCCACTTTCTCGCTCAATCACCCCAACCAGTATTTCATAGAGAGCCAGAAAGTTTTGGGAGGAGGCAAGGACATAAAGCGAGAGGCGGACACTCCACAGAGGTCGCAGGAAAGTTCGGCCACCAGTGCAACCAGTGGAACCAGTGGAACCAGTGCAACTGGAGAGTCGGCAGCAAACGCCTCCCAGGATTTGGCTGAGATGACGGAGGAACTGGACTCCTTCTTTCAAGATGCCTGATTCTTTTTCTTTTTTTTATATGAGGACTGGGGGTTAGGCTTGGTACTCAATATAACTTTAGCTGAATCTTTAGAAGCCACTGTACATGACATGTTAAGAATTAAAGTTGCATATCACTCATTGTCATTTCTCCATCATTTGTTGTCAGACTTTAAGTTGACCTCGACCTAATTCAAACTTCACTGTCAGACCAAAGCAGAGTTTTCTCCCGTAATATTTTCCGTTATGTCGCTGACGCGGCGTCATTCATTCTTCGGTTTAAGCAGACTGTTAAAAGTTGTCTCTGTTCGTCCTTTTTTCTTACCACACTAGTGTGAACTCTGATGGCTTATATCCAGTCTCAGTGCACAGTGCTTTTGGCAAGGAAGTGGTTGTCGGGGGGGTGATGACTAGAACATTACCCAGCTGTCTCAGAAACAATGACATTGTATTTGCTGGCAGGAGGTTGGATGAATTGTGGCAGAAGGATGGATGAAAATAAAGTCTTTCCACAGTTGTATAATGCCGTCTTGGAATGTTGCCTCGTTGTGCACATTGCAGTTTATTCAAAGCATAAATGATGAGATATTTCCTTCTGTCTGCAATAATTTGTGAAAAATGTTGGCTGATAGTCAGGAGCTACTAGTGTGGTCGGCTGCTCCTCTAATCGTTGCTCTTTCTGAGGTACAGTTGTGCACTTGTGTCTCCACTCATATATATATATATATATATATATATATATATATATATTAACTTTAGATCCAATTAGAGGTGCAGAACAGGCAGCCCGGAATTACATGAATACAAATGTGTTTTCCAGTAGACCAAGGGAAATATTTAATGAATTAATGAAAACCTCCTGTAATTTAATGATTGTGAATTTTAAATCTAATTTTTATCTCCATGAGGGTGCTGAATGTACAAAAAAATCACAGCACTTCTGAACATTTGTTCTGCAGGCTTTCCCCGTTTGGAGACTTTGTGACACTCGCACCACGGTTCATCATTGTCTTGTAACGTCAGAGCACAAACACACGGCCTGCACCAGAGCTGCGCCTAGCTGGAATTAAATTAGGTCTTAAAATCCAGGCTCGGTGCTTGCCACAAAGAGGATTTATCCTGTTTAATAAGGCAACTGGATAACAGTGTGCAGCCCGGCTGCTGTCAGCGAGGCACCCTTGATGTTTAATATTTGGTTGTGCACGACTACGTTTGACAAAGCTGCTGCTTTCTTAGATTGTGGGCAGGCAGTTGACTAGGACAGCGTTTATCTCCTCTGAATGGATTTACAATCATTAGTCATCAACTTGCTTACTTTCGGAGTGCGACTTGTTTTCTTCCAGTGCTCATTACATGGGCGAGAGGTGTTCTGGGGATGCGTTCTCCGAAAGGCCAAGAAATGTAATCCAAGACCCAACTGCGTCATTTGTTCTCGTATGGAAGCTGACATACAGGGAGCATCTGTATGCAGAGATGAGCCCGGGTGCTGGAGTGAAGCTCTGTGAATGTGTTGCAATCTGGAGATGATAAATCCTGCAAACATGCCATCCTCAAGGTAATTTGCATAACATCCATACATGAGTAATATCAATTCGAAAGCAACACTTTACAGTGTGAATTTGTGATAGCTGCGACCACATGTGCATGTACACACACAAGCTTCCAGACATTTTATCTACTTGTTAAAATGAAAAATATACTTTGCAGAGACCAAAGAAGCTCTCACAACAAATGGTTATGAAAGGGGTGGGGCTAAAGTGTCAGGAGGCAGGGCAACCCTTCACTAATGAAAAAGGACTGACTTATCATTTCATGACATGACCTTGCACCACTACTGTATTTTCAATAGCACAGGCCTCAGGCCAACGCCTTTAGGATGTGTGCAGTACGATTCATCCTCAAGATGGAGACATGACATGTTGAGGTGAGGCTGTTGGATGCTGGAGGAAGGCAGACTGCAAATACTCCTCCATGCAAATCAATACATGCAGCTGGAATCAACTAAAAAACGACCCAGACACTGGAGGAGCCTTTAGTACCGTCGATATTCCCTGCAACACAACTTTTGATAACAAAACAGCAAAATGAAGAAGACATGATTTATGGTTAATACAAGTTTTTGTCCTTGAGTGTGTTGTGGAGACTTGGTTGCTCATTTAGCTTGCGTTAGCTACTTGCTTGGTGTTTGTTTGCACCGCTCCGGTTTAAATGAGCAAATTATCGCTTCACTCTGACTGGTTTATTTTTTTGTAAAATGTCCTACATGTGATAGTTATTTTCAGGCAGCAAATGATTTAGCATGCTAGCACTTAGGTTAGCTACCATTAGCTCCAAATGATATTATCCCGTTGAGACCTAAGTCTCCACTCTGCCTTCCTAGTTGCTGCAAAACCTTTCGGACTTCTGTTTCCTTCTTTAGGCAACTATAGTCTATAGAATCAAATATGCAGGTCTTTTCAGCTGCACAGCCCCACCAAAGGGCGCTGTTGTAAATAATAAGTTATAGGCTTTTCTTTATTTCAGATACTATAATGGCAAACCCAACTTTGTCTACATATTCTGAATAAAATCTCCTCTCTAGAAACATATTGTAGTGTGTGTAAATTTGTCTTTGTGCCCGCTTCCGCTTGGTGGGGACGGCAGAACTGGCCCTTCTGCACTCTGGACCCACAAACCCATGTGTGCATGTGTGCCTGCGTTCAACGTGAACCTTCTTAGCGTGAGTGAGGCCTGATGGCCAGGGCCCCTATAAGAATCCCATTGGTGGATTTTAATGATGCACAGGTGAACCTGGATGTCTTGCCAGCTAGCTAGCTAAAGAGGGAATGATATTGTACTTGCGTTACAACAGTAATGACGACTCCTGTGGCTTATTTAACTACAGTATGATTTAGCACTTTACCGCTATACCATCAGACTGAAGAAAACAGGTGCGAGGGAGACTCCAGTCTGAGGAACCGTTACGATGCTAAACCCTATTTTAAGGGCACTTCAGCCATTATTGAAAACAAACATTTGGATTACATGTACAATGTTTACAAGGATGAGGTTGCTCAACAGATGACAAATGAGTCAGCTATTGGATGTTGAGAGTTCTTTACCATTGTCCTTCGGTGGTCCTATACTATATGTTGGTTTATATATCGAGTAAGATGTGTCGTCAGATCTTCTTTTTGTGATTTTTAGACATTGTTTGGCTGGAATTTTGTCATCTCTGCTGATGGTGATACACGGGTCACAGAAATCTCAGTGTCTCCCCTTTCTCACTCGCGCTGAGTTGTGAGAGTATGGTTCAATGTGATATATCTGTGGTATGTTTGGACTGCATCATCACATTTTCTTATGTGAATATTGTGTCCCATCAAAACTTTTAATCCCCAAATCGCCACTGTTTGCCAGTAGTATCGAGCACTCCCCATTGACCCCACTGTACATTTCTATTCAGGATGTTTCTTTCTCTTGTCATAATATAATTTCACCCAGAGGACCACGGTTTGATTTGTTATTCAATATGTCACCAGAAGCAGTTCATTTGGGGATTTGTGCGTATTTTGTTTTCTGCTTATATTTAAGGATTAGATAACATCCTATAACGCATACTTGTACATCTCGCCCTCCGGCTTTATACAAACGAGCGCAATTTATTTGATAAATGTCTCATTCCTCATTTCGGATCTCTAAAAAGGTTGTGCAGTCATGATGGAGTATTAACTTTTCAGTGGGAGGAAGAGCAGATTATTTTGGGTCTTTAGTGGATTCTTGTCAAATTAGCTGCACTGCAGTCAAACTTTATCCTCACTCTGTGCCACACTTCTGGGAAATATTTTCTTTTCAAGGTACTAAAAGGTTTGAGTCGATCTGCAGCGAAGCCTGATGGAGGTTACATTAGTCACAACATTTGGAAGTAACACTGGCTTGATGTTTCTTCCTGGCGTTTTGAGGAATAAGCGTAAAAGTGAAAACAACCGAAACACTGACCAACCTTAAACAACTATCCAGAATGAAAATGTTAACTACAATTCAATTTTTTTTGTAATTTTGTTTTATTTAGGCTCACTGTCAAAAGCATGCGTGTTTAAAGATAATGGCAAGGGGGTGATATTTAGATCCTTTATTCTCCAGATTCACACAGATGTCCTCCATGAGTCCCATTGGGACGTATTAAATACACAGTGCTCGGATGTTTACTTTGCTGCCAAAGAAAGCAGGGCAAAAACTATTTACCGTGAAAAACATTGCTCATATCTGCTAACAACAGCCTGGGGATTCTGTTTGGAATAGTTATGTTAAATTAAAAGTTGGCTCTGTCTGATGCAGTACATGACCAATCAGATAAGTATTTCTCACTTTTACAATTTTAGTTTTCTGAGCACTCGTATGACTCAGAAATTGAGTTGAAAAATAAATTGTCAAGGCAGATTACTTTGCAAAGGTAAAGCTGAAAGTGTTGTGATGATATTGTGGCAAGTTGCAAGACTTAATATAATCTTCATCATCAAAGTATATTTTCTAATTTTTTTCCACGATTAAGAACCTTGTTTGCCGTTTATATTTAATTTCCCCTTTTATAATTACATTCAACCAAAGCGACATGATGGCATTTCATCACGAACATCTGAAATCCATTACTGAAAAGCTTGTAGATGCATTAAGGAAGTGAACACAGGTATTCACAGTATTCAAGTTGGTGACTTACTTTCTTTCATTCATTATCTGACTAATATACTATACTTGTTGTCTAAATGCATAGCTTGTTGTGTATACAATGAACCAAATGAAAAGTCATGCGTTCACTTCACCTGCTTGTTCTGTGCCATCTTAACTGATGGCTGGATTTTATACCCAGCAAACACAGAAGGCAGTCTTCTATTTTACTATCACAGTTGTGTGATGTGGAGGAAAACCAATACAAACAGAAGGTGAACATGCAAATTCCACATGTGGCTGGGAATTTATTTATTTTTTGTTGTTGCTAAAAGGAGGACTACACCGTATGTGGAGGATGCACCTGTTGACATCATTCCATTGGTCTAAATCTGGAGAGCCGTGAGTGTCCATTACTGTCTCCTGATGACGTTTGGTATTGATTGTAACAGCAGATGGAAGCATCAGTTACACTCCCATCAGCATTTTGGTCTGATTCATGTGAAACCTGGCAGTGTGACATTGGTCTCTTCACGATGAAAATAAAAACTATCCGTGTTGTCAGACGTTTATCAAAAAGTGCTCTCCAAACACAAGATGACAACCCTGTTGATTGTCAAATTGGAGGCGAACTTCCTGCAGCTGTATGTAAACTCCTCATTATTCCCCCGGGCGTTGTCTCATTAACCTGACAGATGTGTGAGCCGCTGCTCATGTGATTAACTTTGCTCACAAACTGTATACTCTTTCTGAGCTTCACCCGCAGCCATGCTGTTGCTCCGTGTTAGACTCCATGTTGGACAAAAACTGTGGAAGAGGAGAATTAGTTGCTAAAAACGAGCCTGCTTTGCTTTGATCACTGCGTCACTAACATGCAAGTTGTTTTTTCACCCTTCTTCACGTTGTTGTGCTTAGTAAACATTGACCATCTATTTGATCCCCTATATTTTGCCTGACAGAGAAGGGAGCTTATGTTTTAATCTTACTCTCTGCAGTTATTTTTCCCGAGATATTTTAGCTTTGATGACAACATTTTATGAGATCCCAGTTTTTATATCCACATTTGACTTGAAAAATAGCTCATCTGGCTGTATTTATCCTCGTCTGTGCTTATATTACTGTTATTGTTTTAAGTGTGTGTGTGTGTGTGTGTGTGTGTGTGTGTGTGTGTGTGTGTGTCTCATCATAAGATGTGGTCCTGGAGACCCCTACTGTAGCAGGAACTTAGTACCACAGAAGTGGCCCCTTGAGTACTTTGCCAAGCGTTTATATAATAATAATAATAATAATAATAATAATAGATTTTGTTTTTAAACGCACTTTTCTTTCAAAAGAAACTCAGAGTGCCACAGAGCCAATATATAGTAAAACAAATAAAAACATAGTTAAAGCAACCCCTAAAAAAAATGAATAGCTGACAATGAATCAACACAAGGTTAAGAATGCCTTCCTGAATAAAAAGGTTTTTAGGCCAGTCTTAAAAGAGTTCAGTGTCTGAGTTGCCCTTAGGTGGTCAGGGAGACCGTTCCAGAGGCGTGGTGCTGCCGAGCAAAAGGCCCGGTCGCCCATGGTGCGGAGCTTGGTGTTGGGGACCCGGAGGAGCGAGCGGTTTGTAGATCTGAGGGTGCGGGTGGAGGTTTGGGGAGTAATGAGTTCTTGTAGGTAGGGAGGTGCATGTCCATTTATGCATTTATGGGTGAGTAGTAGGACTTTGTATCCGGAATGAGACAGGGAGCCAGTGTTGTGAGTGCAGAATGGGTGTTATGTGTTCATATTTCCGGACTCTACAGGATCCTGGCAGCGTATGTCTGTGGAGAGGCTCTGTCACCTCAATAGTGTAGCAACAGTGCAAGGTCCAGTCCCGACATTGAACATGGGTGTCCTTAAGATACAAATTAAGGTTGTGTATGAAGATGGGTGTGGTCCAGGCCTAGTTGGTTATCCCTGTTTGCAGTCTTTGTGCTAAATTAAGCTAACCGGCTACTGGCTGTATATACTGTATGTCTACACGTATATACATATAGGTGTATATAGACACATATATACAGTATATATTAGTGCTGTCAAGCGATTAAAATATTTAATCGCGATTAATCGCATTTATGTCATAGTTAACTCGCGATTAATCGCAATTAATCGCAATTTCTTTTTGGGGCATTTTAATGCTCTTATCAACATGAAAAAGTGGATTGGCTTGCTTTATTTTATTGAAAACCAACTGCCAAACAGGGTGGTACAAAATAAAATCACTGCACATTTCAGGTAAACAAGGGTTTACAAAATAAAATTATAGAGTGCACCAGGCATGAAAACGGGTCAGGGGTGAAAAAGGTGAGAAAGATATTACCCCTCTAGGAGGGTCCGGGGGCATGCGCCCCCGTAAGAACAATTGAAATATTCCATATTTTAAAGCATCAATCTGATGCATTTTGAGATGCTTTTTTTGCCAACGTGGGGAGAGCTGGAGAAACTTAACTTTATTCAAACATTATTATGGCCTCCTTACTAAGTATTATGCAAGCCATTTCATGCCAGCCTGTCACTGGTCTAACATTTACAGTATATGAGGCACAATGTGGTAAGGGAGAGCATGGCTGCCTTTGTTAGCATCATTTATATCTTTGATGCAGAGAATGCATCTGCCTGTTGATTTTGGAGAGTACATCTCCTAGATGAAAGGACACCTCTTGCCCTTTTATTGAGACCTTGCCTTCCAGTTTTAGTCACGACCAGTTCCAGCTGCATTTCAATCCAGCATCCAGCTGTTTAACAATGGCTGCATCCTTCTCCCCTAACACACTCATTCTGCAAAAATAATGTTTGTATTGGTGTTAACTTCTAGTTTAGCCTTATTCAGACCTGCCAACCTTGATATATAACCTATATATTGATAAGTCATTAAATACTCGTCATGCATTATATTGCATTGCATATAATGTGTGCTGGTCAATTAGTCTAAAATTAATTTTAGACTAATTTTTACCAGCGTACTTTGACGTCAAAATGCGTATCCGCTACGCAAATTGCGTACAGGCTGGCAGGTCTGCTTATTGATAGAACGGTGGACCACTTTACCTTCTGCCTTGTCAGTCCCCTCACCTCAAAATCGACCTCCTCAAAAACGGTAGCGTTATGCCGTGCCGCGTCCGGTGTGAACACGGCTTAAGCTAATAATTTTCCACCGGAGCTTTAGCTAGCTGGCTAACGTTGCGTTCTCTCCTGCTGTGTTCAATGTGTTCACTCGCGCTCCCTTCTGGCACGCGCACCTGTTCGCAGTTCACTGAATATCATTCATTTTGCCGTATCGCGCTCACCATTCATTCATTTCAAACCGTAACGTTAGCCTAGCTTCCAAGCCCAAACGGCGTGCCTATTGTTTTGCTTCCAGTTGAGCTACATCCGGCGTGGTGCTCGCGGGAAAAAAATAATTGAAAAATTAAAATGCGTTAACGCCGTTAATAAAATTGACGGCGTTAAAATTGGTTTGCGTTAACGCCGTTAATAACGCGCTAATATGACAGCACTAGTATACATATATATATATATATATATATATATATATATATATATATATATATATATATATATACACTGTATATGCTCATATATCACTGAGTAACAGACTAGAATTTGGATGCAACGTTGGCGTTGAACGGCTGCTCTCCAGAAAGAGTCTTCTCACTTCCTCTCACTACCAGTTAAGTGGATTCAGTCACACATATTAAAAACAAATGTGCATCAGAGTGTGACACTTCAAAGGGGAAGTGGAAAGCCAACCAGCTTGTTAATGGAGGGAATTGTGGAAGCAGGGACTGTGGGATGTTGGGGGGACATAATAGCCCTGACAATCAACCAGCTGAGTGCCCGTCCTTTTTCCCTGCGGGGAGTGTCGGAGGAGACGGAGCGCTGGAGCTTGTTGACGCTTCATGAGTCGACACGGAGTTAGGTCGGTGTCAGCTCTGTACAGACGGGAGATAAGAGTCGGAAAGATGGGAGTGTTGAGGAACCCGAGTAAAGAGCAATCCCCTGGATTCCTCTCTGACGTTGATAGATTAATGAGCCTGAGCTCACAGCAGTCCACCAGATTGCCCCCTTGAGATTGATGGAGATAAAATAAGTTGCCCCCCCCCCATCTTATTTTCAACGTTGACACCCTCCCTAAAGAGGTACATCTTGGTAAGTTCTAGATAAAAGGCTGTGACAGACAGTGCATTGTGTCTCACACCATCCATTCCGATTTAAAGCCAACATAAGATAAATAACATACCTGATATCTTCTTTTATTAGAGCTCATAAGTTGCTATTACTACAACCAGTGTGAAGCTGCTTCAATTTCATATCATATTCAAACTGTTTTCGGGCAAATTCTGCCAAATGCAATAACAAAGGAATGTAACACTAGCTTGTAGGCATGAACATGAGACAGGCTGGCAAAAAGAATATCGTGAAATTAAATGTCAATCTCTAAACGCATAATTCCAAAGTTCTCTGCTTTTGTGCCTTTGAAAATCACTGGATTTATCTAGAGAAGGAACCTTTCTTTGGGCACTTCAAGTTGACACTAATTATTTTCTCCATTAAATCACACCTATCATGCAACATTTATTAAAAAGAAATATCATTTTAAAAATGATCCAGGGAGGTTGGGGGAGAAGAGGGAGCTCACCTCTCTCACAGCTGCATTGGTTAATCTCTTTCTTGTGGTTCATAGCTCCAGCACCCTCGGGGAGCTGGAGCTGAAAACTAAAGCTGGGGGGAGTTTCCACTACTGACATGCATTTTTCATCTTCACAGGGTCTCCAGCAGCACTCACTGTAGAGAATGGCAGTTTTACCAAGCCCCATAATTGTCTGTAGTTTGATGTCTTTGCTGTGCAAGGCCGTACACGTGTGCACATTTGAGCCAGGAACTTCAGAGCGAGCTGCAAAGAGACCTTTTTTGCTCTTAGATTTACATCAGTGTGACCCCACAGCATAATGTCAACACCTCACAGAGCTTCCAAGGTATACACACTGACTGATGACTCATTATTTTTTGTAATTGTGTTTCATTTCGGGCTGCCCTCGAGCAACCCAATCTATTTTGGCCTCAGCGTTTATACGGAAGAGGAAAATGTGTAAAAGACAATCAAATCAGGCAACAAGAGACCTGCCATTTGAAAACAATAATCTAGTAACTACATTTACATGAAAACATATTTCCTTTCAAAGGCCTATTCATATTTTCTACCCATTCACACATCAGGTCAGAGACTCTTTTTCTAGCTTTGTCTTTTATTCAATCCTGAACATTATGCAGACTACTTTGACTTTAGACAAAATGCTAATACAGCCCCATGACCCGGTGAGGTCAATGTAGCTTGTAATCAACGGCTCACTGCAGTAACCCTTTGAGCATTTTACCAAAGAAACTAAGAAGCAGTGATCATTTAGTTGTGTTAAATGTTTAATGGGTAAATGTGTAACAAGAGCAAATGCATAAGAAAACATATAACTCAAATCAAATGAGCCTAGTAAAACAAAAATCACGGTTTGATTTATTTTCTCAACTGATTGGAGGTTAAAGAAAAAATATAAATCTTTGATTCTCTTTACACTATAAATTATTATTTTAAATAATAAACTAAATATATTATTTATTGGCTTCATAGGTAAAAGCATTGCTTATGAATTATGTCTAAAGCATCGGATAGTGGCATGGACCTGCATGTGCAATACGTGAAGTGTAAAGTGTATGGTAGCACCCTCTTGTACTCACACATTCAATGTGGCAGAGTTGACACATTAACTCTCTTTTTGAAAATAGCTGAAGCGGCCGATGGTTATCCGGCATGCTGCATTTTGGGCTGTAGTATGTTAGAGTGCCCGTTAGTTGCTGACTGTCAGTCATTGTGAAAAAACATTGAGTGTCCTTTGCAGGGATGTGACAAGTCTGAGTAGTGTCTCTTGTTCTGCTGTAAAGCGTTCCCTATAGAAAGTGCAGACTCCTGTCATATACTCTCCATTAAAGTACCTACCCAGGGACAAAAAGACTCAAACATGACCTTGACTGACAATCAACAGCTGAATCAATATCCCGCTGTTTTCCGAGTGGGATAGACAGATCACATTGCCCTCTGAGCAATAGTTGCCGTTGGTCTTTTTGTCATCCAGATCGAAATTCAACAACTGTGGAAAGAAATACAATCTAGGCAAAACAAAAAGGCTTCATTGGGGACATCCGTGACTCTCAATCTTGACAGCTACATCACAGTCTCGCCCGTCGGAGGCATTTATCTGACAGAGCGTCTTACACTGTGACTGGAGGGGGCGCGCACGGCAGGAAAAAGCTGAAAAACAGAAAAATATAGTTTGTAAGCTGATTGGATTCCATGGTTGGACAAGCTCACCGGAAATAATAACACAAATTTGATTTACATTGTTAAACAGTATGAAATAAGATAATTTGGTTGTACACTGATGGTAAAACGAGCGTTAGTGAATGAGATTGAAAAGCATACAGAATGTGAGACGATCCACATAACCGGGAACAACTGCTGGGTGCTCATTTTCACTCTTGGAATGGTGCATAGTTGTGTTAATAAAGTAATGACAACTTAAAAACAATATGCAGATACAATTAAATAATTACAGATGTCACATTTTTACCTATACGTTTGCAGTTTTAGGATTTTAGACCAGGGCTTTTGGGTTCAATCGAGTAGTTTAGAAATATAGGAAGCTTCCTCTCTGGACATGTCATAGATGTTCAAAACAAGTGCTGTTTTATGTTGTGCCAAATTAAACTACTTCAAATAGACAAGCGGTAATGAGTCACGCGCTGTTCCGATGAAGGTCTTTTGATTACACTTTTTCGGTAATATCATTTTGATAAATGAGGAGTTAAATATAGAGAATCAATTAAACTAATCATGTATTTAAGTATCCTGAGAGGGATTTTGTTTTAATCTATTTTAGAGACATAATTGACACGTTATGGACAGCATCAAAGAAATTGCCTTTGGTATTGGGTGAGTGCACATAAACAAACTATATATATATATATATATATCACACTAACTCCAGGTATTACATATACATGTATGTCTGATCCTACTTAGATTTAGTGGACAATATGCATAAGCAATGGATTGTCTGCCATCATTAGCAATAATACTGCTGCATACAACCACCTTATCCTGTTTACCTTACCTTATCTGTCTGTTGTGGTCTACAGAAGCTCAGTTGCCAAGAACATATTATGTTTATTTTTAAATAGCCGTTTGCAATCTGAATATGGAGATGTGTTTAGCAGCTTGTATCTGCATTATGCATAGAAACACTCAGTGAGAAGAGACTCAGACTCCACTGTGTGGTTGAAGACATTATGCAGAGAGAATCGGTTTGAATTTCCTTGAGAAAAACTCATGGAAACTCACACCTTGAGCCCAAATGGTTATGATAATGGTTATCAATTTTGGGTGGAATATTGTACTTCTTGGGGGACATTTCCTTTTAAAATAGGCGGTGTCATCTTGTTCCAAATGTTCCAGGGAAAGCTGCTCCCTGCGAAACGTTACGAACCAAAACAAACCTTGAGTGTCAAACCAGCTCTATTTTTGTGAAGATGTTTTGTGTACTAGACACAGTGGTGTATAAAGTACCCAATAGCCGTACTTGAGTAAAAGTAAAGATAGCTTACTGGAAAATTACTCCAGTAAAAGTAAAAGTCACCTAATAAAATACTACTTGAGTAAAAGTCTTAAAGTATCTGATATTTTCTGTACTTAAGTATCAAAAGTATTTTTCTGATATAAAATGTACTTAACTATTGAAAGTAAAAGTAGAAGTACATGCTTTTAATAAAAAACCAAAGGGTCAGAATTTTGAGAATTATGAAGTTTATTCTTTTAAGTGCTGTGGCCACCGTGACCAAGGACCAGGAGTTGTGTTGATAAAATAACTGGGTTGGCTGTGATCCATCCATATATATTATGTTCAACATAATATATTGTACCTAAGTATACTCTTGCATCTACTATGAACTTATCATCATAATTCTCCAAAAAGCAATATGACACTAAGGAGTTGTAACAGTGTGGTTATAAGTATGCTCATTCCGCCCGGTACGGGTCGTGGGGCCCTTGGTACCGGGCTGTGGGTCCCTTGGTACCGGGCTGTGGGTCCCTTGGTACCGGGTCGTGGGTCCCTTGGTACCGGGCCGCACAGAAAGAATGAATGAAAAATAAAAATAAAATAAAAAAAATAAAGGCCGGAACGATGTTTTATTGTGAAAAAAGACCGCATACATCCGTCTGTGGTAACCTCAGACGGAACCTCTTGACACATGTCAAGAGGTTCCGTTACTCTAAAAATGAAACTTAAAAGTCTGTTTAACTTTGCCGGTGTTCTGGATTAAAACCAAGGCAGAGTATCCTGAGATCGCCAAAAAAGCATGAAAACCTGCTTCCATTTCAACATCCTGTCTTTGTGCAGCGCGTTATAAGTTAAGCAGTAGACTGGACTAAAGGTTTAGTTAGCAGTAGACTGGACATAACGAACACACGTCAGGTGTCGTTGTCTCCCGTCTCTCCGAGGTCGGACCCGGTCCGTGAAAATATTGTCTTCGTAACCGGTCTGTGGTGCATAAAGGTTTGGGAGCGCTGGACGAGAGGATGTAGAGGGCTAATGCATAATATTGTGATTCGCAAAACCTGCTTGGTGGAGTCTGTGTTCTGTGTTTTTTCTTTCTAAAGATAGATTTGATTTTGTAGCGAGTAACGAAGGTTTCAGGGGAAATGTATCGGTAAAAGTACCAGTTTTCTTTGCAAAATGTAGTGAAGTAAAAGAAAAAGTAAACAGAAATATAAATAGTAAAGTAGAGTACAGATATCCCAAAAAACTACTTAAGTACAGTAACGAAGTATTTCTACTTCGTTACTATACACCACTGACTAGACATCATCAGAAGAAAACAATTAGCCCAGTTCACTCGCTGCTTAGTTTATCCACATGCACAGAGCAACAAAACATGTCAAAACTCATCTTCTCTCCAAAAATAGCTCTGACAAACTGGAGGAGGCCGGCTTTTGTGCAAAAAGATCAGATACAGTGGAGTAATCTGTCGACGGTAGCGTTCGACTTCTACCAAACTGCAGCTCAAGCTATACGTCCTCACCTTCTTTCTCCTGGCTCAGATCCCAGCCTGCTGTCGCAAGGGGAACAACATGAGAATCATCAAAACAAGTCAAGGACTCTGACTCGGCACACCGTCACATCATAAGCGCTGCACCGATGGAGAGGCCCTTTTAGATGCGGGTGATTATAAACCCTCATTTCCTATTCTGGCTCATCAAGCAGCTGTCTAAACAGAGCTGACTTTGCTCAGGTACCCGTCCCTGGCTCGGGGAAATGCTGTGTGTTCGAGTTATAACCATGCACTGTTTTGCATGATTGAACATTTCTGGGGACTCGGCTAGATCCTGACCCACTTTTGGTGTCTTTGTGTTTCAAATATTTAGATCAAGTGTTATTGAGGAAGAGAAACGCCACGCTGTCTGACAGGCTGTGTGGAGGGGATGTCATGGAGCGAATTAATTAAACAAATGCCAGAATCAGGGGTGGATGTTTTGATGAAAAGAGTCTTCCCCTTTCCACCCAAAAATAGATAAACAATGCATGAGCTTCCGCATCAAATCTGACTCGTTGGCCCCCGTAACAGTTGCGAGAGGCTGAGATTGATTTATTGTTTTGCATGTCAAATATGAACAAACACGTTTGGAAAGAAGACGTCCATGAACATTTATTTGAACATTATACCCTTAGTGTTAATCACCATGAACCACAGAGCTGCAGTCGGCACCATTCATTACGGCTCCCACTCACAAAATGCATGTGAGCCGAGTCCGGCTGCGGCTCTGACAGGTCGGGCTCGTGAAGTAGCTGTGACAGTCGGCCAGAACGCCAGCAGTGAGCTCGACTTGCTTAATGAACTAACATGTTCACGTTGGCAGCACTAAGTGAAGCATTTATTAGTGAGCTCTGGGAACAGACACAGGGTGCACAAAGGTTGGTAATGACAGCAGCCGCCAGATGACAACACGATTAAAACAAGTCTCGTTGAGATTTTCCTCTGGAAGATATTGCCAATGTTAAGTGATAAATAAATCCAAATATTTAAAAGGAATAGTTTGATATTTAGAGGAAATTATAATAAGGACGTATTTTTGTTGTCAAGGATTAGATAAGAAGATTGATACCATATATGCTAAATATAAAGCTATAGATTCAGGAGATGGTTAATTTAATATGGCATAATGATAGCTTAGCTCCAACGCAAATATAAATCTGCCTCCTTGCACCTCTATATCTCCATATTTGTATTATCCATACAAAACAATTTGTGGTTTTATGGAGGGCTACTGTAAGTGATGGACTATTTCTTGACTATTCTAGATGCTAAGCTAACGGTCTCCTGGCAGCAATGCTATAATATTTTTACATTTTCAGTTTAGGTGGAATTTTTGGTTTCATAATAGTTTCATTTTAGTTTAGGTTTAGCTTGTTTCGTTAGTTTCAGATTTTCAGAATGGTTTAGTTTTAGTATATTTCAATTTAGAGTAGTGTTAGTTAGTTTTGTCCCAACAGTATGTTGCTACATACATGTTATAAAACACATGGTTGGAGAACTTTGTGGGAATGGCTAAAATGTTTGAATCATTCATTTTGGGAATCATCTTCACTACCACTCTCATAAGAAAACTTGCTCACCTGCAATGTCATCCTGACCGTGCTAACCTTAGACCTGAGCTCCATAGCTTGGTTAAATGGCATCTGATCTACTACAATATTTAAATGATGTTCTTGAATGCCAAGTCACTTCAATTTCTGTGCTTCCATTTCACGAGAGTTCATGGGAACTCATGCTGCCTCCTTTTTTCGGTAGTGATTACAGCTCATAAACTAAAAATGCAGTGAATTTATGTTAATCTTTATTTTATTTTTCCTTTGTTTTTTCACCAGGCAATATTGTTTCAGATTAGTTTGAGTCTTTCTGACATTAATTTTGCATTTAGTTTCAGACAATATATTTCACTGCTTATTTTTCGTGCTGGTTTTAGTTTACGATAATAGCCCTGCCTCGCAGTAGCTTCCTATTTAACGGTCAGATAGAGAGCGGTATCAATCTGCTCATCTAACTCTTTTAGCAAGAAAGCAAATCAGTCAAAAATGTTAATTTCAGTCTCTATAATAATCTGTAGAACTATTCATCTGTGTGAATTGATTCTGAGGATGTGTGACAAATGACAGTCTGTCCTTGGTGTGCAGTAGTTTGTGTATGCAGCGAGCCTTTGAGCCCCTGACATTTTGGCAAATGCAGTACAGTAATTCCCTTCGACCCATTGGCTGTCTCTTTATGAATCCCCAAGTTATAATCTGTCAACACGCGTCTGACATCCAGGGTGGCGTTCTGTATGTAGATGCAGCTTTCAGCCAGACACAATCAGCTCGTCCTTGTGAACGAGATGGGAGAAGATGGACCTCCTCACTCTCACCTCAACCTTTTCAAATGAGGTTTTATCGTCTCGTTAAGAACAAATGGGTGCAATTATTTGAGAAAATAAGGCACGAAGCATGAGAGTTAGCAGCCATCATTTATTTGTTCACACAGCATGTTGCATATATTATCTCGCTCCATCTCTTTGTCTCTCTCCCACTTTATTGAATTAGTTTCAACAAGCTAAAATCTTACACACTTTGCCTGTCTGTATAGTGGATTACTTCATTTCCCTGTATTTCTCATGTACAATTACAGATAAAATACCTCCACTGAAACTCTGTCGTGAACAAAGCGTTTGCACAAGGCTGTGGTAGAGAGGCTGATGCTTCATATAGGGCTTTGGCGTTTGAGGAAGAGCTGTAGCAGCTGTGGCAGCAGCACGTACGACCACAGTCCAACAGAATACAGTTACATGGCTGACCCAGGCGGATCCCACAGGTATTCTCTATGTGTTCCTCTGCGCCATCTTGAAAGGCCTCAGGGTCCTTTACTGGAGCGCGTGCTCACAGGGCTTCAGTAAGCAGTCTCTCAGATGCCATCCTGCTCCTCTCCCAGTGAACTCTTAGTTGTTGATGGTAGTAGTAGTAGTAGTGTGGGCCGACCCATGGGAGGACTGCTGTCCCTGCCAAAGCAGAGGCACAAGCCAGCGCCTTCCACCAAAGAGCCACAATCTCTTCTCCTTGCAGTGCGTCAAAGTCCATAATGCTCAAAAGTGCTGTGAGTCATTAGAATCATCAAGTCAGTCGCGCTGGTACGTGTTGTGGCCACTTTGAGTATTTCTTAGGTCCCCTATCACTCCCTCCAGGAAATACGCGACGCCTTGTGGTTCTTATGGTACTGATGGATATTTATTCAACTCTGTCAACATCACCGTCTTCAATCCACCGTCGAACTGTTTAAAGACATTTTAACATACAAAAACAAGTTGGCGTTCACGTTACACGATAAACTGTATTTACATAAGAATGCGCGACAAACCATTAACATAACGAACATACCTCGCTGGCTGCACGCTACTGTGAGGGAAATGGGTCCACTTGGAAAACAACATTACATGAGAAATTAAACCTTAACTTATAACTTTTAGCGGAGTAAACTAGTACCGCTGCACGTGTCTTTCTTCAGGCTTGTCACATCTAAATGCGTCCCAGCACAAACATAGGACGCAAAAATAGTTCCTCTCACATGTAAATAAAAACCAAAATCAATATTCAAGAATACATTTGTACAAATAATAATAAGTAAACAAACGTATTAAATAATGACAAATAACATTTATGGCAGTTAAATCCCCAGTTCCGCTTTAAGCTTCTCCCCGCTGAGGTATTGTCCTATGATGCCTTCCACGCCGTAATGAACCTGGTGGAACTTCTTGTGGGTCCCCATGTGCAGTCTGGAGGCCTGCAGAGGGCACAGGACTCTGACTCTGTCTCATTTGATCCCACTAACACAAAAGGGCACTGCATACACGCTGTCCGTGTTTGTGCGTTCTCTCAACGTGGATTTCTGCAACACTCTGACAAATTAACATAAATAAACAATTAGAAACATGACTTTTATGCAACATTTTAAGTATTACATGTCATGTGATGAGATGAACAGCTTGTATGTGTATTTGTGATAAACATGTTACTGCTTCTATGGCGCTGACACTATTTTCTCCAAGTAGAGAGTGCAAAATATCTTGGAGATTACATTACATTTTTGAAAAGAACGTTGTCTTAATATTTTCATATGCGCTACAGGGTAGCAAGACATGATCCGTCTCTCTCTCTCTCTCTCTCTCTCTCTCTGTAGACTGAGCTGACAGAGCCCGTCTTCTCTCGGCAGCCAGGTCTGCCTGTGTCGGCCAATCTCTATGGCCAGGCTGTGATCACTGAGTCTGTACGCGTGTCAATGTCTTGCTCAGTGTTGGATCACTCACGACGGTCAGATAGTTTGCCACTGCATATTGTCTGTTTAGAGCCAAATGGCATTGAAGTTTGTTTTGAGTTTTTGTGGTGTAGTTTTCTTTTTCTTAAAGGAACAGCGTGTAACTTTTAGTGGCATTTAGTGGTTATACCCCTCGGCTCAAGGCCTCCCTGTCCAAGCATGTCGGAGAACTACAGGGGCCTGCAGGTAGGGATAGGCATCTTTAGGATGTTAGTACAACCAGGGGTATTGATAAAGTATTGGCTTTTTACTTGCAAATATTGTTTTGAGAGAGAGAACATGTTCTTCTTTTGGTGGACATGTAGTTTGATGCTGTGGTGTAAATCCAGTCTGACTGTTCAGGGCATAATGTTCACTGAGGACTTTTACAGTCGGCTGCAGAATAATCTCCCCGGGCCGCTGCTGAGCCTCGGTAATTGTTGAGGTCAAATGTATTTCCATTCTTAAAGATTGGTGTGATCATTTATTTGCTCTAGATGTCAGGGGAAATGTCCAACGCGCAGAACGAGGTTTAATCATATTAAAATTATCGTGTTAAATTACGACTGCTAAATTCAACATTTCCTTTAAAATACCACCGGGACCATGCTGAGCCTGTTGCTCCCTTTTCTTCTGTAGCTTTTCAGTGTTTCCCAATGTTGGGGACGAACCTCCGGATTGTCATGTAGTCTGTGGTTTTGATTTAATACACTTTTGAGTGTTTTTCTCTGTATCAAACCACTTTTCATTGACTGAATTAGTTTTATCTGTGATGACGAGACTTTTCCGGATTGGAGAAAATCTGCCACATTCTTAAATATGTTGTTTGTATCCCGTACAGACTGATTCAGGCCATCAGTACTTTGGTGATGAATAAAGTGGTAAGAAAATGGTCTAATTGAGATTGCTGCCATTTGCCCATTCACAAGGTTGTTTACTGGGTTCTGGTACATGAGGATCTATTGCTGTCTTTCTAATGGAGAGTGTAATTTGACTCTGATCAAATTGGGTTGTTAGGGGACTGACTGAGAATGCTCTCCGACAGAAGGGGTCCACTAGGTCAGTAATGCTATAATCTAACGTACAATTGCCAAGAAGAGAGATGTGTGTAATGACCAAGGGAGTCCTCTGGAAGCTGACCGTTAACGATGTACAGATCCTGTGTACAGACAACGTTGTTCCTGTGGGGATGTGAGGGAGGGCAGAGAGATCTGGGCAGGTATACGTTTGTCTCCCTATGGATTAATTACCAGGCCCAGGGAAAGCAGGGGACCTTAATGCCATAACAGGTATAGAACCAGATTCTGATTGATTGGGGGGGGGGTATTCTGTAGACATTAATATTTATCAGTGGCGACAACCTTTCTCCTTATTTTGAGCCGAATAGAAAATGCTTCTTTTTTTAATTAATTCTATTGAATGTATACGGTTTCCCTTTAAAATAAACATTCCTCCTGAATCCCTGCCCTGGGTTACCTTTTTTAGTCTGGTGGATGGGAACACAATCTCTCTGTAGCCAAAGGGACAACCAGTGGAAATGTCTCATCTACGCTAGGTCGTCTGCAAATCAAACACATCTGCATCTCCTCACTCTTTTGTGAAGTATTGCGTCTTGCTTTTGAGGCCAAAAGCAGAGGCTCTCAAGCCCTGGACATTCCAACATATAGTTGGATATGTTGGAATGTTATTTCGATTTAATTTAGCTTAAAACAAACAAAAAAAGATGCATTCTCTGTTCAAATGAGATACATTCTTGTTGTACATTGTCAGCAGGCGTCCAACTCCGGTTTTGAAAAGTGAAGCTAATGCAAAATTGCCTTGAACCTGCATTCTTTCTACTGACCATCAGGGGGCGACTATCTCAGTCTATGAGAACATGACCTGTGATTGATTCCCTCAGTAAACATTGTGAACATGAGTGTATGAGGGTCTCAATCGCTAGTTTCAAGTCTTCTGCAATACGGCATGATGTTCATTTTGTAAATGATATTCCCATTCAGAGTAAAATCGACCATAATGCAGGGTATTAGCGTGTGGCTACCTTGTGATTGACAGGTAGCTACCCGAGCCGTATACAGCGCCTCTACCATGGTGTAACTCCTCCGCGGTCCAAATATAATGATGGCGATGGCCAAAAGGGGTGATGTCTTGACGACTATGTCCACTTCTTAGAAGCTCGTACATGCAATCACCTCCTCACCCGTGAGTCATTTGTCTTCACCGTCATGTTTCCTGTTCCGTCACCTTTCCTCTCATCTCTGTGTGCGACACATAAAAGTTAATACAAACAGAATATATCTCGCACAGGAAAATATGCATAAGCAGAGTATTCACTAAATAGACTTTATAACGAGTGTTGTGGCTGCATAAACAATATAGGCAAATGTGATAGACTTGGCAAACCAACAAAAACAAACAGCTGCCAGTTGTTTTTATTGCGCCCGAGGCTGCAGACTAATGGACAAGAATCACCGTGGATCCATGTGTGGACTAATGGCAAAGAAATGTGAAAACAGCTGTAAAGTCTTTAAGCACCTTAGTCTCCATTCTTTGTGCAAAAACAAGGAAAAATACAATGAGTAATGGATCTTTCTTGAATTTTTTTTTCATCCTTTTTGTAATCTGAATGTGAGAGATTTATCAGTGGCATTCACTTTAAGAAATGCGTCAACATCCGTAGCAGGCTTTGGGATTTGAGCTCTTGGCTGGTGTCGAGCTGGCGGCGGTCTTGTTATGGTGTTATGATCTGAGAACGCTTCTGGCAAAGGCTGCATGAACATCACTGGCATACAAAGAGTTCCCAGCAACACTGTTCACTTCAAGCTCATAGGTTGAGTTGAAGAAAGGAAAGAGACAATTATATTTACATTATTCAACTATTCAATCATCATCGTTTTACTCCTGGCAGTTTCATAATATCTCCACTTATAACAACACTGGATGACATTTGGATGGATTTTTGCATCGTTTTGCATTAAGTTGAAACCGCAATTATTCATGTAACCTCAACAACTAACTGTTTCCAACTCAGGACCAAAGAATAATGTTTGCAGCGTTATAGTTGGATACTTTATGGAGAACAGCTTGAAATACGTACCGAGCTACTTTCCTGACTGATGACATGTCTGATGGCTGAGTGCAATCTTCAGTCCTCTGGGAGCAGGTTCCTGTGCCTTCTGCTCTGGAGAGAAGCAGTACAAGTAGAACATGCTATTTTGCAGAAAGGCAAAGGGAGTTGTGTTACAGTACTGCAGAGTTCCACTGTCTAATAATTGTGACTTCACAACAGCACAGTATGATTTCAGCATCATTGTATACGTATATAATTTAGTTTCCAATGTTCAGGCATCTGGCACATCATCATACAATAATGTTTAAAAAAGACTGTTGGACATAAATGGGAGCTGTGATGCTTTTATCCCACTTTAAATGCTGTATTTGTCTTACAAAGTTTTGATGAAAGTTGATTCAGACAAAAGTACATTGTTCCTCCTGAATTTGTTCATTTAATAAAAGGATTTTGCAGAAAGTAATCTCTTTTGTTTGCCCAGCTCAGAATAACGACGCTACACACACAGTTCCTCTTGAGTCACTCGAGACTGTGAAACTGTTGACTGACTCTTTGTTCTTGTTCTATTAACTACAGTAAAGCCGGCTGCAGCAAGAAAACAAAAGTCCTCAGCTCTACATGTGTAGTCATGTATCCATTCATTGTAATAATGCTATTATGATGAAAACTATTTCGGTTAAGTTGTTTGAAAATAAATTACTTGATTTTTGAAGGTTGTGTTGCCCGTCTCAATCAATCCTATTAACAAGCCGTGCAGTCATACAGCCCATTAGGAGTGATGAGAATTTGGTGGGTGTTTTGGTCAAATATATGTAATAAATGGGAAGCCGTGACGTATTGCAGAAGTGCATCTTCTAACACTTAAGCACCAATACAAACAACTATCGCTGCTGCGTCTTGCTCTTCTGGGTCGGCTTTGTTCATAAATCTTGTTCTGCATTAACAGCACAAGTGTGCAATTAAGGTGTTATGCCATGAATACATTTTCAAAAAGAATTGCACCTTTGGAAAAATGTCAGAAGAAGAGCATGAATTATGAATAGGCCAGCAGGTATCTGTCCATGGAGATTAAGTGAAGCTGCATTTGAAACGCATGTGAAAAATACGCACAAATAGGATTTATTGCAAAAACAGCAGAAAGAAAAATAAGTGGTGCAGAATAAATAAAAAAACAAACAAAATGTTTTGACAGAAAAGAAGGTAATAATAGGTAATAGGGACAGTAAATCAAATGTATATGTATTTAATGAGTTCTACAGTTTGGTTTTCTACAATATGTATAATTAATCTACCCAGCCACATTGCATACACATACTTCTCCTCAAGCCAGCCCCATGTAGTTACCACCAATCAGATGATTAATTACTTCTCATCACACTGCAGTTTTAGTAAGATTTCCTTTCCTTTATTCCTTTTGTTTCCAATTTTTTAATTGCATATTTGCACTTTATTGTGTTTTTAATGAGATGTCAGAGTTATAAAAACTGCGTACTGTAGCACTTGTAGTTGATGTAAATGAGCTTTAATGGTGGATTCATGAGAATGTGCAGCGAGGGGGAGAATACAGTGAGACACAAGGAAATAATGCTCTTAATCACACAACACCAATGGACAAGTTCAGTTGTCAAGTATGATTAAGTATTAAAAAATAACTCTTCCTCGTTAACACTGGAAAATGAAATCCAAAATGAAATGCTTTTTAAATGCTAAAAGTAAATGATCTCAACTAAACTGACCACAAGTACTGTAATCTCTACCAAACTGACCACAAGTACTCTACAATGTGACCATGTGACAACACTGCTGGTGAATAGTTCCACTCACCTGTTACATTCCTCTCTGCTTTGACCAAATCACACAAAAGTGTGATTCTTTAACTATAGAGAAAAACAAAACAATGTGATCAGGAATATGTCACTACTATGTGTCATCAACAATAAACAAGTATAGACTGACAGATTGCATGCAAAGTAATATGCAAATGATTCAATACATAGCACAGAACAGTCGTTGCACTCCGTCACTGTGAAAAAAGTAAACCAACTCAAGGGGTTATAAATAACATTTTATGAAAGTTTTTAGCAAATTGCTGGAATTGATCTCTATCACTGAGGTGATGTTTAGTTTGCCGGACATTATTTTAGTGTCTTTTATTATTATTAATTTTATTACAGTTTAGCAGAATTCCTTGTGAACTATTTAGTTAGGGATATGAGTTTTTTTTTTATTTGGGGTTAAAAAGGGCAGGTTTACTTTTTTTTAAGTGGAAGTTAGCATTTGTCGATTTAAATGATTATTATTATGATTATTATTATTATTATTATTAGGGTTACCTGCTTAGTGTTTAGTCTTCCTTTCAGTCCCATGATCTACACTCTTAATGAGAGTCAGGCTTCAGGTGTACTAATCACAAAAGAGAATTAAAATGGCTATAATGGACTTGATGTTTAAAGCACGGAAAGTTACAGGGCATATACAGCTTTTTCAGGTTGAATGACAGAAATGCAAAAAAGAAGTTAGCAAAAACATCGATGAGTCGCAGATACACAGCACACGGAGTGCATACTATCAGAGGGTGAATACCAAGATCTACATCCTGTACGGCCCATTGTGCTCTTCACGAGCCAGCTGCAGACACTGAGCGTATTGTTGGGATAATATAGGAGGACGTCTTACCTCTTTTAACTCCATATCATTCTCACAGTCAATCAGTGTCTGTTTAATGATGTAAAACTTCACAGAATGGATCAAGGAGAGAAATGTATTAGTTTCCAAATAAGAAAGTGATCAAAGAGTCAAGGACAATTGAGCAGGAATATAAATTATTTAACAAATTAGTCATTTGGGACAGGTTTCTGGGCTTTCTTTATGAAACGAGTTAGCTGTTACCTGAAAGCAGATGTTCATGTTAACAAACTGCAGAAGAAATACCAATTTATAGCTCCATAGCCTCCTATTTAGAGAGTCTTACACACTGTGTTGAGGTTTATGTTATTTTTATTAAATGCTTTATGTACAAATACAGATTACACACAGGACAAAGCACAAGTTAGAAATGACACACTGCACATTGCTGATTGCTTTCAAACCAAACAGAAGAATGTGTTTTACACGATAACGACCTCACATCTCATATCATTTAAAGTCACAGTACAACTTAGGCTAACTTTAGTCTGTGGTATCAACTCAGTTTTATCATGAAGTCATCAGAGGTTCATATAGCCATCACTTATGGGGAAACTTGAGGTTTAGATTACTGAAAATTAAACATTTTTATGAGAAATATTCAGGTTATTTAGTCACTTTGCATTCACGTCTTCATTTCTGGAAAAGGTTGGGTTTTCATAATGTTTTTTGTGTGCAAATCCTGCAACAAATTAAAGCCACGCCTGGAATCAAACAGGAAGTGAAAGTTCTGCAAACCAACTCTGATCTGCAGGTGCTTCAAAAGATAAACTAACCACAAAACTGCTCTCTATTTATTTCCCCGAAGCCAAACAATGAACACATTTGTGGTCTTGAAAAAGCCGGCCTGTATCTCAAAAGGTTATGTTTTCACTATATGGTATTAGTCTGGATAAGATCCACTTAAACCAGACTGAGCCCACAGCCAGACCAATCCGTGAACTGTGGCGAAAGGTGACGAAGGTTGAAAAAAATCATTTTAAATTTGAAGTTACATTTGCTCCGCAGCTCTAGCTGGTTAAAGACCCATCCTGCCTGGTAGGTAATTTATGATGATCCACAATAAGCTGAGCTGGGTTTGTGTGCCGTTCTCTTTTAGGCTACTAAATAAGGAAACACTGTCTATGTTTTGAATAACCATCAAAAAAGGTTCTCCCTACTTTTAGCTCTTGCATGGGTGCAATCAAGGACTTTTGTCGACCTGCAGGGGGCAACTAAATTGTTAAGAATTTGACTTTTGTGCCTTGTTGTTGTCGGCCATGAGATGTCGCACAACGTCACGACAAAGAGACTGTCAGAATCCTCTAAAATCTCTAATCTGAGTTCCTCGAATGGCAACAATATTGTACATGTGTTGGATAATAACCTTGATAATATATGCAATGAATGGAAAGTAATTTGTCAACATCTGAGTCATAACTTAAAAGAGAAAATCTGCATTTTATTGTCAAAAAATTAAAGAAATGGAATGGAAAGAGGTGGAATGAAGGATATTTAAACAGCCAATTATTTAAAAAAATCCTCCTGTTCATGTATGAATATGGATGAATGTCTCTTTTCATTTCCTCTTTAAATTAAAGAAAGGACTGTCCTGAATACTGTAATTAGTTAAGTTTCTGGATTTATGGGCTTTATGGGGTTACTTTTTATTTCAATTTCTAAAGGAGACAACAACAAAAAAAGCAGATGTTACAACATTTTATGAGGAATTAAAAAATAGATTTATAAAAAGTTTAAAATTGGAGGTCACATATCTGGAGCACCTTCAGTATCTACCATAGGGCTGTTTTCTGTAGCCCCCTCTTGTCAGCCGTAAAACTGGGGCTTTGAGGCTGGGACGGGTAGTCGCCCACTCCTCCTCTGCAAAGACAGTTAAACACACATTGTAGAAAGCTGCTGTATCAACCGTGCTGTCGGGGTGTCGTATACTTTCCTCTCACCACCCATTTAACCAAAGACAAGCAAATTCAAGCGAGTAAATTCTATCCCAGGTGCTATAGAGGCTTCTCTCCACAGAAAATTAATTTCATAAGCACTTCGCCCTCTGTTGGACCCACACTGAGATCTGACTGACTCCTTCCTTCGAGCCAAATTACATAAAGACGGCCACCTCTGCTCCATGGCACATTGCACCGCTTCCAAATAAGAAAGTGTTTATGGAGCAGAAAATCAAATCATTGCCCCCTTAGTTTTTGGTTTGGTCCAACCTCAACACCCTGGTGCACAATTCATTGAGCTGAAAATGAATGAGCCTGCAAACCCGCTGTGGCAACCAGCTTATCGCCGCTGTCATGTGACATCCTTGTAACTCCACTTTTGGTCATTTCTAAAACTCTTGCATGAATTAAAGCTTCTAGTTTTGATTAACCATTTGAGTACATCTGAATACTCTGTTGCTTATCTGACTGCAGTGTTGTGTGCACAGCAGAAGTTACTAAGCCAATAGTCGCAGCTTTTCTGGAGTAAGCCCCGTGAGGGCACATATCCAAAAGGCAAAACACTCCACCTTTACAACGGGCATCGGTTCGCCCCCTGAGCTTCCACTGGCACATTTACTGTTCGAGCCAAATGCAGCTTGCAGCCAGGAAGGTAGGAGGGGTGGTGCATGCAGGAGCGGCCCCCTGGGTGGCGATGATTTGAAGTGGGCTGGAACCACAAGGCGTTTACCTTTTTGTTTCTCTGCTTCACAACATCTATTCAATATCAGTGCAGCAGCAGTCAGGATTGTGTGGCAGAGACTTATTTTCTCGTCAGGAAGGAATTTAAATAAGGTCCAAGGATGTTTCTTAAAAAGTCTGCTTTTAAAATCTTACATTGTGTCTACACATTTGACAAATTACATTTAACAAAAGAGTCAAATTACTGTCGCTTTTGTGAAGTATTACTGGCTTAATGTCGGGTACAAGGATAGCACTGGAAATGTTTAGCAGACTAATTGCACAATGAATGGGTTGCAGATATTGCTCTCGTGAATATACTGATGTGAGTAGATATTGTACAACCTAATGCTGGACAGTCATGACCAAATAACCAATTTATAATTGTCTTGATTATCTGACTAATAGTTTGGTCTATAATGTCAGAAAATCATGAAAAAAAAATCACAATTTATCACAATCACAATTTACTAAAGCACATGGTAACAACTTGCTTGTTTGTCGGTCCAACAGTCCAAAACCCAAAGATGTTCAATTATCAACATAAAAAAACTTATAAAATAACCAACTCATTATTTAAGCTCTAACTGTGTGATTATAACGGTTTTCCTTTTGCTCTGTTAGAAGTAGACTCGTAGTTGGATCCATGTCCAACTCGCAAAAACGAAGTTCTGCTTCGTACAAAGTAAGCAGTACTTACCATAGTTGTTGTAGGATTCATCACTGGTTCCATGTGCATATTCATAATATTCTGAAATGCTAAACAGACAAAAACGGTAACATCAGTCAAAAATATTTTTTTCTGAAAGAATTAAGACAAGATAAATAGTATTTTAGTATACATAAGGTTGCCATTATTCTATAGTTTCATTATCATCTCCAAATACTGTCTTTAAAAACAGGTCACAAATCTATATTTTTAAATATAAATAAAGCTGAGTTATTTCCGAAAACAGCTTGGCACCTTTTGAGCAAACATTCCTCAAACGGTTGTACATTTGTTGGGGACTATTTTCTGCTGTAGATAAATAAACATCTGGTGCTTCAGTGAGTATTTACAGCAGCAGGACAGTGTAAGTGGGATTAACTACAGTGCGCATGTTGCTCACTGATGTGTTTTAATAGTTTTTGGACGACAGTGGAGCTCAATGGCGCAGAGGACTAAGATGTATCAGGTTTTAGATCAACATATGATACGTGTTAGTTGGAACAATTCATTGCACAATAACAAACATAAATATCATCAGGCGTATCCTTTTATCAAATTAAAGATACAAAGTGCTAATTCATGGTTCAGACTTAATGTTCTGTGTCAACAAAGTAAGTCAAGTGGAGGTCTTAATGTCTTATTAATGAACACATGTCAAGCTGAGATGTACAGCTGGTGACAGTGGACCTTTCACAGGCAGTATTGTAAGTAACCGTAGACAGATGGTGATTGGAAAAAATGCTTTGTTGTTTATCCATGTGTGTGTGTGTGTGTGTGTGTGTGTGTGTGTGTGTGTGTGTGTGTGTGTGTGTGTGTGTGTAAACATCACCTCTTTGACTGATTGCTGTAGTTATCTTCATAGGCTTCGTAACTCTCGTCATCATATTCCCCACCATACCCATCATCGAAGCCCTGTGAGAAAACACGCAGTTAGCATTAAAGTCTCCTCATCTCTATCCAGTCTGACTGGTTAGAGGTGAATATAAAAACAATCAATGCTTAGTTCCTCAGGCAAAGTCCATTACTTTATGTCCACAATAAGAGAGGAAACAGGGGGAAAAAAAATCATGTCCAACAGAGATTATTGATTAAAGCTTGCAGGAGAGCATCTCTCACTAGTGGAGCCTAATAGACACTTTCTGCTTCTTAAACCGCAATATGGATCTCAACTATTGATAAGTGGCTACTTGAGAAACAAGCACAAAAAGCCAGCGAGTAACTGCAGACTTGTTCAATAACAACACAAATGGCAAAACAGCATGCGGCAAACAGTCAACGACTTTCTAAATGTGTGTACAGTTGTACATGCTTTGCAGAATGTCTCTCCTCCTGTAAGTATTGGTTACCAGATCTGTGCAGCTGTGAAACAGATAAAACACCAATACAGTGTATTACACTTGTTTCTATAGCTCTCATAAACACATATCACTGTTGCTCTCTCCCAAAACAGAAGAAACAGCCTCTGTTGTGTTTTATGAGGAAACTGAGACATTATCAGTATTGCAAACTAATGGCAATAAGCTATCAATAGGTAGTTTATTTATGTGTTTTTTTGTCAAACGGACAGAATGTCTCCAGTGTAAATCCCATCTGTGTTGAGGCTCAGACTGTTTTATCCGCCCCAGTAATCCGGTTAATGAGTGTTCACATCTACAGCGGACCTACAAGTAACCTGGTTTTGGAACCATTGAAGCAAACATTGATCCTTGTGGCATGTAAACGTCTCTCTCCTGAAGTTGCTGCTCCTTTTTATATATTTTCCTTAATCACTGGTGGACTTGATGGTGTCATTACCACTGGGGACAGGTTGGACATGTTCCTCTCACTTTTCAAAATCCAATTTTGCTCCATGTCACTTTTACAGTTTCAGTTGATTTACTCCTAAAGTCTCTCTAAACAGAACAATATCCTTGGACTGTCCTGTTGCCAAAACCCAGATCAAGAGAGGAGTTGCTATGCTTTCCATAATGACTGTGCACGCTCAGCAATTAAGTTGTATGAGCAGGAGTGAGTGCTTTTGGGCATTAATGCCCTGGCTGGAGTTTTTTTTAAACAAAAAACATAATTCATCCTTTTGTTTACTTATTTATAGTTCGTACTCCTAAACATATTCTGGAATTGAACATAAATCAAAGAAAAGGCACTAAAGGACACACATCCCTTATAGGGTATAGCATTATTAATCATAAACTATTCATCATCAGGTCTCTAACAAGGAAACTAAAACGTGTTATTGGTTAGTACAATAATAAAGCAGCAATTTACATTAGATGTATAATTCATATCCAATTGTCACACAGCACAATAACCACTTTCATAATAATTTGTTATTTGCTAGATGTACTGTAGGTCAATAGATGAATATAAATCTGAATAACCCCTAAACTGGAGCAAGGCCAAAGTGTGTGCAGAACAGTGCAACTCTTGTAATTGTTGGATATTGTTCAATGAAAGATATTTAGTGGAATTTGAAGTGCGTACCTTTCTTTTTCATCATGATCTAATCTCTTCTAATCCTTTCCAAGCTTGCTATTTCAAATCTAGCTCCACCATGATGCATTAAAGTGCTCACTTTCTTTTAGAGATCGAATATATATTTAAAATCAGCAGAATTAAATTAAACTGGATTATGGCAGATACCTGCCTGTAACAATAGAGTAATAGCATTTTGCTTTTGGTATGGCTACCTTTGGTAATGTGTATAACACCAGAGCAGACACAACAGTGTGAAGAACACAAAGGAAATGACATTCAAGGCACACATTCTCCCTCTCCTTTTGGGTAATGCTGGTTCCAACAGCTCTGGTTACTGTGTGGCTTTATTTGTGTGAACATGAATTTGACTAAATTAAAGTGAGGGATTATGTCAGGGATTAAGTTGTTCAGGGGATCCAATACTTCTCATTTTCTTGCATGAGTCTTTCTCTACAAAGGAAGAGTCAAAAACCTGCGTATCTCAGTAATTGACTGTTTTGTTAGCAATCCCATATGACAAATCGCTCCACACTGGACTGTAAATGTAAAGCGATCGGTGGATTCATTTCAGTCAAATGAATTCTAAAAATAAACCTTCAGTCAAACCTTCAGAATTACAGGAATGAAAGGTAATGTAAAACTTGTCTTCCACTTTTTTTTTTTTTTTACCAATGACCTATAATACAGTTTTTTCTGAATGCTTAAACACTAACAGTGATTCTTGAAGCACGATTTCTGAAACCATTAACACTTTTAGCCAATGCATTTACCAAGTGTGCCAAACTGAATGCACGTTCTCTGCTTTACACTCAGTTTATAATTTTATAACACACTTTTTGCAAAACGGTAAACACAAACCACTGCTTTACACTCAGTTTATAATTTTATAACACACTTCTAGCAAAACTGTAAACATTTTGCCAATTGCTTTTCCACATTGACACATGTGAACACACTTTTAGATAATGAGTTCACTTACAAATCAGAGCTTGAGCACTATAAATAGGCCACAGGTAAACATTTGGTTTGGACAACAATGGAGGCCAATATTGGACAGAGAGTAAGAGGGGTGAGAATTAGAGGCGGAGGAGGAGGAGAAGAAGTAAGAGGAGGAGGAGGAGGAGGAGGAGAAGAAGTAAGAGGAGAAGGAAGAGGTGAAGTAGGACGGGGGATAAGAAGAGGACGGGGAAGAGGAAGAGGAAGAGGAAGGGGAGTCAGGAACACAATAACTGATGAGATCAGAGCGACTGTGGTTGACCATGTTGTCAACCATGGGATGACCATGAGGGAGGCTGGGCAACGGGTTCAACCAAATCTGAGCCGCTATACTGTTGCAGGTATCATCCGGATATTTCGAAATGAGAACCGGTAAGTAACTGTAAGTGCTGTAGACTTACTGGTACAGTAATATGTACTGTACTTTCATAATGAGAAGGATCTATCACTAAAACCATTTACGTAAATGTTTTTACAGAACTGCAAGAAAACCAATATCTGGTGGAAGAGGTCGACTTTTCACCCCAGAGCAGGAGACCCACATTGTAAATATGGTCATTGCAAATAACTGCATCAGACTCCGAGAACTGCAGGTCCACATACTAGCAGACAACACCATATTCCAAAACGTCAACAGAGTGAGTCTCTCTGCACTGTCTCGTCTACTGAAACGCAATAGGATTAGGATGAAGCAGCTGTACAGAGTCCCTTTTGAAAGAAACACAGACCGTGTAAAACAACTGAGATATGAATATGTGCAGGTAAGCTATACTATCCTATCATTGGTACTGGATCTGGAAGTGTATGGTGCTACATCATATTGACTGATCCCTGTCTTTTCGTACTGTGCTACATTGTTTTGTCTTGTCTCTTTCAGAGAGTCATGGAGCTAGATGCAGATGCAGTAAATCATGAGCTAATATATGTGGACGAGGCAGGTTTCAACCTTGCAAAAACAAGGGGCCGCGGCAGAAATATCATCGGACACCGTGCCATCATCAACGTCCCGGGACAACGTGGTGGCAACATAACAATGTGTGCGGCTATTAGTCAAAACGGCGTCCTTCACCATCATGCAATCCTAGGCCCATACAACACTGCACACATTATCACTTTTCTGGACACCCTCCACAATAGACTAATTCCCAATGACCAGGGGCCAGAGCAGCTCAGGTACGTTATCATCTGGGACAATGTTAGTTTCCACCGGGCTGCTCTGGTCTGCAATTGGTTCACAGGTCACCCACTTTTCATGGCACTCAATCTCCCCCCATACTCTCCGTTCTTGAATCCTATTGAGGAATTCTTCTCTGCATGGCGTTGGAAGGTGTATGATCGCCAGCCCCACCAACGCATACCCCTTCTACAGGCAATGGAGGAGGCTTGTGGCGACATCGATCAGGGGTCATGCCAGGGCTGGATACGACACTCCAGGCGATACTTTCCACGCTGCCTAGCTCAAGACAACATCGCATGTGATGTAGATGAAGTCTTATGGCCAGACCCACACAGAAGGCGAGATTTTGCCTCCTGTGGTCTGGCCACACAGAAGGCAAAATCTCGAGTTTTTTTCTGCTCTTTTTTTTTCTAACACAAATGTTATTGTTTTCTTCTACTGCGCTTTTGTTTGTTGTTTGAGTGTTAGGAACAAAAATTAAACTTTTCTTATTTGTACGCATTTGGATACCTGTGTGTGTATGTGTGTTTACTACACAGAAAAAGCAAAAGCCACAAGTGTTTTTCATTTATACTATCAGTGTGTAGTTGGTGCTTCATGTGCTTATTCAAATGATGGTTTGTGTGTACTGTATTGACACAAAAACAAATGTTTTTCAAAGAGTTTGAAGAGTTTTGCAAGAATTGTTTGCTTTTGCAAGAGATATATAATGTTTTGCTGGTTTGGTGTAAGGTTTTGTGGTTAGTGTGTAGAGATTTGCAAAAATAGCCTATAGTTTCAAAGATAGTGCCTAAGCAATCAGAAAAAACTGTAATATGCATGCTTTGGCTTCCTTTAGACATATAATACATATCTTATGGTGTTTTTAGTACATTAGATATGAAATAAATAACTACATAACCCTCTATGGCATGACTTTTTATTTTGGGGGGTAAAAAATATTTCATCCCATTTTTGGGGAGCTTGGGGCTCCCTGATACAATATCAATCATAAAATGTATGGCCCCCCCACCCCTCAACTAAATTTGGGTTTGTTGCCTCAGGGCAACACTGCTACGAGGGTACTGAAACACCAAGGGTTTCTCTTGTAAATATAATAAGTGGAATAAGTCAAACAAGCAATGTATGCAATTAGAAAGAGTTCATTTTGACAATCCAAACAATGACAAATGACAAAATGAAATTACCAACACTGTATGTACACAATCCACATACAAAACAAGTGTGTGTGTGTGTGTGTGTGTGTGTGTGTGTGTGTGTGTGTGTGTGTGTGTGTGTGTGTGTGTGCTCAGCGTGCGTGTGTTCAGTATGTGTGTGTGTGCTTGTGTTCAGTGTGTGTGTGTGTGTGTGTGTGTGTGTGCGCGTGCTTGTGTTCAGTGTGTGTGTGTGTGTGTGTGGGTGCTTGTGTTCAGTGTGTGTGCTTGTTTGTGTGTGCTTGTGTTCACTGTGTGTGTGCTTGTGTTCAGTGTGTGTGCTTGTGTTCAGTGTGTGTGCTTGTGTTCAGTGTGTGTGTGATTGTGTTCAGTGTGTGTGTGATTGTGTTCAGTGTGTGTGCTTGTGTTCAGTGTGTGTGTGCTTGTGTGCTTGTGTTCAGTGTGTGTGCTTGTGTTCAGTGTGTGTGTGATTGTGTTCAGTGTGTGTGTGATTGTGTTCAGTGTGTGTGCTTGTGTTCAGTGTGTGTGTGTGTTCAGTGTGTGTGCGCTTGTGTTCAGTGTGTGTGTGCTTGTGTTCAGTGTGTGTGTGTGTGTGATTGTGTTCAGTGTGTGTGTGTGTGTGATTGTGTTCAGTGTGTGTGTGTGTGTGTGTGTGTGCTTGTGTTCAGTGTGTGTGTGTGTGTGTGTTCAGTCTGTGTGTGTTCCTGTGTCCATTCCCTGTCAATTTCAGTAGTTAGTAAAGCAGAAACATTGACTATGGTCATAATTATGCACCTGGGCACATCTCCACACTACAGCATGATAGCCTGAACAAAAGTGGTCTAACTGCGCAGTGTTGCCCTGAGGCAACGAACCAAAAAACACAATTTTAGAAAAGAAATATTAACACAATAAGTATTTAAACTATCAAAGATACTTCTTGACATATTCATGCACATGTAAAAATAATAATTAAGAAGTTATTTCAATTTAAACAGGTTAAAAAGTTAGATTTATCTCACTGATTTGTGGCACTGTGTCCCATGCAGCTGGGCAGCCGGAAAAGAAGGCTTCACCCCAAGAGAAAAGGTCACACCCACTTTGGGCCCTCATTTGATTGGATACAGACATATCTGGTGACATTATATACATTGTGTTTAATAAAAAAAAAATGAAAGGGGCAGTGTAAGGTCCAAAAAGGTGGTTCGTTGCCTGAGGGCAACAGTATGCCATCGAGGGATAAATAATAGAGACTGTGAATTATTTTGAACACATCATGCCTCAGCATACTGTTCGTACTTGTTTGTTTACTGGAAGTGTGTGTGTGTGTGTGTGTGTGTGTGTGTGTATTAAGCCCACCATGAGAAAGGTATTAGTTTAGTTATGGTTAGGATAGTTTCCTCTAAACGGTTGAATTTTATTTTAAAATCAAAAAGCTTTTAGATCCAGGTGAGGCTAACTAGTGTAAAACTGGATTTCTGGTCATATAAATAATTGTGATGTAAGTAATGGTTAATTAACAGAACAGTAAGGACTGATTAAACTGTGTTTTTTATCTGCTCTATGCAAACTGAAAGTGTTAGCATGTCCGGCAAAACAACTTATAGCGGCTGACTAGCACACTGACAGTGTTAAGCTACAGTAGCGTTAGAAAAGAGCCGAGCGTTTCTTCCAAAGCAACTGAGCATATACAGTATATTAGGTTACAATGCTATTATGGAGGGCTACAGGATACAGGAAAAGCCCCATTCAGGAGGAGCTAAATTGTCTGCCTGCCTTTGTGTCTGCAGCACCATTTAGTTTTCAGCATAGCACAAATTTGGTTAAAATGTTTTCTAAAAACTGTAGAACTGTAGAGTTTTTTGGTCAAACTCTACATTAATGGTTCCAGATGACAGGATTTATATAAACACAAATGTTTTAAATACAAGCTACGACTAGGTGCTATGTGTAAATAGCCAGGCTCCTAATTAATGAGGCCTGATTCCTCGAGTTTGACTCATCTGTAAAAACAATTAACACCGGTCCGTTTTAACAAGGCAGAGGAAATAAATCAAATGTTAACATAAGGGTGGAGAGTGCTCGCTCAGTGTAATTAGGACAGTGAGAACCTAGAGGCCCTTAGCACTGTGCTTCATTATCAATTGACAACCTGTATGTCCCCTGACAGTGACTGATCTTCTTAGGGAGGTGCCGGTGAATGCCTCTCCATGCAGCAGAATAGGGAGGAAAATGAGATTTGCAGCCTTTTGTCTCAGTGAATAGATGCTGCTCTTCACTGCTTACCTGCAAATGCAATCAGCGTGAACCTTTTGTTGTCGGCTGAACGCATATGAGTTTACTTTTACATATATTTTCTGGGTCGTGTTTCAATTTGAGAAATGGGCAGGTGTAATAATTGAGATCGATCTTTTTGCTTTCAAGAACAGTGAATTAAACAATGTAATATTCATCATATTGGCTCAACAAAAAAATAAACAAGCAAGTACTTCTCAATCTTCAGATGTTAGATATTGTGTTTCTTGGCGTGCTACTTCCCTCACACTGGGCTTCAGTCCCTGTTGGTACAAATGCCACCATTATGCATTCTACCGGAGTTTTTCTTCTGTTAAATAATCAAGTAGAAGTGTGTCACACATCTATTTTAATAAACAGGAGAGTTCTGCATGGACAATTTCCATAATTAATCTAACAAATGTGAACTCAGCAGTGTATCTGAACCCATTGTTATAAAGCAATTACAGCAGATGTGTATAAAGGTGGCCTGAGAAACCGCTCTCCTTTAAGATATATACAGAATCTCACGCATATTTTATGTTCACGAAATAGATGATATGGGGAGAATTTTTCCCCCATTTCAAAAGGGTGTCCTTTTGCTTTTCCCACAGTAGATAGATTAGATTTTTTTCTTCAAAGCCTCCCAAAGCTCTGTGTTTAATCACATTATGGCATTTCCCGCACTGCCTCGGTATGGTTGCAGGGCTCAGGTTTAAAAACCAAGCTATGCGTTTCAATTTTTACCAGCAATTTGTACAATTCATGGTCTGTTGTCAGGGACAGAATCCTGCATCACTCTCCAGATTCCTCTCTTCTATCATCTGCTCCGACATTAAAAGATAAGATTTGATCCAGATGGTATTTGATCTTTAACATTAAACTGAGGCCACGGTCCCAGTCTATACAAAATGCTATCAATCCCATCTTTAATCTTTCCTTTTGCACTTTTCTCACAGAGGAACGTATACTGATTACAGTGAAATGTCTCACTGTCGCTCAAAAGGGACCAGTATGCTCTCTGGGTTGCTTTCCCCTTTCAGAAGTGTTCGCACATTAACAGTTGTATTGTGATATAGCGTTTACATTTATTTTATAGAGCACCACATTGTTGGGTTTCTATCTCAAACGCTCCCACACTGGTTTCTGGGCGAGGTGTGTTAGCTGCAGCTCTGGGGGAATGCATGCTTTGAACGGGCGACTTGCTGAGGCAGCTCATGCAAATTGATGTATTTGTCTAATCAATGACATCGATTATGTCGACCGATTGACCCAGCCCTACTATGAAGCTCTATGGCACACAGGAATACGATAAATCAGGCTTTGGCTACACAGACGATTCTTTTTAGTCTTAACTTATTGTTTGTTTTGTTTTTTCAATGGAATTTGTTGACAACACAAAGATGGAATACCTATAGTCTTATCCTTTAACCACACTAAACACGTAGATCTCATTCAATTTGTTCTTGAATTCTTTCACAGTATTATGTCAAAAACAACACTGAGCAGTACACATCTGTGTTTGCTGTAGGCAAAGCTGTTTTAAATGGTTTCAGACTGCTCGACGAGGGAAGTATTGCAGCACTCTGTACACCTGCAAGGCAAAACTTGAGTCATTGCGAAAACAACTTCACTCCAGGGTGAACATAGTGCTGATGTAAAGGATGTAGCAAGGTGAGATTTGCGTGAGAGAGAGAGATAACACCAGATGTTCATGAACTATAAAGCAACTACAATTATCACCTCACTGTTGTATTCCTCCGCCAACGAGTCATGTTTCAGCTGACATCCATATCTGTCCAAAATATCATCCTCTAGACATTTGTGGGAAACTGTCACAATTATCATATCAATTATTGAGTTATGTGAGGCACAGTAGATAGTCGAGTTCAATAGCACAACTCTGAGACAGGTGGTAGGCAAAGTTCTTTAGTGGGGTATTCAGGCAGGGGTCAAAACCAGGAGATCAGTCAAACAAGCAAACAAATCCGACAAGGGGCAGGCAAAAATCCACGGTACACTAGACAGGCAAAAACGGGGTCAGAACAGGCAGGCAAAGAGAGGGATACGCTGGAGAGTTTGGCACAAAGGACAAGACAATCTGGCAGAGGACACGTGCAAGTGAGGGGACCTAAATAGTGAGCTAATGAGGGAACGGGCTGCAGGTGAGATGGGTGTGAGGGCCAGGTGACGGTGATGAGGGGTAATCAGACGTGGGTGGTAGGATCTGGAATGACAGGAGAGTGGTTAGAAATGACAGACAGGATGAAAAACACTTAATATGACGGGGAATCCGTGACAAGTTATGTGATTGTGTGGTCACGGTGACCTTTGACCACCCAATCAGTTCATCTTTTAGTTCAAGTGGACGTTTGAAGATATTCCCTCAAGGCGTTCCTCAGATATCGCGCTCATGAGAATGGACCAGACATGAGGTCACAGTGACCTTGAAATTTGACATTTGACCATCAGCATCAGTTCACCCCTGAGTCCAGGCTGACATTTCTGCCAAATTTGAAGATATGAAGAAGGCGTTTCAGAGATATGGGACAGACATGGGGTCACACTGTCTGTGACCTTTGACCTCCAAAATCGAATCAGTGTCTAAGAGGTGTCCCCCAGGCTATGGCTGGGCGATTATTCAAGATGATACCATATTGTGATGAAATCATATATTGAGATATCGTGATATATAATTACGTTGTCTTAATTGATTATAACAAGCACATTAACTCAGCTTTCTGCTTCTGGTGATACCACAGTGTACTCAGATCAACATATTGTCTTCATCTGATTACTATGTGTTTGTGTGCATGCATGTAAACGTAAACAGTGAATAGCTGGAAATATATATTCATTAGTCTCTAAGAGTTATCTCTCATACACTATTTATTTATTTATTGAATGACCAGAAAACAACGTGTATAAGCGAAGACACATCTATTGAACATTTGTTTCTCAAAGACAAATACAGGATGTAGCAACAAAGGGAAATCTATTGCTGCTGATGTATTATTGTGTTTCAACAGATTGTACAGCATCTTGTAAGCTCAGTGATTGAAAAAGCAAACAAACCAGGACCTTTTGTATAAAGAGGTCGTGCTACATTCTGGAAACATTCTGGAAGGAAATTGTGTAATGTAGTAGGAAAAAAAAAGAAGCAAAGTGAGATATGAGGGAAGAAAATGTTCAGGACAAACTCATCTTTCCATAATCCCCTAGTCTCTGCGCTCCCACCCTTCTTTCCAACCTCCAATTACAAAGAGAAGAAATGCCTCGCTTTTTACTCCTCAGAAATATACAGGCTCTACATCAGAACTCAATTTGGTTTGGTAATGAGACTGCGCTTGTGCATTTCCCCATGCAGACAGCCCAATCTTCAATTGCCAGCACACATGGGGGCTTTGCTTAGCAGGAAGGCTCTGAGGAAATAGACTGGTAAAAGCGTTGCCTTTTTTCATTTGGATGAAACTTTGAGCTCACCGTGTGTTGTCTTTTCAAAATGACCTTGAGATATTCTCAAGATCTGAGGACAAGCATACTTTTAACTCAAACCTTGAGTATTCCTTTGTACGGATCCCAGCATTATTTCAAGTGAACAAAGACGTTATAGGCCATTGGTCAAGGTACTACCAACTCTCTTGTTGCATATAAATGGTGCAGCTATTCACAATGCAGAGCTTCATGTGTCAGCCAATTACTTTGTTTATGTGACACTCCGTTTCAAGGTAACTTATAGTGTTACCTAACGCACATGCTTATGTGTTTAGTATATTTGATTTTTTTCGACTATAAAACTATAAAACCCCATTTATTTTCCTGCACTTTCCACTTTTCAGGCAGCTGTTTTATTTCACCACAGAGTGAACATCTACTAGCTGCAAGCAGGCTCTGATTTAAGAGCTCATTCCAGGCACTGACATCTGGTGCTGTTACATTTTCAATACACAAGTGACCAAATTCACTTCACGCCAAAACAATGTTTGCTTATCACTTGTCCTATAAAGATGAATGTCAATGCTTTTTGGCATCAACCCTAAGGTCACATTTACATTAGCTGCATTAAATACATTGTGTTTGCCAACATCAAACGAGATGAAATAAGCAATTGACATTGACATCAACATATTCTATGAAATATGCAATTAGTAAAAATAAGTTTGCAATGTTCCAGATGCACAGCAGTTTGAAATAGCAGCTATCAGAGCAAGTGATGGACAGATTTGTCACAGCAAATAGAGCTGAAACATCTCAGCCCTCAATACAGTCAAACCTGAACTAAAATCTGCCTGTACAGTGAAAGATGCTTCGCTTACAGCTTTTTGAAGACAGGGAAAGCTAGCTGTCCCACAACAGATTGGGGCTAAAGTGACAAAGGTGAAAAGACAGTTCAGGCGACATTCAGACATTTTGCGACAGGAAGCAAAGATATTTCAATGACGAAGAGAGTTAAATGAAAAACAAAATCAATTGATGATGCCGTGTACCACATTTGAAATACTTAAAAGCCTACCATCTGAGCTAACTTTAACTTTGAACACAAATAGGACAATTGAAACCTAATCCATTGTTATTCATTGTTTAGTACAATATAAATTAGTGCTGTCAAGCGATTAAAATATTTAATCGCGATTAATCGAATTTATGTCATAGTTAACTCGCGATTAATCGCAATTAATCGCAATTTTTTTTTTTGCATTTTAATGCTCTTATCAACATGAAAAAGTGGATTGGCTTGCTTTATTTTATTGAAAAACAACTGCCAAACAGGGCGGTACAAAATAAAATCACTGCACATTTCAGGTAAACAAGGGTTTACAAAATAAAATTATAGAGTGCACCAGGCATGAAAACGGGTCAGGGGTGAAAAAGGTGAGAAGGATATTACCCCTCTAGGGGGGTCCGGGGGCATGCTCCCCCGTAAGAAAAATTTAAATATTCCATATTTTAAAGCATCAATCTGATGCATTTTGAGATGCTTTTTTTGCCAACCTGGGGAGAGCTGGAGAAACTTAACTTCAGCCATGAGTCAAAAATTATTATGGCCTCCTTACTAAGTATTATGCAAGCCATTTCATGCCAGCCTGTCACTGGTCTAACATTTACAGTATATGAGGCACAATGTGGTAAGGGAGAGCATGGCTGCCTTTGTTAGCATCATTTATATCTTTGATGCAGAGAATGCATCTGGTGAATCCCTGCCTGTTGATTTTGGAGAATACATCTCCTAGATGAAAGGACACCTCTTGCCCTTTTATTGAGACCTTGCCTTCCAGTTTTAGCCACGACCAGTTCCAGCTGCATTTCAATCCAGCTGTTTAACAATGGCTGCATCCTTCTCCCCTAACACACTCATTCTGCAAAAATAATGTTTGTATTAGTGTTAACTTCTAGTTTAGCCTTATTCAGACCTGCCAACCTTGATATATAACCTATATATTGATAAGTCATTAAATACTCGTCATGCATTATATTGCATTGCATATAATGTGTGCTGGTCAATTAGTCTAAAATTAATTTTAGACTAATTTTTACCAGCGTACTTTGACGTCAAAATGCGTATCCGCTACGCAAATTGCGTACAGGTTGGCAGGTCTGCTTATTGATAGAACGGTGGACCACTTTACCTTCTGCCTTGTCAGTCCCCTCTCCTCAAAATCTACCTCCTCAAAAACGGTAGCGTTATGCCGTGTTCACACCGGATGTGCCGCGTCCGGTGTGAACACGGCATAAGCTAATAATTTTCCACCGGAGCTTTAGCTAGCTGGCTAACGTTGCGTTCTCTCCTGCTGTGTTCAATGACTCAATTCATCAAGCTGTAGCTAACGTTAGCTAATAATTTTCCACCGGAGCTTTAGCTAGCTGGCTAACGTTGCGTTCTCTCCTGCTGTGTTCAATGTGTTCACTCGCACTCCCTTCTGGCACGCGCACCTGTTCGCAGTTCACTGAATATCATTCATTTTGCCGTATCGCGCTCACCATTCATTCATTTCAAACCGTAACGTTAGCCTAGCTTCCAAGCCCAAACGGCGTGCCTATTGTTTTGCTTCCGGTTGAGCTACATGGTGGTGCTCGCGGAAAAAAAATAATTGAAAAATTAAAATGCGTTAACGCCGTTAATAAAATTGACGGCGTTAAAATTGGTTTGCGTTAACGCCGTTAATAACGCGCTAATATGACAGCACTAATATAAATCTGCAAATCTGCACAGCTACATAAATCGGATGCTTTTGTTTTTGCTTGAGACGTGAAGGGTTTTCATGAAAAGAACATCTTTGGTTTAAGAGATAGAGAAAAATTATCCTTGCATGCAACTACATTACACTCCATGATCACTTACCAACAAAAGATGAAGATAATATATTCTTATCACCTTTTAAAAGTGGATTTGGTGGCATAGCGCTGTGGTTGAGGACACGTACAAAGCTGCGGTAACGCCGTTGGCCACACTCAGAGGCCATACTTACCATAATAACACTTCTTTAGGAGCAACAGGCGTCAGACGGCGGAGCCACGGTTTTGGACTCTGCAGCTGATGTCATCACAATTTTTAATTTGTGTTGGATAACTACGATGGCCTTCAGGAAATGTAAATAGAAGAAAGGCCAGTGTTTGGTTTGTCCGTTCTGGGCTACTGTAGAAACGGTGTAACATGGCGGACTCCTTGAAGAAGACCCACTCTTTATGTAGATATGAAGGGCTTATTCTAAGCGAATGCAGGTTAGGTTAGGCTAGTTTCAGGTGATTATACACTAATGAAAAGTTATGCATAGTATATGCCATTTCTGCTAATAGATCCCCCATAATGCGACACTGGCCCTTTAAGTCAAGCAAGTTTTTAATATTATGCTGATATAGATGTAAATCGAGGGTGGCTTATATCCAAAATCATTATAAAAAGTTTGGTATGCTTTTAAAATTAATTGAAATAAATGAATAAAATATTTTAGAAATTTTTTGCTTGCCCTAATTTTTCAAACACAAGTCCCTGAATGCCCTACCTCTCTGTGTAAAGCAAGACTCCTCCAGATCACGTGAAAGGAGATTAAACAAGTCGGATATACACACAGTTCAAGTACAATTATTACCAGCTATACTTTTCACTGTGTGCAAAGAGGATTGGACTTACATAGTCGTCGTATGATTCGTGTGTGACGGCTAACAGCGGGGGCCTGTATCCTGCCCCCCTGGGCCTCGGGGCTTTCACTTCCCTCGTTAAAACCGCCGTGGGAAGTTTGCTGTGCGCCGCTGCCGCTGTCCCCCGAGGGGCGGCAGCACTCCTTCCTGTGCCTCTGTGGCCCCTGGTGAAGCAAACAAGCAGACAAACATGGCATAAATTTTCCTAAAGAATCTCACTCCATAACATTGCAAGTTGCAGTGATGTCTGAGAAAAACTGGCATGAAGACATAAAGAAATCAGTTAAATCCCTCTCATCGCTGCATATGTGCAAGGCTGCCTCAGTCGGTGGGTGTCGTACAGTGAAACACAAGATAGCCTAAGCATGGTAAATCTTGCAATGATCAGAGGGCTCAAGAGTGTCACTTTGTGTCTTTGTCATCTCTGCAAACATGCCTGTGGGACCGTATGTATCAGGGTTCTTTCAATAACACGACAGAGCAGTGCCTAGCATGTGTTTGTCCAAAATCACACCTCCATCTGCCTGAAGCGAGAATACACCCATGTTGTAGTAAAGAGACAATAAAGGCCAAAGACATGGGCAGGCTTGAGGAATTTAAGGTGGATTGTTTCTTTTATGGAGGTGGGACTGTCCAGTAGCAGAACCACATGAACACTGCAGGGTTTGAAGGGTGGATTTAGCATCGCAAAGCCGTCTATTGTCTGCTAACTTAGCATTTTAACGGCAGCATAATGTAGGTGGGCTAGGATACCCTTTCTTCCTCTGGCACATCCTTCACTAGGTAGCAGGCCATTGTGATCCAAAAATACAGACACTCAAATGGGAATTACTGGTGCATATTTTTCATGGAGATTTACAGTAATCGCTTATCGTTGCGCCATAAGGGGAAAATCTAGGTAGAGAAGTGGTGGTGGTGACTTAAAAATGTGAGCGTCCCATGTTACTGCAAGATTTAGCTCATCCATATGTGCTGCCTTAATTAAACCTGGCTGCCATGGAAAACTGTACCTGCATGGGTAGTCCTGAGGGACCGCCACGTCTCAGGTAGATTACAGACAATTTGCTCGCGAAACGAACTTAAAAGGAGATGAGGGCCGCGTTTCACTCGAGCAGCTGCATGCATGCCAATGCCAATCAAATGCTCTCTAACACCTAAGTTGTTCTGTAGCTGGTCCCGCCTGCATCTTAAAATGACTACTACTTTTCAGTGATTGCATAACTGATTTAAAGGAAAACTACTCAACCTTTGTATGATATCAACAGTTGCTTGACATGTTGGTGATAAATACCCCTTTTAAGTTCTGCCCATTATGTGAAATGTTAGTACTGCAACTGTAAAGAAAAAATTATATTATAACATAAGTCTAGACCTAAGAGAAGTGTTTCAGAAGTGTTTTGATATGAAGCCTGCCTCAAGTCTTTAATAATAGTAGTAACCTTCAGAAACGTTTCACTTTAAGATGCCCTGATTATTGTATTAACAAAATACTCAGAGCCCTTTTCTTTGGCGCTGTATTTAGTGCTTTACCCCGTGGATGTTGCAGTTGCTGGTCGTACGCTCCTCCCCTGTGCACTCCTCCCTCTGCCCGACTCGTCGGAGCCATTGAGCAGCGAGAGCTCTCTCAGTTGCTCCTGTCGGATCTCGTCATTGTAGTCCTGCGGGAAACAAAATACAGAATTTCTCAAAAACAAGGACATTTGTCTTCCGACTGCAACAGATGCTCGCACCAGCAGCAAATGGCATGTAATCAAAATGATCTTGACACGCTCAGCAACCACATGGCGTAGCTGAGCGTTGAATACTCAACGAGGAACGTTTTCTTTTGGTGTATGTTTGGACACTTAATGCAGGGGAGGGATTACTAGTGATGTAGGACGATCAATACATACTCCTCAAAAAAAGACGTGGATTCATTGGTCGCAGTAGTTTTTGTATGATTTTCTTTTTAATAAGGCAAAGGTAAAATCATATTTTCTGTCAAGGGGTTTGTAGAACTAGTGTGAGTTTTTGACAAATTGCCTTCCGTATGACTGGAGGACAAAATAACCAACAAAAACAGATTTCCAATCATTTCCAAAACCTGTATGTTGAGAAGAACGAGAACATAAAAGGGAAATAAAAAAACAACAACCTACTTCTCACTTTCAAGCAACAGAAAAATATAGTCGGCACACAGCCGGTAATTGACAGTTTCAACAACTTTGTGAGGAATATCGTTATCTTGTGATTCTGAACCCTTTTTTCCTTAACCCGTTATCAAACAGTATGCGGATCATTATGCAACAGATAAGGGAGTGGACAAAGCAATATTCATTATCTTGTCATTGCTGTCAGATAAACAGGCTTATTTCTCAGAAACACACAAGCAAAGTCCACATGATTTGATACCTCGGGCAAAATGTTTTTAGTTGTTTTATTTTATAATGACAACAAAGCGACGGAGGCAGCAACCCAACTGCTGTCAGCCACACTTTGTGACTTGTTGGGTCTTTCCGACTGTATGACATGAGAGCAAGAAGGCCTAAAAAACTTCCTTCAGATATTTGAAAATAAATAGAGGTCACTGTAGACAAAGTCGGACCAACAATTTAGACCCAGTGTGCAAGAATTAGTTTCCAGAAATGTGAGACAGTTTAAACGTTGAAAACAATTCTCCTGGTCTACATGAATCCTTCCAAAATGGAGTGAATGACATCTTTGGGAGAGCGTTAATCCGACCAGTAAATGAACTGCACATTAATTCATGAGATATCATTCTGTGTAGAGTGCATTGATAAATGAAGGACAGACCATTAATGGGTGTGCAGGCTCTGTTCGAGGGAGATTACAGCTCACACATACACTATAATATCGGGTTCTGGTGAATTGTGTTACCCTTTATTTGCTTTAATACCTTCTTTTCATGCTACTCTGTTGATTTCCATTATATATTTATAAGCCCACCTACACCACACTAAGTCATGAGGATATCAGAGTGTTTGCCCACTCTGTGATTTGCACGTTTGTCATTGAAAGTAATCAGATCTTTAACAAAAAGCCTATTATTAGAATTCCATTATTATGTGTGACCAGCAAAGTTGTCAACTTGCTTATTCATACACCTTGCACATGTTATACCAAACGTCAGCATCATTATTTTACTTATTGTCACACTGTGTCAGCTGTCCTTTTACAGTAATAGGAAATGTGTCATACAGGGACCATATGATGAACAGATTCTGACTCACGCGTGGCACAGAAGAAGAAGAAGAAGAAGAAGAAGAAGAAGAAGAAGAAGAAGAAGAAGAAGAAAATCCTCAAGGTAGATTTCCAAAACACTTGACACACTGCACACATGTGCTTCTCTTGTTAATGAACTAACAGGGCCTGAAGCGTTCTGACGGTTTGAAGGAGACTGGCAGGGCTTTTAATTGGAAAGCTGGCAGCTTATCTAAAGCACAACAAATCTGCCAGAGCTTGTAAAAGTTGACTGGTGACAGAGGCGTTAACATGAGTAGATAAACCCCATGCTGAGGCTTCTCGGGTCAGACTGTTTGCTCACTGAGATTAACTCTGACCATGCAGGACCTTGTACACAAACGATGCCCTTCACAGAGCAAAACTTAGACTTTAAGTGGTCGGCACAGGAAGAACGGTGATACCGATTCATCTCGTGTGTGCGTCTACACCTGCTACACGTCTCTGTTGCTGGCTGTGTTGACTGATTTCATTTTCTCGACTTTATATCTCATTGATACTCGTCTGTTGGCTGCAGTTCATGAATAACTGCTCCTCTCTACTTGGACATTTTTCCTGACAAACATACAACATGAAAATAAATTCAACATTTTTGAATAATCAATCTCAGTGGAAGAGATGTGGATCTCCTCTGAGACCTGAAGGCATCTAGTGATGCGAGTCAATACATACTTCCATCAAAATATGAAATAGATAAACAAACAAAGACATCAAATCAATCCCAGTGTTTGAAGAGAATGGTTTATTGCCAAGTATGTTTGCACATACAAACATGTTAGATTGCTATTATCAGATATGAAGATGTCGGATGTATGTATGTCAGAAGATGCATTGGTTTCTTTGGAGGACAGAGCTGAGAATTCTCTGGTGATATACAGCATATTGATGAATTCAGATTGATGGCACCCTGTGATGTGAGTGAACCCATTACAATTTCCAACAGCTACCGAAATGTGTGTTGAAATGTATCCCGTGTTAGATCGGCTGACAAAATATGTCTCAGTGTCGTATCTGCATCGCTGGACGGACAGAATTTCCAAGTGTGTAATTCATCATGTTCCCATTCACAGCAGGCACACAGAACAATTGACAGGGGACACATGGTTTCATAAACATTCACTCATATTGCAGACATGACAGCCTGGGACGAGGAGTTTGTTGAAATTCCCCAAAGATTATTGAATCTGTGTCAACTTCCAAATAGAGAACACTGAGAGCATTAATATAGCAGCAAACAGCTATTTGCTATTTAAAGATACAGTGGAGTAATATGTCAACCTGAGCAGGAAATAAAGGAGCTCTCTTTCTCTCTGTGTGTTGTTATCCGGGCTTCTCCTTGCTTTGTTGACAAATACTACGCGTGCTTTTAGTGCATGTTTGTGCGCCGCTGGTTAGCTTCAGGTCAACCCTGTTAGCTCTGTCAGCATTTTTGTCGTAGTGAGTGGTATGTTTTTTAGGTGGTGGTTTGCAATAAGACCGATAGTAAAATAAGATCTTGGAGACAACGTTAATTCCTACAGCGCACACCGTGTTTAAACACTAAAGAAGGTCTGAAAACCCATCACAGTGCATGCTGTCCTGCATAACAACCTACTGAAAGATGTTCTCCTTCTCCCAAAGCACATCAGGCCAGTTGATGCAGAGGAACAGAAGCAGCTGCAGCAGATGTTAATCTGCATCTTGATATGATGTGTGTCAAGTTTTCCACTGTATGTACATAACTTTCTCATTATGCTCATTTCAGTTCCAAACAAATGAACTCGGTGATATGGACTTTGAATTCTGTATTTCGTGATGCCGGAAGTTTACATTTATGAATCTTCATTATTTGGTCCTTTGCTTGTGCATTTCACTTTATTGTGCTGCTTCGTGACCATCGCTGAATACAGAGAAGAATCACTTTTGAGGTCCTAATGCAGGAAAGCACAAGTGAACCATAGTGTGATACAACTACACCTGAGAATTGCATATTATATATATATATATATATATATATATATATATATATATATATATATATATATAGTGCATTACTAGAACAAAATCTACAACCAATGCACAGTAAAATAAAAAAAAATCGTTCTCATGTCGAGCTCTTTCAATGTTAATTCAACACAAATTGTACCTCCTTCCTGCCACAGTAAAATTGGCCCTGCATTGTTAAGACACCTGCACAGTCTGGATCTTTGCTGAACATAATAATGCAGAGGACTGTGCATACGTGCGTGCCTCTGCAACACCAGGCCAATCTTCAGAGTTGGTGCTCAGGCTCTTTCTTTGGGATTATGTGGATCAAATAGATTACATTAAATTGAAACACAAAACATACAGCTTTAATAGCATGTATATCTTCGTTTTGTCTTGAAATCAAATTAATACGACATACGTCGTTCCCCCCAAGATGAAGGCCACAAGCTCATCCAGATGAGAGCAGAAGCTTCTGTCCTTCTCCAGTGCCTCTCGCTCTCATCCTGTAAATACTGTATTCCACTGATTAGGTTCCTGTTTGCATAACTGTGAGCTGACAGCACTGACAGCCTTTCTGTAGTCAGATTTTGCTTCACGGCAGATCTGAGGGCTCCCGCTCAGAAAAGCTTTCTCTCCTCAGAGAGTCAGCGACTGATAAAGCTCACAGTCAGACAAACTGTACTTCTTGGTGGCCCGTGTGTTCAAATCCTGCTCAAGACTAAATGAATAACACGCTAATGATTCATGTGAAATTGTAATTGGAAATGGTCACACTTTTAAACGTGTGATTGTGATTCTTTTTAATAATTGTGATTTATATCATAAGGTTTTTCATAACAGAAGAAAAGAAGAATGAATTTTATAATGTTTTCCTGTTTTGTAGATATGAGCTCAGTGGGACGCAGGTTTTACTGAAGACATATTTGTCCTCAGACATCATGGGGGTGGTGCAACATTCAAATGATTTTGTTTTGGTAGAAGATGGAGCACATTTGAGTTTTTGTTTAGAGAGGAGTAGAAAGGAGTCCACAAATCCCTCACCTCAGCTCACATGCTGTGGTGCAAACTTAGATTTTCAGCTGCAACCAGCAGTGTAAGTCATTTAACTACACATGTGGCATTGTGGGAGCTACACGTCTCGTTTATTAAGCCCGCTGCATCATTTTGACCTGAGTTTGGAATTCTGAAGCATATGTCACACAAGCAGGGGTAGATGCGCCTCTGGAGCAGTGCTAGTTTCCCTGATGGCAGAGAAAAGCAGTAGTGTTGCACACCAGTTGGCTTGAATCAGGAATCAGGCATTTTTAGCATTTTTACATTTAGTTATTTTTTCCTCCTTGGCCAACAAAGTTCGGTCTACATTTCACACGCTTAGCTGACAACAAATTTATGTCAAATACATAAAAAAAGAAGTCTTAGAATTGCTCTTCTCCAACATTGTGCAACCAGGAATAGACCGTTTAAAACAAAATTGATTAAACACATTTTTCCTCCTTGTCAGTCCTGGAGCCTACATTACCCACAATGCAACACACTCTCGACGTAGCGGCCTAATGCAGCCTCGAGCTTAGCCTCAAGGGGAGATGAGCAGCTGGATAAAGGTCTCGTGAGCTCACAAACTCCACACCTCCAGATCTGTTTCATTTTAACTTTAGTCTTCGGTCCCAACAGACCAACCTCATAAATAATGCCTGATAAACTGCCTCAAGGGATGTCACTTGAAGCAGTTTATCAGACTTCATACAACTTCTTTTGGGGCCACAAAAGGATTTACAACTTATTTATTTGACATATTCAGTAGTACTCCCCAACACCAGTAAACAGTCTTTGATGTGTAAAATTGTTGGAGTTCCTCTTAAATTAATCAAATGAACAAATTTACATTATTTTGCCTTTTGGAAATATAATTACAAATAAACAACACATTAGTAAACCCATGCTGGTTATTTTTAACCAAACCAGTCCCCAATAGCAATTCACTTGAAATACCACTCTGATAACACAGTAACCATCTCCGTTCCTACACAGTGAAGCCATAAAAACAAGAAACAGCAGGACGCACCTTCCACTCTCACACTAGAGGCAGGAAACATCTGTCACTGTGGATACTGACAGATGCCTGTTGTGTTGCATTATGTGCAGTTTATTTGCAAATCCATAAGATCCCTGAAGCAGCAAGCATGTGCTGTGAAATACATGGCATGGTCTTTATTTTTTATGTTTGTTATTGACATGGTACAAGCTGAATTTAGGGACAAAGTGAGGTTTCCCCCTTTTCGAACTTCACTTAGTATTCTGGGGTTTCATGATACAATGAAAGGACAGGAATGTAAGATCTGATTAAGCAGCCAAATGTAACTTGAATTAAGGTTTTCCCCCCTCAACATTCATAAACATTTATAATAATAAACCCCCATTGGAGGTTTTAACAATGCTTTCTTGTCCAGTTATAATTTGAAGCTCTTTTGTTACTGTTAAATCTTCCTGTAGTCACCCTGTATAATTATTTCTGCTGGCATATTTTAACAAAAGAAACTGTTGTCTACCCTTAACTGTCTGTGCGTATTGAATGTGTGCACCTATTCAAAAATAAATGTATTGCAGCTAATTATGTGTGTACACTAATTATAAAGTGTTGCTGCATTCTTATTAGAAGCATTCAGAATACACAGTACCTCGTCTTTTCTCAAGTTACTACAATGAAGCGAGAGTTTAGACTTTAGATTTTTTATATTCTTGGAAAGACTGTACGGAAGTAAAGCCCTTGTAAGAACATCAACTTGCTTTCAGAAAAAGCATAAAATCCATAATGTAGACTCATGCAGCACAATTCCTCTATTAGGCTTGTCACATTTGCATTAATATTTAACAGCTTGAACTCAATAGTACACAACATGCACATTAATTATTTCCATAGTTCTCCGGGCTATAAGTTGCTGGAGTCTTGCAAGTTTTTTTCCATACTGCACTTTAATTGCTGAATACATTATTTTTAATTTGTAAATGAGGGAATGCAGTGTTGGGTAGTGGTTGTGAAACAGATACAAACGTTACGCATATCTTCCTCTTGTGTTAACAAACCCTGGATACTGTAAACTCTTTGTGTTAGTGAGCCTGGTGGGGAAATAATCAAGTCAGCAATCATGTCCGATGTCCATACACCACATGGGAATGAAAATTAAGAGGAAAAAATAATGTAAAGTATTACACTTACTGGAACTAGGAATTTTTTTATCTCCTCCAAAGCGTGACTCATGCGTGAATAGGCCTCTCCAGGTGGAGCAAAGACTTCAATTAAAACATGAAGATCATTACTCAGATGGGTGTATTTGGCCTCCCCGCTTTTCCTTAGTTCTTCTTCCTGTGAAAAAAAAGAATAAGTGAAGGATTTGAACTGTTCTCCAAAATGCATGGTGTTTAATAACATTATAATATGGTGGTAATTGTAATTTTTTGGATTAACATGTAATAACTTCACTGTTGCATAGTGACGTGTCATCAGGTATTCATTTGGAAGTCAATGTTCTTTATATTGTACAATGCAGGTTGAAGTGGAATGATTGTGACCTGTTGATTTCATCTGCAGTATGTATATATTATAACTAAATATATAATGGACAAAACATACATTTGCCATTTAATTGTATGAAAAGTGGATATGGAATGTGAACATAATGATTAATGACTATACACAGTTTGGACCAATTTCTGTTACAACTGATAATGCAAGTGGCTCTTTGTGATGATTAGACACAGCAGTGGTCAGAGTTCATGTGTATGTCAGCATGCGAACATGCTCTCAGTGACAATGACACTGTCTGCACACAATTTCCATCTAATAATTGTTTAGATATTTCAGTCTGTTTAACAGGGGGTGTTAAGGACCCAGATGCAGTACGACAGGATCCGAGAATCGTTTCGACAAGCTTTATTCCAGGCAGACCTCACAATACACAAACAGTCCAGGATCTGCTTTTGGGGAAAAAGGCCGACAGGAACCAGAGGGAGCTGAGGCAGTTCTCGTGGCCGGGGACAGAAGGCTATGGCGGCGTGCCGGGGCAGAGGCAAGGCGGGGAAGTCTAAACGGGCAGGGTCGGCAACAGGGAGAGCAGTCGGAAGGTAATTGGTGGTCCGGCATAAATGTGGAGAACGATCTGGCAGTGAGTGTGAGTGAAGCTGGGGCTTATATACCAGAGGGAGTTGGTGCATCAGAGTGAACAGGTGAGAGTGATAGAGCTGACGAGATGGGTGTGACTAACGGGTGAAGAGCATAAGCTGATGGGGTAAGTGTGACTACCAGGTGCACTGAATGAGCTGATTAGGTGAGCGCCGCAGAGTGGGCAGGTGAGAGTGATAGAGCTGACGAGGTAACACAGAAGGGAGTCAACTGTGACAGTCTGGACCAAAACGCTGGACTGCCCAGCAAACAGAGGGACATTGCCTCCCCTAGAGCCATGCGGCTAGCTCGGTTAAACATCAACATTTAGCTAAATGAAGTATTCTTGCAAAAAAAAAATGAAGAGATGTCACCAAAGTCACCACATTCATCTCTAGGAAGACGCCTTTTCCTCACTTGCATAAGAAATAACTTGACTTAATTACTGATCATCTGACAACTACAGGAAAAAATGACAAGAATAACAGACTAGATAGCAGAGCTTGGTCATAGAGTCTGGCATCGGGACACTGTTAGGTATTTTCTTTGCCCCGATAGAAATTGCATTTTGTGACAGCTTTGCAGACTCGACTTCATAACAGCTCCCGGAAATGTTTAAATGGATTGACATCTTGTGACTCAGACATGGCATACAGTTCAAGTCATGAATGTGTGGCCGCTTGCGCCAAATGGATTTGAGGGAAAAAAATCAAGGAGAATAAAATGACAGCAATAGTGCCCTTCAGAAGGCAAAAAAGGGACAAAAATGATACTGATGCTGTATCAGAAACTGCTATCACATACAGATTGAGGAGGGCTTGTGTCAGAGCCAGCTGCTTAGGGCCCCGTGGCAACCAAAAGCCCTCAAGAGCACCTGAAATATCCCACAAGAGAGCTCGACACAGACCAGGCATCCCTATACGCTCACTACGCAAGTTGTGTCGGCCCGCCTCCCTTCTTGTCAAAGCAGGTGTCAATGTTGACAACTTTGATGAGAGGATGTAGTGACAAGAAACACCAAGAGAGTGAGGAACAGCAATTAGGTAAAATTGTTTTCTCACCTCTCTAAATTTGATATCAGCAAATAACAGTAAGTTAAGCCGCTGTACCAGCATGCAATCTGTCTCCTGTCTGTCTGTCTTGCTAATCAAGCTGGCAGTGCATCGCTTGCTTCCTGCCAGACTCTTCCAGTGCTGTTCTGTGAATTTGTGTCTGACGAAAGTGAGAGTGAAATACTATTTATTATATATTGTGATGTCATGAGAGGGAGCGTCGTCAATGGGAGATACATCCCCTCCCAGTGGTTGCAGCAGAGACTACAACCCATTATGGCATCTGGTTAACGAACTACAATTCCCATAGTCAGCAGGGCAGCCGGGGCCAAGGCTGCTGGTGTGAGGGAGAACAAAGGACAGGAGCGAAGGAGAAGAAAGAGAGTTGTTATGTTACGTTAAAGACACGTCATGCGTGAACATGTGTTCATATGCGCGTGCATGAATTATTGATCCAGCAGCAGCCTGTATATGGACCACTCCAGAAAATATATGGCCGTGTTGGCCCTCATTGGCGCACATCATTTTTAAAACAAGACAATGGCTAAAGTCTCACAATCCAGGTATAGTTGCAACCCTGGATTAACACGAGATGGAAAGCAGTTAAAATGTTGATTAGCTTGGCATACTGCAGGACGATATGGAGGCGCATGCACAACTCTCAGTAAAAAAATATGAAAAAATGTATTCAACCTAGCCATAGCATAAATAGTATAATGTATAAAAGGAAATCTGGGGGATCCAGTTTGAATCGGCATGATATACAGTAGCTGAAATCGAAATTAAACATAGTATTGTTATTTAATTTACATGTTCTTTGCTTAAGTTTGTCAGAAGAGGGGATGCTGGATCATCAGCCATATAAGCACAGACTGAGTTGATCCACATCAGGTGTGCCAGTCAGACAAACAAAGCAATGACCCCTGGTGGACAGGTGAGGAATGACGTGTTTGATAAATAAAACCGCAGACACACTCAGAGATCCCTCTGTCTATGTGGTAGAAAAAAGAGAACAGAGAGGGAACAGATGCAGACGTCACCCTGACGGAGACAAACAGCAGGTGCAGTGCCATTTCTGTTTCTACATTCATTATATCGGATCACGCTCTGAACATCCCAGGAACATCCGAATTGAGAAATTGTCCAGCCATGTTTCCAGATTCACTTCATCTAATTATTACTAATTACAAAATTCCCAAACAAAAAAAACAAAAACACAATATTCTTTATATATTGCAAAATTAAAACATAGATTATTTCACATAAAGAACGTGTTTCTGAATGGTTGAACTTGACTCGCTGGATTAATGTTTTACTGAAGCTCCTCAGTGTGTTCAGTTCACCACAACACATCAGTCCTATGAATCCTTAAAGCAACAGAACTCCCCAGGATGAATGGTTAAAAAAAAGAGAGAAAAATAAAAAATGCAATGAGGTGTTCAGTTTGGATAGGTAACATTGAGTTAAAGCAAGTCTAAAGGCACTGAAGTAAACACAAATATGTCAATCCAAGCTCCTCATGCAAACTGTCTGATGACAAGATGGATTCCTATCTTAACCCAGGCCCCTCCTGCCTGGGGCTTCACACTGGCTTAAAAGGTGTAAAGTTATGTAATATGGCCTGGAGTCAGTCCTAACTGTGTTTTTAAAGGAACTGATTAAATCCTAAAATCGATTCTACACTCAACAAATAATCAGACGTGATGTCAAACCTGGAGTCGAGTTACAAATGCATATGCTACATATTTTATGTTATGACAAAATACATTTCTTTGAACATGTTTTCATTAACTCTGCCCTGCAACAATTGGGTGTTGAGTGCTTCGCTCAAGGACACCATGATTGTGGCTTTTAAGAGAAGCGAGAGTGCCACTCACCCAGCCAATTGGGTTCAAACTTTTGTCCTTGCATCACAGTTCCCTAGCCTCAAGTAAAATTCAGCTTTAATTAAAAATCACTCCTAAAATTTCAGCGGGCTTCACATTCACTGTCAGAGAGTCACTATGGATCAGATCAGAACGTGCATGTGGGCGGATGATTGTGTCTCTGAGTTGTTTTAATAGTTTGTCACTGGAATGTTTGGGAGTTTACACACAGAGCTTTACAACAGTTACCATGACTGGAGTATGCTTGCTTTTAATCCGTCAGTATTATATGTTTGCACTGCTATAAGGACTTTAGGAACTCGGAAATGATATTCTTTTTAAACCTTGCAGTGTTTTGTTTCTAGAGTGAGAAAGGTGGAACGAGGACTCTTTGCTTTAACTCCGTGCTCAAGGTGTTGTAGAGACCATATGGTGTGAGATGCTCTAATGCAAACTTCCAAACCTGAGAAATCAAATGCACCCTACCGACAAAGTGGGTGAGCTGACAGAAATGTGTGATGACAACTTGAGCTCGTAATGGGACTTTTGCTACGTTAGTACCACACTGCCTTGTGACCAGCTGGCCAGAGTGGCAGACAGACTTTCAGTCCTGACCTTTAGGTGTCAGTCTCATCACAGAGTCCTTCAGACTTTGCCCAGACTGTACAAATCAATCAATATGCACACAGAAAACAAGCTGAATCAGATCGTAACGTAGCCGGCCTTTGATAAGAAACAACGGTCAGGGGTGTATTATGTTCCTTTGTGTTGCACACAGCAACATGAATCTCTCTCAGAATCAATCTTCAAGTGAAACAAACAATACACCATGTTCGTGATAGTGGCAATTAGTAACTGATTTATTAAATAAAACAAAGTATAATCACTGCATGCATTTCAATAAACTGTTATTTTGAAAACAGTTATAGAAGCTCTTTATTTAATTTTACACACTGCGCACAAGTTAATGCAGCACACGAGTAAACTGAATGGACTTAGTGGCAGGAAGCCAAAGTTTTAAATGAGCTCTTGCTCCGGCCAAGGCACGTTCAAAAATATGATGGTAAAGAAACGTTTCAGTGCCTTTAGTCTTTGCCTGAGTACAGACTTTCTGCCTCACAATTAGGTCTGAATGGAAATTGACGCAAAAATGTATGATGGGTAATTTCTAATTATAAAGACTTACAGTTGTTAAAGAATTTGGGGCTTTATTAAGTTGTCATAGAAAAGCTTAGTCATCCAGAAGATTTCAAAATTGCACTTTTTACAGCCATACGATTAAATGCTGGAAAGGATTTATAACTACATTATAAAGCAATTTCAGTAAAAAAAATAAATATATATACTGTATGTTCTTACTTTAGTTATTATATACGTTCTTACTGCACTTGCTATACACGTCCATGAAAACTGCGGGCTACTCCATCTGATGAGGAAAATCGTGTAAAAACGATAAAAAAAATCCACAAAAGCTGCTGACTGGACCTCGTGGGGAAATTATTTTTGTCATCTGCTGTTTCAAAGGTCAAGAAGGAAATTTCCATCTCACTGATAAAATGGTGTTTCTTACTCTTGAAAAAGTTGTTATAACTAAAACGCACATTCAGCTCTACTTGTGTAGCTCCTAAAGTTAATTACATGACAACTGGGCAAACTCCAGAGTAGCTACTAAACGAGGTGAGATTGTTTTCTCAACTAAACTGCATTTAATATGTGCAAATGACCATTAGAACCACACCATATGTTTAAACCTGCAATAACTGATACTGTGGCTCCCTTAGGGGCAGCTGAAACACAACATTGACACATCAGCAGCACTTAGCGTTCATTTGGAGTTGTGTTTCTGCCACCTGATAAACATACAGTATGTCCATTCTGTCTCTTTTAGCTCTGTTTTTGGTCTCTAACAACTCCTAAAGGAGAAATCAGTCAAGCTGCTGCTAAAACAATGAGCTGAAACGATGTACTATAAAGCTCTGTAAAGCCAAGGGGAGCTGCAGATCCGGGTGTGAATTTCATAGGGGAACTCTTTCACGTTGTCATTTGATACATTTTTATCATAAAAATATCGTTATAGCCGCTTTAAAGCAGTTGTTACAGCCTCTGCATTGTTTTACCCTCAACATTCTCTTGACTTATGGAAATGCAGCTCCAGTTTCACCACAGAGGTGGTAACACTGAAGTCTTTTGTCATGTTGAGATGTCTGCATCTCTGCGACAGTAATACCAGCAGTGTAACTCTATAGCAGCACTGAGACCTGTTAAGAGCGTGAACATCAGATCCAGCAGACTGTCTGTGAACACGCTCGGGTAAGTTTGGCTCCAGGGGACTGCAAGTCAGCAGGATAAATGACTTTGGCAAAGAAATTCATTACTTTGCATTCATAATTGACTCTTACAGAATATACTATTAAACAACGCACAGAAAAACATTCCTGTTTTCTCCGACATATGTTTGTCAACTGGAAGCTATTAATTTTACTCTGCGGGTTATCCATCTCACTTAAGACTCAGATGTTGTTGGTTAGAATATTCTTCTGCACTTTGCTGGAATTTCAAGCACTTTCCTTCGGTAAATATTTCCTTTTGATTCATATCTTGGATCAGCCCAACAACTAGATGTCAACACAAATCAATATCTCACCTTGCCTTTATCCCTCATGGACCCTTTGCCGAGGATGGACATCTTCACTCCAGTCTCCTCTTGTAATCGTTTCATGGAATTTCCTCGTGGTCCCAGCAGCTTCCCGACAAAATTAAACTGTAACACAGGAGAAAAAAAGCAACCAGAATGCCTTGTCAAGGTTTTCAACGTATGTAAGAAGAGGACAACAATGTAACTGATGTGAATATAAAGGTTTCTTCTTGTTGGAAACCGATATGTTGGATGTAAAAGGTTAACCATAAAAGATGTTGGCCGAGCTTTGTATCTAATATGTACAAGAAAGTCCAAGGTCTGACTGAAAGAACTTGAATCAGTCTATTCAGCTCTAGATCACTTCACTTTTTACTTCTAAAGGATAATTCAGTGATCAAAAGTCATGTAATCAAAATCTCAGATAATACTTCTACTTCAGATTTCTAAATGGATTCTCTCTTTATTAACCATCTCAATATCATATCTCTGGAACTCTATATAGTTAAAACCAATTATTTTACTTGTGCGTGTATATACAGTACAGTATACAGTGTGTATATATATATAATTTTATTTTTCATTATTTATATAAAAATACAATTTTTATATATATCATTTAATTTTTCATCATGTTAGATACATGTTTATATCTGCATCAAAATGATTCATGTTGGACATCTATTATTAGTTATTATTAGTATTATTTAGTATTAGTATAATTTTTGTGTTATTTATATTATGTTACTCGTACTTATATATATTATTTTCATCATACTTACGTATACTTATGTCAAAATGATTCATTTCCAGTGTTACAGATGATTTACTGTCTATTAAAAAATCTAAATTTGATGACCAATAAAAAAAAGAAGATGTTTTCTGACCATTAGTCATCTATTATCAATCAATCTCAGATTCCATTCACCATCCATCATGTGAGAAAAAGCTGTAATGTGGCCTGTGATAAATCAATAGAATTGTGCTCCATGTAGCACATTCAAAGTGAATGTGAGTCTCATCTGCGGTCCCGCTTTATGTTTCCATTTGTTTACCTGAACTGTGCCCTCACTAGTCATGTTTCTTATGGCCGTTTAGGGTCATCCATGTCGTGTTGAGAAAAAAAGAAAAGGGCACATGGGCTCAAACCAATAACTGTTCCAGAGGTCAGTGCTGAGATAAAGTCAGAAAATAATGAGTTTCTTCCCAGTGGGAAATTAATGCTATCCAGATGACAAACTATCAGATTCAAGCCTCGGGGCTCTGACTATCATTTCCCGCTCACTGTGCAGCAGCTAGTGTTCATATTGAGAGAAGAAGCTCTGGGTTGTTGAAGGCACAATGCTGCTGAGATTAGTGGTGATTAATCCAGGAGGTGAAACTCACAACTGTAGTCAAATGGGTCGTTTCTGAAGAAAATATGAGCAGAAGATCAATAAGAAAACAAGATAAATGTTTACTTGAAACAAGCCCCCGAAAGCTACTTGCATTATCTCACACACAATTTTTTAAATTGTATTAAATGGTTCGACCTTCAAATGCTTGCTGGATGAGATGGTAAGAGACCACCTCCAGAGCTGAACAGGTGGTCAGCCGCCCACCACAACACACTCTGGCCAACCCTAAAATGATATTAACCTTTTCACAAAGCAGCTTCTCCCACTGTGGCTGAGCAGATAATAACTTCAGTGCCAGCTGTGTGGCTGCTGCAACTCAACTCCGACAACTGCACACTCAGCCTATTTCATGAACATCATTAACATCGCGAGTGAACGCCACATCTCAGGTTCGAGAGGCGCCACGGGACCCAGAGATGAGACATCTTTAAAAAAAATCCCTACTGCCCTTGCCTGTCCTCTGAACTGAATGATTAAGGCACCTTCGTGGATGCCTTTCTTCACAGGCGCTGCTTTGACAGGACTATCCTATAGCTGGCAGGGAGCTTGAGAGCAGATGGTCGTTGCGGCTAAGTTGAGAACGCACTCGCTGGGCGGTAGAAGAAGAGTGGCCTGTTTTCATTAAGCTAATGAATGTCTGGAGCCACTCTGCTGCTCCATGGCGAGCAATTTGGGCTTTAGAAAGGGGCACGGTTCGGTGTTAAATGAGGTTTGAAATGATGCAATGTGCCCCCTGCAGTCTCAACACTGAGAACTATGCAGACGGAAGAAGGGTGTTGTGAATACAACAATTACACACAAATAGACGTTAAACAAATATACCGGGTGCACTTATCTACTTATTTGTACTTCATAAAGTGTAATTTCTACATGAAGGACACATATTAAAAGCTTTTGTGCAGGATGAAAAACAAAGTCTACAAGGCAGGAGATGAAGATTGATTCACGTCTCATTAATGTGGTTCTGCAAACCTACTAATGCAGCTGAGTAGAGCACTTTTCACAACATCCTCAGTGACTGAGGCCTGGTCCTTAGTTGTACGTTTGAACAAGATGATTAAAAAAATAAATAAAAATCTCTTCACAACTGAGCCTATTTCCTGTGTAGCAGATGGAGCAATGCAGATTTAATTGTACGTTTTAGAAATGTATTATTTCGATTTATTGTGATATTTTTTCAGGATTATTATTTTGAACTGAACACACTTTTTCAGGATTATTATTTTGGCGTTCGGGTAGGACAATGTGAAAAGAAGTTTGCAGACAAGTGGTATTTGTGGTATTTGTGTCTTATATCTGATCCTTTGTTGTGTTATTTCCCCCCACAAAGTTGTCTCTCAAATATGAAACGCAACACTATGCCTATCTTTTTCCTGCTACAAGCAATCATTATTATATCAGGCTTTAAAAAATATGTCCACCTCTAATACAAATTCTCCTCCTATTTTAAAAATGTAATATGCTGTTGTCTGGTTTCATAAATGAGTTAAACCAGTTCAGGGATTAATTTAACTATATTTAAAATGACAATTCGACAATATTTTGGCACAAAAGAAAAAAGTCTGAGAACAGAAGAAAGGGTTATTTTATAGTTCACACTTTTCATTGTAGTTGTTCTCTGTATTCAACGCCTGGTGTTATCTGTGAGACCTTTGGAAGCACACTGACTTTCCTGAAACTGTTTTGCACCTGTAATGCACCACAACATCCCTGAGCGTGAAGTTGTTAATATTAATAAAGGCTTTGGTGAGTGAAGTCTGACCACATATGGCTTATCTTATACATAATGTAAAACAATACACTGCTGTCTATTAGATGATTTATTTATTTGATGAAAGAAACAATGCTTCTGCTGCAGGCTGTAGCATTGAATCTTTATTTCATACCCCGTCACTACAGTACAGCGCCCTACGAGACCCGAGATCTCTGTGAACACACAGTTACATCCCAGCTTGATATCAGAGCAGCACACAATAATATTTTTTCCATACACATATAATGATACTTGTAAATATTTTATATTTTCATGACCCTGATTCTATAATACTACTACATTCAAAGTAATAAAAGTGAAAGCATAAAAGCATAAAAGCAAAAATGAAAGCAACTTTTGGATGATTTAAGTACCAAACTAGCCCGTTTCCGTGCTTTAGTGTGAATTCAGTTCCATGGAAAACCTGCAAATATTGAAACTTCAGCACCTAAACTTTGTCAAGGTCCTGTTGCAATGCAGAACTAATACCACAAAAAAAATGTTTCGGCTTTTAAGTTGGAAAATGTGCACAGTGGCTACCTTTTTAATGCAGTTCACTGGGGCCAGGCAAGATTTGCAGATGTCCGGGGGCACTTACCGCCAGGTTAGCGAGCTGTGCTATTGGGGAAGTCCAGGTCCTGTCTGATAGAAGGATTAAAGCCTCAGGTAGAGGTTTATGCTTTAATGACAGCTATGGATGACTGGGCCGTGAGCGTGTCAGAGGAGTGTGTCCTCTCAGCTCCACAGACATTTCAGGAATCAGAAATGAGGAGATTTACCGTTCACCTGGTTCAATGTATCTCATATTAAGTTATGACGTTGCTTTACAGCTGTTGTCTTAGCTGAGGGTGATGTCACTAGTCAAGATAATAATAAAACAACTTCAGTATTCTTACATTTTCAGAGTTGCAATGCATTTCACAGAGAGCGTAAACAGGTTTAAGAAAAATGATAATTAAATTTGCCAGAGGTGATGATTGGGCCCCCGCACCTTTGTGCATGTCGGGTGAACTGGACGCCAACTGACACGGCCGTCAATGTCTGTGACCATTTATTTCCTGTGTTGAGTGTGTATGGTGTTTTATATATCATGTATTGCAAATATTCCACCACTTGCTGAATCCACTATGTGGCGCTATAGTGAACACGCAAAAACATGCATTATGTTGCTCTATGTGAAGTGGAGACCACTTCATGTAAACGTCGTAAATCGGATGCTGTTTGTCACATAACACTGATTTCATTTCGCCAGTAGTTGGCGCTTTGACCATGAGTGAAAATGGGGAAACGGGGGAGTGACGTTAAAAGGCCACCACGGCTACGCCATTTCATCAAATGTAAAGCTTTTGATAACTTGTAATGACAAATGTCTTGAGATTGTACTGACAACATTTTGAATTGATCTGATAAATGCCCTCGGAGAAGTTAGTTAAAGTATTGCGCCGAATAATGGGAAAAAAATAATGGGTAAATTCATAAAAAAATCTAAATGGCGGACTGTGGGGTTTGGATCATGGTCCCCAAATACTTTTTATTAAGTTCACATGTGACACATGTTCCTACAAAATCGCATACATTTAGGTGTTGGACAGTGCTCAGGCTCTTATAATTGTGTGCTCATTTGCACCAGATCCCTTTCCCACCCAACATCTTCATCACAACAAACATACAAATGTAAAAATTCCCATTTGTAAACCCTGAAGTGTCACCCAGATGGCCTAGGCCCTACACACACAGAGCCAGTGAACACAGCAAATAGTGTAATCCTTGTATATTTTAACAGATGACAAATAACTTGAGCCAAGATAAAAAAAGACGGGCAGCCAGCGACGCCAAAGTGACGCAACGCTACAAAACAATATTTCTTGCAAGTCTTTAACCAGCTACGGCCTTGAATTGACTAACGACAAACACCAATTATTTTTCACATCCCTTCCACTTTTCCAACGAATGAGGAGGCAAACCCTGCTCAAAATGCAACAAAAGAGAGGTGCACAGTCATGTTATACTGTCTGGCACAGGACATTATTGTATTTTTAGGTTTTGCTATAACCAGAAGTGCTCCCAGGCATAGTTGTTGTTGTTTTGGCAACTTTGGGGCAGTATGTTTGTGTCCATCTCATGAATGTAAGTCGGATGCTGCCTCTCCCTTTTGATTTCCACCAACTCCTTGTGAAGCTACCTGGCTCTTAGCTGCTAATTGCCGCCCTCTGTTCACCAGCTGAACTCTAACTGTCTGCTGTGGTGCTGATGAGAAGAAGGTGGGAGTGAATCAAAAATCTGAAGTTGTGGGCCTTCATGGCCAAAACAATGAGCTGAGAGACGCTACACTGCTCTCTAGAGCTAAGCGGGACTGCATAGTTGGGAGATAATTCTCTGTTAGTTAAGCACGGCAACCTTTACCATTACATGTAGTCAATCGATCCATTGTTATTGATTAGAGCAGCTTTCAAACCATGTATTCCTTTGTTTCCCCATCTTCTTGTAGCTTTCTCACCAGGTTGCAATTTGCTTTAACCTTCTCCAGTTTTCTTTCTGTTGCGCACAACATGGGGAGACATTCATGTCAATCAATAGCACAAGTGAATTTATCAAGCCTAACCCCATCTAACCCTAATTTAGGAAGAGTGTCAGGCTTTAATGCAAATTTGACTTAACGGCTAAACCATGGAATTACAACTTTCGGGTCTGTCCCATGATGCCATTGGACCCAAAAATACTTTGTCCTGGAGACATTGGGAAAGAGACGTCTTTTCTTAGATAATCAACTTCCCAGTCGGAACGCTTGAATAGCTCTTATTTAAATCATTATGTCCTAAAGGTTGTCGAATGCATCAATACCCGAATCCAGTGCTGCCGTTCATGATGTGAATAAACCCTAGAATGCGCAGCTGCGAGGCGGAGTTTAAAGAAAACGCTAGTGCGCTCGCTCCATTGTCTCCATGAATGCATGAAAAGATTGCTAGAAGATTTGGGTAATTTCATACTTGGAACTCGGACTGTTTTTGCTTCATGCCCCACTGAGTAACTTTCATATGAATGAATCGGGCGTCACCTCCTACGCTGCATCCAGTTCTCTTATTACATCCATGCACTCTATGCTGCATGCTGACGTTTAACTAGATGTTGTCACATTTCCAGTGTGAGTGGACTTTGTACTGAAACCCTGCTAGTAATTAGTATTTGATCGAGTTGGGTCATTGTATCGTTGGGGTAATTCCTAACATGGGGAGGCATTTATCTTCATTGTATCTCGTGAGCAGCATTGTGGCAGACAAAGTCATCCGACAAACACTGACTCAGTGGATTCCCAGAGTGGAACTGAGACGCTATCGTACAAAGTGCCTAATTTTAATTCACACTCTGTACTCGTTCTACTGTATTCAGCTGCTATCTAAGCAAAACACCTTTCCACATGATAGTCCTTTCTTTGGGACACTGACATCTTTCAGACAAAAATGTAATTCCTCCTTGGGTAGAGCACAGCTGCTGCACTATTTAAAGGTCACAATAACACAAGACCGATAAACTCAAAATTGAGGCATCCACAAGGACACAATTCAATTTGTTGTAGGCTGTGGACTGTATGTACCTGCCGAATGAATAGCGAAAGCACAGTATTACCCCACAAAGGTAATAGTTTTAAAAACAGCTTGTTTAAATGTGAAAACAGCAGAAATATGTCTATTTCCTCTCTAACTAAATTAAAGTGATTTTCATTATAAGGGCAGAAATCATCACACATTCTCAGTCACACACACACACACACACACACACACACACACACACACACACACACGCACCGAGTAGTCCCAGCACTGGACTCAGACAAGCAGACACTATCAGCCATTGAAAATCCATTTCATGCCCCAAGGTTATGAGATGCTAATCAAGCTGTCTCATTAAACAGCAGAGGATAAATTCTAGTTAAGCGATAATGAAAATGACTACGCAGCTTAATCATATTTTTGCTGAATAAATAGTGATCTCAGCATACAATTCCGAGGCGTCCGTAAGCGAGCTGAGTGTATCATTTGTTTACATGTCAAAATGGGACAAGTACAGATGTACCCCCTTTTCTCCCGTTAACCAAGATCACCTGTTTTCAAGGTTCCATCCCTTTTTCAGAAGAGATTAAAGAAAGCAATGGGAAGGTCACTGAAGCAGTGCGCCAAGGCCAACTTTCTTTATCTTGACAGGCTATAAAAAGACAACAAACCTAATGTCGATTTTACAGAGTGGTGCACAAAACACACATATTGTCCCCTGTGAATGAAGCATACAACCAGGGCCTGTATATAACAAGATGCATCCTCCCTCTAGGTTTTATCCTGCTGCTGCAGCTTCACCAAGTCGGTTATTTCATCTGGTTTTAGTATCTTATCAACCAGATTCATACAACAAAACATACTGTAAAAACACAGAACTAACTGAAAGCCTTTAACTTTTAATGAGAAACTGTGGTCAAATAAGTTTTTACTGGCAAGTTGGGTTCAGCATTAATCCTATTTTGAGTAAAATGTTCCTTTGTCAGCTCTCCAGCAAGTAGCTAACAATGAATTGTAGATGCTGAGAGCTGAAAGTGAATGCATTATTCAGCGAGGAAGGGTAATGTGACATGTACAATATATTATTGGTTTACCGATGCGTTGGAGTTGATTTGGGGGTGATTTTGAGAGACGATAAAGTAGCAAAATACAATATGCCAATCATGATTTTACAGTTTTACTTTTCGGGAGAGAAACTGAGGAGGGGATCCCTCTCCCAGGATGGGAAGAAGTGCAATAGATGTGTACAGAATGAACAAAATTAAATCATAGTCAATTCATATGACAGCATTATACATATAATGGGAGTAATAATAATGGAAAAGGTATTACTAATAATAATAATAACGGCAGCAGTGGACATAACAGAAGGATAAAACAGTAATAGTAAAAGTAATAATAGGTGCAAGAAAATGCTGTTATGGCAATGGTTTTGTTTGCTGTTGCCAAAATATGTTTGTAAATAACCCCATGGAAGGTTTATTGTTTTGTGTTGATTGCCTACTTTGCATTTGTCTTATTGGTTCTTGACATATGCCAAGATGTTTATATTGTATTGTTTGAAGAGTTTATAGAGGCTTTGTGCTACTTTCTCTTAAATAGATAAATTTGACCTTTTATTTTGAAAAGGTAAAAGGAAGTGCAGTTTTGTTTTATGTTTGAACTTTAACTTGATGGTACGGCGACGGAGTTTGTTGTCACGGACAGATGCGCCGTAAAAAAGTAATAATTTAATGGACCCGTATGAGGCTAATGCTCTTACGGTGGTGATAGTACAAGTTCAATGGATGTATGTTGACCCATAAAGAAGAACAATAAAGGAGTAATTTCACCAGCAGTAAGTTTCACGCCACTCTATATACGGGGATCCGTTACAGTAAGAGCAAGACCTCTCCAGCTCACCTGCTGCAAGAAGAAACACACGGATTAAAAGGACAATTTCTACAGGAAGAAACACGGATTAAAAGGACAACTTCTACTGTGGAAAGAGACACTTTTATGGAGGAAATGGATAGGGCAGCGGTGAATTGAAGACGGTGACGTGGTAAAAGTAGCAAGAAGACGGAGGAAGACTAACGGAGCTAACGAAAATGGAGGGAAACGATGCTGCTTCGCGCAGCAAGGATAAAGAGCAACAGATCGAAATCCTTCGAAAGGTAATTCAGAATTACAAGGAAATGCTAGAAAAGGAAACAGAACAAGGGGCTGTTAGACACGAATTAAAAGAGTCTTTGCAAAACAAACAGAAGATTCTTGCTGAACTTTTAAGTGATGAAGATGATGATACAGATTTAGCTCTTAGACGTCCTGAACGGGCGAGAGTTCCCACTGAAAAGATGCTAGCATACCGTAAAGAAGAGCAGAGCAAACGGATAAGGAGACTTGTTAGACTTTACGAACAGTGGAAAGCCCAAGCTCGTCAAACACGTCAGGAACTAAAATCTGAGCTAACAGAAAGTCACTTGGCATCCCTCGCAGACAATTTGGAAATAAGGAAAATGGATGTCATGAAAGTGTATGATGAATTGAGAGAGTGCGGCCCGCCTGATACTGAGCTAAGGCGTAAAGTTGATGCTTGTGCAGCAGTAACGAGTGACATTATCAAAATCTTGAACGAGAGACTGACTGGTGTAAATGGAGATTATGATACAGAATATGAAGGACGGCGCTTGCGTGAGCTACTTGAGCCCGACTATGCCCGGTCCATTTATGGCTCCTCTGCCTCAGCACTGACTAGCAGTCATCACTCCATGCACTCGAGTGTTGCAGCCAAGCGTGCAGAAGCAGCGGCGGAGTTAGCTGCTAAGGAAGCTGAATATAAGATGCTAACGGAGGAAAAGAGACAAAAGGAAAAAATTCGAGCTTTAGAGGAACAACACAGGAGGGAATTAGAAAAACACAAGGCCGAATTGGAACGATTACAAGCTGAGAAAGACTTAAAGGCCGCCCAAGCCAGACTTGAATCATATGACAGACAAGTGAGAGAGGAGTCTGATGCCCAGTCCTTTCAGTCATTTCAGGACCCTATTCCCTCCCTTCCCCCTGCAATAACGCACCCTCGCACAGTTGTCACTCCATCTCCTCCCATTGACGTATCCTGCCTAGCACAAGCTGTTCAAGACAGCATTGCTATTAACAGACTTCCAATGCCAGAGCCCACAGTATTTAATGGCAATCCAATTGACTTAGTTGAGTGGAAGGCTTCATTTATGTCCCTTATAGATAGAAAGAAGATTCCCACTACCGATAAGCTGCACTACCTCAAGAGATATGTAGGTGGCTCAGCTCACAAATGCTTAGAAGGGGCATTCTATCGTAGTGACAGCGAAGCTTACAGTGATGCTTGGAACAAGCTAAATCAAAGGTATGGCCAGCTGTTTATCATTCAAAAGGCCTTTAGAGAAAAGTTATCGAACTGGTCAAAACTACAGTCTAGAGATGCGGAAGGACTGAGAGATTTCTCAGATTTCTTAAATGCTTGTCTGCAGGCTATGCCCCATGTAAAAGGCTTAAACATCCTAAATGATTGTGAGGAAAATCAGAAGTTGATGCGGAAACTGCCAGAGTGGCTAGCCTCACGATGGAACCGGCAAGTGACACTGCGTCTCACGGAGGGAAAGGATTTCCCTAGCTTCAAGGACTTTGCCAAGTTCATGTCCGTGGAGGCCGAAACCGCCTGCAATCCAATCACCTCTTTCCTCGCTCTCCATTCAACTGAATCCTGTCAAGACAAGTGGAGCACAAGGGAAAGCAAAAGAAACAAAGCCAGCACCTTCAACACCCAAACAGTGGTGGAAAATAATAAGCAGACAACACCAAATGAAAAGGTCAAGACCCCTTGCATGCTATGCCAGGATATCGGTCATCAGCTTTGCAAATGTCCAGAATTCATGAAAAGAAAACTGGAACACAGGAGGACGTACGTCAAAGATAACAGACTGTGTTACGGATGTCTAAAACCCGGTCACAGTGCAAAGGAGTGTCGGCATCGCCACACGTGCGACTCATGCAAAGGACGACATCCCACATGTCTTCACAATGATGGCTACAGAAAAGGTGAAAACAAAGAATGGGCAAAAAGGGAAAATTCAGCGCAACGCAGTGAAACAGAACCAACATCTGCTCTGTCCCTCAATGTCACCAGCCAAGGTCAGTCAGAAAACACCTCCATGATCGTGCCAGTGTGGGTGTCAAGCGACAATAATCCACACAAAGAAAAACTTGTGTATGCCCTGCTGGATACACAAAGTGACACAACATTCATTGAGCAAGATGTAAGTAATGAACTGCAGCTCACTACTTACCCAGTTAAACTGAAACTCACGACTATGATGGGCGAAAATATGGTCTTTAAAAGTGAACGGGCATCTGGTCTGCGTGTGAGAGGTTTCAATTCCACTGTGCACATCAAACTGCCTCCTACATACACCAAAGACTGCATCCCAGTGAACAGACAACATATACCAACGCACGAAACGGCAAAAGGATGGCACCATCTCACAGCAATTGCAGACCAAATACCGCCTCTTCTTAACTGCGATGTGGGGTTACTGATAGGCTACAATTGTCCAGGAGCTCTCGTACCCAGACGTGTCATAACAGGAAAAGATGATGAATCCTTTGCCATTCTCACAGACTTAGGGTGGAGTATTGTCGGCTGTTCAGCACCTCATTCTGATGCGCAATTGCCAAACGGTCACTGTCACAGAGTAACCGTGAAGGAGCTGCCCGCAGTGACTCCAATGGATGCAATAAGAATTCTCGAGACTGATTTTAGAGACACTCAAGGAGATGACAAAACAGTCTCTCAAGAAGATTTGATTTTTCTTGACAAATTAAAGGAAAGCATAAAGACAAACAGACATGGACATTATGAAATGCCCCTTCCCTTCAGAGAGAGGCCATGTTTACCTGATAACAAGCAGCTTGCTGCTGTGAGGCTCAGTCACCTGAAAAGGAAGTTCATTGCAAATGAGAGTTACAAGAACGACTACGTTAACTACATGAAGGATATCATAGAAAGAGGTGACGCCGAGGAGGTACTCCAGGAGGGCACTCCAGGAGAAAAATGGTACATACCTCACCATGGTGTTTATCACCCCAAAAAGCCTGAAAAGCTGAGAGTAGTTTACGACTGCTCGGCAAAGTACAAGGGAAGTAGCATCAATGAACATCTTCTCCCAGGCCCAGACATGATAAACAGCCTGACAGGTGTTCTCATTCGTTTCCGACAGCATCACATTGCTCTAATGTGTGACATAGAAAAGATGTTTCATCAGTTCCATGTCTCAGAGAATGACCGTGACTTCCTACGCTTCTTATGGTGGAAGAACGGCGACCTAAGCACACCTCCCCATGAATTCAGGATGAAGGTCCATCTCTTTGGAGCCGTATCTTCACCAGGGTGTGCAAATTATGGATTAAAGCAGCTCGCTAAAGAACACAGTCACACACACCCATTAGGGTCACAGTTCATTGCCAGAGACTTTTATGTAGACGATGGCATCATTAGTGTTGAGTCTGCTGAAAAGGCCATTCAAATAGCAAAGGAGGCACGTGAGCTGTGTGCAAACAGAGGTTTACGGCTTCACAAATTTGTATCTAACAACTCTGCTGTTCTCCAGAGCATCCCCTCAACAGAACACGCCACAGACATCAAAGCAAAGGATCTCAGATTCAATGACCCAGCCTTAGAGAGAGCATTGGGAATATACTGGAACATCGAGTGTGACTGTTTCACCTTCAAGGTCTCACCAAAGAACCAGCCCGCAACACGGCGCGGCATCCTGTCATCTGTTGCCTCCATATATGACCCGCTGGGCTTCGTAGCTCCATACCTCCTCAACGGAAAGAATATTCTCCAGGAGATGTGCCATCAAGGAACAGGATGGGACGACCCAATTCCAGAGCGATTGAAGCCACGGTGGGAGAAATGGCAAGATGACCTTGTTAAACTGGAAAGGATACAGGTAGCTCGCTGCTACCAGCCAGCTGGCTTTGGAAAGGTGATAAAAACAGAACTACATCACTTCTCAGATGCCAGCACCACGGGCTACGGACAATGCACATACCTGAGACTGAAGAATGAAAGAGGAGACATTCACTGTGTTCTTCTCATGGGAAAAGCGCGCGTCTCACCGCTGAAGGTCACAACTATACCCAGGTTAGAACTTGCCGCAGCAGTTGTCTCAGTCACAGTGAGCAATATGCTCAAAGAAGAATTAGGCTACTATAATGTAGAAGAGTTCTTTTGGACAGATTCTAAGGTTGTCTTAGGCTACATTAATAATGATGCTCGCCGCTTTCACACCTTTGTAGCAAATAGAGTGCAGATAATCCGTCATGCCTCAGACCCCAAGCAATGGTTCTATGTACCAACTAATGAAAACCCAGCAGACTACGCGTCAAGGGGGAAAACAGTAGACGAGTTGCTTTCTACTGATTGGTTCACTGGCCCCAGCTTTCTGTGGAAAAAGGAGATAGAAATGCCAACGGAGATGCCTTTAGAGCTACCTGTTGGTGACCCAGAAGTTAGAAAGGCTCAGACATTCCAGACAAAGACCTCAGAACAAGTTGACCTTGTAGGCAGACTGAAAAAGTTTTCATGTTGGTCTCGGGCCATCAAGGCAGTGTCGCGTCTCTTGCGCTGTGCTAGAAAGGTCAAATCATGTGACCTCTCAACAGTTAGTGAAAGACAAAGCGCAGAGCGACTCATCATCAAAGACATACAAAGCCAAACATACGGAGAAGAGATAAAGCTACTAAGCAAAGGACATCAGCTTCCAAGAAACAACAAGCTGTATCACCTCTATGCTTTCCTGGATGCAGAGGGTGTGCTCAAGGTGGGAGGTAGGCTCAGCCGCTCATCTTTCCCTAACGCTTTCAAACACCCAACAGTCATTCCTCAGGGACATCACGTAACAAATCTGATCATCGCCCACCATCATGAAACAGTGAAACATCAGGGAAAAGGCTTCACCATCAATGAAATTAGGTCCAATGGCTATTGGATCTGTGGACTGAGCAGAGCAGTCGCAACCTACATCCGTCACTGTGTGACGTGTCGAAGGCTGAGAAGGCCAGTTGAAAGCCAAAGGATGAGTGACCTACCTGTTGAACGGACAGAACCCACCCCACCGTTCACTTACTGTGGGATGGACTGTTTTGGTCCTTTCTTGACAAAACAAGGGAGAAAACAAGAAAAAAGGTATGGGTTGCTCTTTACCTGCTTCTGCTCTAGAGCCATTCATATTGAAATGTTAGAGGACTTATCCACAGACACATTCATTAATGGACTGAGATGCTTTATTGCTTTAAGAGGTGCTGTGCGACAAATTAAATGTGACCAAGGCACTAACTTCATGGGTGCAAAAAATGAACTGAACGCTACATTGCAAGAATTGGACATGAATAGACTGAATGTATTTCTCACAGAAAAGCAGTGTGACTTTGTAATGAATGCACCTCATGCCAGCCATGCAGGGGGGGTGTGGGAACGGCAAATAAGAACGATCAGAAGCGTTCTAAACGCCACTCTGCTACTCTCCACTGGTAGGCTTAATGATATGTCATTGCGCACCTTCTTTTATGAAACCATGTCCATTGTGAACAGCCGTCCACTCACAGTTGATGCTTTGAACAGCCCTAATGGTTTAGAGCCACTTACTCCTAACCACCTGATCACAATGAAATCCACCACAGCCTTGCCTCCACCTGGCAAATTTGAAAGAGAGGATCTTTATGGACGAAAGAGGTGGCGTCAGGTGCAGTACTTGACGGAACAGTTTTGGAGTAGATGGAAAAAAGAGTACCTCCACAACATCACAACAAGACAGTGCTGGCATATCACTAAAAGGAACCTGCAGGTCGGTGATATAGTACTGGACGCTGAGGACACTTTACCACGAAGCAAATGGAGACTTGGGACGGTCTCAGAAGTCATTCAAGGCAAAGATGGACTTGTGAGACGGGCCAAAATCTTGTTTGGAGAGAAGGAACTGAACCACAAAGGAGAGCGCACCAGCAGGCCCGCTTTGGAGCGCCCTGTCCAGAAATTAGTTGTATTGCTAGAAGCTGTTTAAGCACTATGCAGTTAAGAAATGTGATATATTTTTCTGTGTGGTATAGTCTATACATTTGAAGGGTTATTCTGTAAGTGGAAATTATGTTTTAAAGTTTCCATTTGGTTAAAACAGTATAATTTGGTGGGAGTGTAAATAACCCCATGGAAGGTTTATTGTTTTGTGTTGATTGCCTACTTTGCATTTGTCTTATTGGTTCTTGACATATGCCAAGATGTTTATATTGTATTGTTTGAAGAGTTTATAGAGGCTTTGTGCTACTTTCTCTTAAATAGATAAATTTGACCTTTTATTTTGAAAAGGTAAAAGGAAGTGCAGTTTTGTTTTATGTTTGAACTTTAACTTGATGGTACGGCGACGGAGTTTGTTGTCACGGACAGATGCGCCGTAAAAAAGTAATAATTTAATGGACCCGTATGAGGCTAATGCTCTTACGGTGGTGATAGTACAAGTTCAATGGATGTATGTTGACCCATAAAGAAGAACAATAAAGGAGTAATTTCACCAGCAGTAAGTTTCACGCCACTCTATATACGGGGATCCGTTACAATGTTCATATTTTGATACACTTTTTAATACAGCATGGTGGTTACATGGTAATTACAGGAGAAGCACATTAATTAATAACATTAACAAGACCTTTAATTAAGGTGTGTCTGTAAGCCAGCGTGCACAACAACTAGCCAATGCAATGCATCCCTAATTAATGTAATTAACAGCACCTGTGTTTGTCCTGCTATGGCACGTGTTCACTGAGAACAGACTACAGTAAATGTGTACCGGCAAGACGGCGGTGATGACGGGCGGAGCTTCTCAACGCTGATTCTCAACGCGAATTCGCGTGAGTTCAATTCTCCCAACTCCAGCGGAGAATTCGCGTGACGCAAAGTTGCGGCAGCCAATCAGCGTTGAGAATCAGCGTTGAGAAGCTCCGCCCGTCATCACCGCCGTCTTGCCGGTCCCGAATGAAACTGCTGCTGCTCCGCCTGAACCAGCGCTGGCAGCGGCCGTCATTCAGACACTGTTGTGGGACTACGGATAATATTATGAACCCAGACACCATGGAGTTTGATGTTCCGACACATGTGGAGTTTACACAACAAGTATAAAGCAGAACTAGTGGTTAATTCCATGGTGGGTGGCAGAATCGGTATCCGTTTTACGGAGAAGCCAGACCCAGTTCCTGGAGGAGTCGGAGAAATTCACCGAGCTGTGTGCGGCTACGGATGGTGTTATGTACCCAGACACGGGGGCGTTTCATGTTCCGACATGTTTGGAACTTCCACAACAAGTATAAAGCAAAACTAGTGGCTATTTATTCCATGGTCGATAGCGGAAATGAAAGCTCCTTTCACAGAGACAAGTGACTGAGATAAGCCACGCCCCTTTCGCGGCGCGATGTTTCGAGTTTGGTGTGAACACCCTCGTTTCACTCGCGCGAGTAAACTTCCGCGGTGAACACGGCATTACGCAGTATTATCACAAATTCACTATAAATATATCTTCATATTTTTGTCTAGTTTCAACCTGTCCGTGCCTGATTGTCAAAAATGTGTTTTGAACATTGTGAGGTATTTTCTGTGTGCTCCATTCTTTTCATCTTTTTTTGTTCTCATCCAGTGGTGTATAAAGTACCCAAAAGCCGTACTTGAGTAAAAGTAAAGATACCTTACTGGAAAATTACTCCAGTAAAAGTAAAAGTCACCTATTAAAATACTACTTGAGTAAAAGTCTTAAAGTATCTGATATTTTCTGTACTTAAGTATCAAAAGTATTTTTCTGATATAAAATGTACTTAAGTATTGAAAGTAAAAGTACAAGTACATGCTTTTAATAAAAAAGCAAAGGGTCAGAATTTTGAGAATTATGAAGTTTATTCTTTTAAGTGCTGTGGCCACCGTGACCAAGGACCAGGAGTTGTGTTGAAAATAACTGGGTTGGCTGTGATCATCCATATATATTATGTTTAACATAATATATTGTACCTAAGTATACTTTTGCATCTACTATGAACGTATCATCATAATTCTCCAAAAAGCAATATGACACTATGAAGGAGTTGTAACAGTGCGGTTATAAGTATGCTCATTCCGCCCGCCGTGGGTCTCTTGGTACCGGTCTGTGGGTATCTTGGTACCGGTCTGTGGGTCTCTTGGTACCGGGCCACACAGAAAGAATGAATGAAACATTTCAATTAAATAAAAAAATCAAGGCCGGAAAGATGTTTTATTGTGAAAAATGACCGCATACATCCATCTGTGGTAACCTCAGACGGAACCTCTTGACACATGTCAAGAGGTTCCGTTACTCTAAAAATGAAACTTAAGTCTGTTACAACTCTGTCGGTGATCTGGAAACCAAGGCAGAGTATCCGGAGAAAAGCATGAAAACCTGCTTCCATTCCAACATCCTGTCTTTGTGCAGCGGGTTATAAGTTAAGCAGTAGACTGGACTAAAGGTTTAGTTAGCAGTAGAGTCAGTAGACTGGACTAAAGGTTTAGTTAGCAGTAGAGTCAGTAGACTGGACTAAAGGTTTAGTTAGCAGTAGAGTCAGTAGACTGGACTAAAGGTTTAGTTAGCAGTAGAGTCAGTAGACTGGACTAAAGGTTTAGTTAGCAGTAGAGTCAGTAGACTGGACATAACGAACACACGTCAGGTGTCGTTGTCTCCCGTCTCTCCGAGGTCGGACCCGGTCGGTGACAATATTGTCTTCACGTAACCGGTCTGTGGCGCATAAAGGTTCGGGAGTGCTGGACTAGAGGATGTAGAGGGAAAATGCAAAACATTGTGTTTCGCAAAACCTGCTTGTGTTCCACCACAGTCCCCGATGTTTTTTTTTTTTTTTTCTAAAGATAGATTTGATTTTGTAGCGAGTAACGAAGGTTTCAGGGGAAATGTATCGGAGTAAAAGTACCAGTTTTCTTTGCAAAATGTAGTGAAGTAAAAGTAAAAGTAAACAGAAATATAAATAGTAAAGTAGAGTACAGATATCCCAAAAAACTACTTAAGTACAGTAACGAAGTATTTCTACTTCGTTACTATACACCACTGTTCTCATCCTCTATCAAAGAGTTGCTTCATGTGGCTAATTATCATTAGCCGAAAGTGCAGTGTTACCAAGATGTTTAGGATAGTGCCACTGCGGTGTCTTGTGGGGTGCTGACTGTGCAATTAGGTCACAGAAGTTGTTGTTGGACAACTGCTCCGTCCCTCTGGACTGCACTGCTCACTTTGCACAGCGGTACTACTACGTTCATGACATAGAACCCGGATATTGAGCCTGTGTATTTTGCCTGTGAAGTTTTCTGTTTATGATCACAAGTGTATTATTTTGGTGATTCTCAGGTTTTTTGACTCCAAGCTACACTGCTTTCATTAACCAGGAGCTGACGCAACTCGGTCGCCAGAAATAACACTGGCATCGTACGTTTCTGAAAAACCATGAATATGTTTATAAATGTGTTTCATATCAGCCTTGTAACACGCTTGCAAAAACGCACAATGACACATGGTTAATGTTGTGAAACGATTGATTAGGTTTAGACAACAAACTACTTGGGCGTGGTTAGAGAAAACCTCATGATTTGACCTCAAATAATAACTTAGCCAAATAATGTAACAACCGTGATAACGTAACTAGCATGAATAAATAACAACCACAGTTAGCAGACATTGTGTAAAGTCAATGTTTACTTTTGGTTTTACACACACAAGACACAAACAGCGTCCTCCTGGGTGAAAGTCCTGTGTTTGTTTAACCCACCAACCCACAGTTCCCCTACCTTAGAAGTCACCTCTACTCGACAGCAAGACACTGTGGGGCTGTTGTCAGGAGGCAAACATCGACAGCACCGCCACCAGCATTAATTAAACACCAGATGAGAGGAAACAGCCATCGAATATGAATGCCTGACACGTGCCTCCTCAAACAGGTCCTCTTACTCAGAATGAAATGCTGGCCAACGAGCACCTTGAGGTCAGAAAAAAACATTTGAAGGACAACATCAGGATCAACCTCAAAAGATACCACTCTCTACCTGGGAAGTCCTTGCTCAAAACCGAACAGCATGGAGAAAAAGTTTTCATGGAGGAGCCACACATGAAAACGATCTCCGACAGTCAAACAGCGGCAAAGACAGGAGAGTGTGCCCATCAGAAAGGCTCTCCCACACTCCACTTCCGGCACCGCACATCAATGCCAACACAGTTTGTGTTTCCAGAATTGGCCTCTTCAGCTGTTTGAAGACCCACAGTAAGGGCCGTCATACTCGACTTCGAGTGATCCCCATTGATGATGATGATGATGATGATGATGACATCTGTCCTAACCCGAGTATGAACCATACTTTACAAACAGAAGTCTCTGGAAGAACCATTCCCATAGCTACATATACAGTATAAGTTCAGAAAAAAATCAATGCTTGCAAGTAGAAAATACTTTTAAACGAAAAATGGTTTGGGCAGAAAATGCACTTAATGAGGCAGAAAGACGACGGCAGATAGATATCCCTGAGTCGTTGTGGCCCTTCTTTTCCGAAGAAACTGTCTCAATTGCCATTTTTTTATTGATTTGAAATCTATTTAATTGAGTGAGGAGTTCCTGAACACAGCTTAATTACTTTCTCAACGAATGATCCTGAGGAGGAAACAGCAAATTGATTTCTATGGAGTGTCCTGAGGGGCTCACTGGGCTAAAGCACCCCGCCTGTGCTCCGGAGGAGCAGTTAAATGTTGCTCTGCCCGTCTGACATTCTCTTTTCTCTCGTCTTTCTCTAATAAGGCCGACAAACCAACTACTTTTAAAACATATGGCTGAAAATAAATAGCTGCGAGGTCATGAATCAAGATGTTGGGGCAAGATACAACACACACAAAGGAACTCGACTTGAGAGTGTGCAGTACAATAACGACAAAATGGAAACTGTCAGTGTGTTGTTGAAGGTCTCATCCTCAGAACTCTTTTACTGTGCAATCCAACCTACAGCGACAGCAAGAGGAAAAGTGAACAGAAGTGATTCATTTCCAACAAATGCCTTGAGACAAAAAAAAAAGTGTCAGAGACAGTGGAAGCAGAGAGATGAGCAGCGGTCAACCATATATGTTTAAGACTTTAGGAGAAACTGACCGCAAAGAACAGACCCTGCAGGTTTTATATGATGGGAGGCGCTGGCAAGGTCACACCAAAACCTAAGATCAGATTTAGTGAACTGAAGTTTTTTTTTGGCATCCAGAAAATATGGCATAGATAGTGAAACATACACCTAAGGACACAATGTAACAACACAGGAGGGGGCGTTTTGTTTTATGGGACCTTAAAATAAATAGTGTTCAGCTACTCATGGATGCCAAGTATCCTTTACTATTATATAGCCGTATGTTCATGAGACCATGTAATGAAAAGCAGTTGCAATGATCAATGAACAATTCTGTTAAATCATCATATATCTGAAAGTAAATAATACAAATAATAAAAGTCAGTTTGCAACATTGTATAATGGCTGGACACAGATATATATATATATATATATATATATATATATATATATATATATATATATATATATATATATATATATATACACTGCATTTAAAAGATCAAATAAAATCATTCGGTAAAGCATTGAAAAAGATTATTACATAAAATAAAACTACTCCATAGTGATCTGTCTGTCGTCACAGTTATATAACGAATGATGTACACTGTACCAGCAGAGCGGGACAAAAATCAATATACTATTTTGAAATACATTCTGTTACAAGCTGTGTTGCTACACAGAGGCTATTATTGTAGGCTGCCCGTTGCGTTGCCTGGATATATGAATGCAAACTCAGCGGAGATGAATTCCTTGATTACAGCGGCAGTAAAGCCTTTTGGTTCTCCACAAGCAGCTGCGTGTTGTCGCTAAGCTGCCTGATGGAGCAGCCTCATTAGGCCACATTTCAAACTTTGTCACTCCTGACATTTCACAAGTCAGAATAAGGCGTACCGTGTCACACGGTGATTTATGGTCAGTGTTCTCACTGTACCATTGAGTGCTTTAGTGCACTAAAAACTTTTTTCTTTTTTTTTTGATGACTACATCAAAATATGCGACACTGTCTGGTGAGTTTCTATTAGCCTGTTTGAGGCTTCGGGTATTTCCAGTGCCAAAAGCAGTTGTGCAAAGAGCAGTGAGCAGACTACACCAAGAGGCCCCATCCACCGATTGACAACTGCAATTAATGATTCAGTAATACAACACACACACACACACACACACACACACACACACACACACACACACACACACACACACACACACACACACACACACACACACACACACACACACACACACAAAGGTTCTGTGTTTTTCAAATCAAAACCTTGCATCTTGCCTCACACTTTGACTATTTTGGTCATTTGAAAATACAGCAGATTTCAATGTATTTCCACAGAACAAAGAACAGGACCCTAAATAGGTGCAGTGTGTTTTTTTGGCCAAGGTGTGGCTGTTGTGTCTCTTACCTTTGGATACTGTTGGATTGGAATGAGAACTCTTTCAGACAGCTTGATATTTTTATTGCTGATGATATCTAGGTATTTCTTCGTGTCACCATCTTTTCTCAATTCATCCCCTTCATTCTTTTCAATCTCTGCAGAAAAACAATATACAAAAAAAAAAAAAAAACAAGATAAGATGATTAGTTTGTTATGCAACTGAAAAGGCATCTGTCAACATCTACTGCAGCATGACAAACAAAACAGGCTGGTGCCACTTAGGGAGGCATTTAAATATACATTGCGATATTTTGCTGATTATTTTGTGTCTATAAATATGCTCACATTGCAAACTCTAATGATATGAGATTATCCCGCTGACTCCTGATACGTCCTTTTGTATCGGGCCCCATAATCTCACGATCCAGTGATTCCCATGAAAAATAACAAACAGTCACACTCAGCTCGTTGTGCCTCACTTCGCTGCAAACTGAGCTCTTGAGGGATGTTAGCAGTCTCTGATCTCCACACAGCACGGGTCTTGCTCAGAGGGCTGATTAAAACATTTTTTAAACTCTCTATGTTATCGGTGAAAGTCAATTGTGATGGTTCAGATTGGATCTGTGAACTCTCATATCAAGATCATATTTGCAAATCATTGGTTCCAATCATACTGCAGTGTTTCTTCTAATCATTTTCAAATTGGCCCAATCGTGCTCTTGTGTCTCTCCAGCCTTAATGCATTAAAATGAGATGAGAGGTGAATATTAACGTGCGGTTTATCTTGAACAGGAAAACCCTGAACAGCGTTATTTCTTGATTCATTAATATCACAGCACATGAGCTGAACCACTCGCAACACATCAAGTGCTCCAGAAATGAAGCTATCTGTTGTCCACCACGCAGGAATCCTTAATTAATACCGGGGGGAGGATTATCAGGCTGCAACACGCTGGCTGGACAATAAAAGATGTTCCTGAACAAGACCGAGAACGAGTCACTGACCGCTCCGGAGCAGCTATATTGAAACTCAAGAGTTCATTAGTCTGGACCACTTCCCCCTTATCTGAGCTGTCAACAGCCAGTGGACAAAGCTTTGAGGTTAAAAACATCTCTCCCCATTTGGAAATTTCATTCGAGTGCAACATTTCAGACAAATACATTGTTGTAAGTGTTGTATCTGTGAACAACATATTTAATTTGAGTTCATGTATTTCTCAGTTTTTCTGTTCACTAGGGGAGTAGGTGGATAAAGGACAGAAATACTCCTCAAAAGTGACTGAATCCACCTTAAAATCCATGATACACGTCTAAAATGTGACTAGTACTCAACATGATATTGCCTTGCCAGCGAAGGGTACATTTTTTTGGCGTGACCTTCTGGACACCCATAACTCCAGCTTAATGATCCAGGCAGCTCAAACATTCAACCCCTACCTATTGACCAGTGGTTTCATTTATACTCAATACATTAAGGTTAATTTGCTTGATTTTGCTATTGTCTGTGAAATCACCAAGACAAATCTCCAACAGCTTAAGACGCAATGATTTCGTGCAGCGTGACACAATCTCTCTGATTGTGCCTAATTGTCCGAGGAGGATCATCTAAATTGGAACATGCTGTCTTCACTTTGTTGCAGTTTCTCCGTGAGATGACTGAAACTAAAGAGACACAACTTCCAAAAACATAGAGCGAATCAAAAAATGGGAGAGTGGAAATGAATGAATGTTTAAAAATGTTATAGAGTAGAAATAATCGCCAGATGGAGGAGCCTTAATAACTAACTAATATTTACTGAAGAAAGAGCTTTGTGCAATACTTTTCAGACGAGCTTTCTGGAACCACTTAAATCAGATACTATAATATTGTCAAAGATATACTAATAAGTGAATTTCCATGTCCCACAGTGAGGCTGTAATGGAAAGGACTGTATCAGGTGAACTCTGTGAACTCACACCATCGCCTGCCTCTCGACTGTACCTGAAACAGATTGAAAGACCCCGACAACCTTTCATTCCCATCCATGCGGCGGATTGAAACCTGCTTATGTGACACTTTACACAAGACGGGTGTCCCAGGACAGCCGGAACTTACAAAATGTGCATTTATGAAATAGCATTCTTGCCTGAAGAGATAAATCAAACCCAACCTGTGAGCAAACACATATTTAACTACCTCTGCTGTATATACAGTAAGCAGGGTCCTGCATGGTGACAAGCTAAAACTACAGTATTAATAAGGAGCAGAATGTGTATTTAGCCATGCTAGTTTAGGGAGTCAAAGTTGGTCAGCTCATCCAACACAGACTGAAATATCTCAACAACTCCAGAATGGATATCCATGAAAGGAGGTAGAAACATTCATGGTACCCAGTAGATGACTTGTATTAGGGTGACCAGATTTGAGTTTGTGAAAAAGAGGACACTTCGTTCCGGGGGGAGGAGGAGGACACTTCGTCGCGGGGGGGGTAGCAGTAGTGTGTAGCATGCCGTGAACTTACAGTTACGTTGAGATCGGTCGACCAATGACAGTTCTCTCTACAGTCAGAGCTTGCGCAAGAAGGTGGAACGTGAGGGAGATACCATTTCCAAAACTTGTAAGGGGGTAATAACTATTTTCCCGGACGTACCATTTCCAAAACTTGTAAGGGGGTAATAACTATTTTCCCCGACGTAGGCAAAATCCCGGACGTTTTTGGAATCCCTGCCGGACGCTTTTTTTAGGTCTCGAAAAGAGGACATGTCCGGGAAAAAGAGGACGTCTGGTCACCCTACTTGTATTGACTTTGGTGACCTCCTGACCTTTCCTCTAGTGCCATAATCAGGTCAGAAATGGAATTTGTCAAATATGTTGGTTTGTGAGTAAATACCTGCAAAACTATTGACTCTCTTATCAACGTCAGCTGTACTCTTTGTTTAATGCCAATTAGCAAATAATGGTGGGCATGTTAGCACGATGACATTAGCGGTTAGCTCAAAGCATTGCTGTGTTTCAATACAGCATCATTGAGCCGCTAGCATGGTTGTAGACAAGACTGTCCACTAAGGAAGGACGACAGCATCAGTCATTACGGCAAACACCCGGAAACAACACATTTGCATGTTTCAGTGGCAAATCCTTCTAGCAGCAGTGAGAATTATCGATGAAGGAAGAAGTAGCGTAGCATGGTTATGTAGTCACAACATCGACATACTGAAAAAGGTTTGGGTGGGTGGATGGATGGGTCACCAAGACATTTGACCTGAGACTTCAGATCAGAAAAGGCTTTTGTGTTCATCATTGTAGAGGGAAAAAGTGTGTTTTGTTCTTAAATTGCGAGGATTTGTTGCTTATAATAGTTTTGGTAATTTGAGTACATCATCATGTGTGGTTCTCATGCCGTCAAATAAAGCTCCTTTGGATTTTAACTGGTTGTAGTGCTCGTGGTAAAGTACTAGTTCTGGGTTTCATCAAGCATCAGAATCCTCACTAATTTGTTCTGGTCTTCAGCGTGTTGAAGAGAATTTGTTTTGGGCTATGTTTCCATTGTGAAGTGTTTCACTTTCAGACGGACATAATGTTCACAACATTTGAATAAAGTAATGATGTTTTTCTATCCCGTGAAGATGATTATACTCTGGAAGGGTGCATAATAGGAAACACCTTTATTCTGGTCTGCAGTCTGCCAGTGAACTCAGAGGAAGATTGTGTGTGAGAGAATGAGAGACAGGCAAAAGGGAGAGGAAAAAGAGGAAAATGAGCTTACAATATATAAATCTGGGGAAACGTTCACACCAGTATCCTCAGTGTCAAATATAAGGCAGGGAGCGACGGAAGCCTAAAGATCAGAGGAGGGAGAATGCGCTTTGAAGGTCAATGGTTTCATTCCTCACACAGGATGAAAAAAATCTCATTGGGTGAAGTGAATGAGTAAAACACTCTCAGCGACTATTCTGGTGCTCTTGATCCCCTCTGTTGCGCTGCCCAAACTGCTTCAGCGGAGTTGCTCAGCGGCCAAGAATGAAAAAAAACCAACAACAACTGTGGTTCAACTGGGCAGCTACCAGATAAATGTGTGCAACTGTACATGTTTTGCTGAAAAATAGAAAATGTGCTCAGTCAGCCTGCCAAGGCTTAAGGTTAAATAAATCTGCGTTGGTCTGTGTGCAGCAACACAGCATCAGCACTAATCGTTGAACCGTTGAAGACCCTTGAAACTTGTTAATTTATGTTCACAAAACTGTATTCAGAACTACAGTTAAAAAAAAAATGTTTTCCACTTTTAACAAAGCTCTTTGAAAGAATAGCCTCCTTCTTTCATCAGCTCTCAATAAATATTTTTTTAAAGCCATTGAGATTGGCCATGAATACACTTATTGTGATGAACTGTGTTGCACTGCACTTTCACAGACTAAAATTCACTGGAAGCTTTAATATAGCTTGCTAAAAATAAAACGTAAATGTCCTACAATGTTTGAGCCACTGCCAGCACAACATGCAGTTCAATAACATCAGAAGGAGGCATGAGAGCTGCACCATTTGTTGGAGATGTTTACTGCTCAGCTGTCTCTCCTCACATCGTAGCTTTATTGGATTTCAGTTGTTGTTTGCCATACAGTCCATGCTACTAAAGCATGCACTTTGTTTGTCAAATGTGTATGCTTTCTTTCCAGAGATGATGTTGGTGAAATCAAATTGTCTCTTCTGGGGGTTGATGTTGTTTTGATGGGTCAACCGAGAAATGTGGATCCAGAGAAGAAATCACACACTAAAATACAGTCACACAGTGATTAATAAACAAGTCACTATATAGAATCCAATCAACATGAATTTAGATGAATCCACACATTGTTGCACTGAAATGCCACAGAGGGATTTGATGGGATAAAACAGAGCATGAAGATGAACCTCGTCACACCCAACAGAGCACACTGAGGATGTTCTGATATCTGACGTGTACTCAGTGTAGACGGATAATGCGCACAGAAGGCATCATTTCCTTTTTCTCTCCGCTCACCTTTTGTTTTGCAAAGCTGGCTAAAAGACTGGGAACCTTGAATAACCTGCAAACTGTTGTACGAGCTTTAAAGAAACACTGCGGATATTAAATAGTTAAAGAACAACACATTTGAACTCCCCACTTCTATCTGATTTAGTTGCTGGGAGTTGTGTTTTTGTTCGTGGCTTGGTACGTAACTGCTGAACTCTACTTTGTTTATTTTTGTGCTTTCAATAAAATGAACCCTAAAAATTGTAGAACTGTTAATTACTGTACCTTTTAGAGAGTCACTATGTTGTGGGTTGATATTAAAATACTCATCCAAAATTGATTAACACAGTGCCACCAGTCAATAAAGAATGGAATAGTTGATATGCTTTATTGTACTGTGAGCGGTTCCACCAACTGCAATGAGAGGTCAAACACAAAGGCTTTGTTGAGTGCTGCCATTAGCCTCTAGACAGCTAAATTATTCACTGATTTCTTTTCCCTACTGAATGGTATATCTATTACGACTCCACAATGGGAGCAAAAATGAATCAATCTAATTACTCTCCAATACCTAATTGTTTGTTCACATCAAACACAGAGAGAGGTAGGTGATGGAGAGGAGCAGAGGAGACCAGGTGTGGAGAATGGACCGGACGCGCAATTAGCTTTGTCCTTTTTCACTTTGGACTCCTGAATGTAACCGCATGGGGTTGGAAATATGCGATACTACGGCCTCATGCTGTTTATGTGTTTTTAACTGAGCTGCTGAGGCAAATTACATTCAGCCGTTGACACTGATAAAGTATTAAATCTTCAATGTAATTATAATACCATCTTCAAATTCTCTGCTGAATGGGCGGTGAAGTAAAAAAGTATTAAGAAGCAAATTATACACATTTTAATCATGATGGAAATGCAATAGTCATCTATTTACAACTACTTACAACTACAAGCCAGACAAGATGGAAAACTTTGGTACACAACATGGTCATGATACTATATATATGTATATAACATTGGAAAATAAACAATATGTACATATAAGATATGTTTGTCTTTATTATATAATAATATGTGTATTATAGGATCTGTGTATTTTATATATATATATATATATATACAATGCAATGTTATTATATTATATGTGTAACCTAAATATAAAATAAACCTGTTTGTCTTGACTTCTGGTCCACTTTTAAGCCGATGGGCATGATACAGTACAGTTCCTTCTACACATTATCTTACAGTTGAATTAATTTGGCAATCAGGGGGAGGTATGGCTTAAGGTTAATAATGAGGAAATGGGCATCAGGTGGGGGCTGGATAAACAGACAAAGGCAATATATTTTGCATGGCTGAACACTTTCAATCAAAATATTTAGAAAGAAAGAGCCTCACAAAGCATTTTGATTACTGGTTGCTGCATTCTCTTCAGTCCTATTGATGTTAGTTGCCAATTTTCAGTAAAGCCCCATGGATGAGATGTATCTGCAAATTGTTCCTCTAAATTATGTTTTGTATGTTATTGGATTTATTTTGGTTGTTTGTTATGCAATGTATTAGTTTGCGTTGTTCAATTAAATTGATATATTTTTCATGAGTAACACACATTACTTTCTTGCACAGTTGTAGATCGTATTTGTGCAAAATATAAACAGCCATGATCGGCCGATTTATTCTTTGATTGATTCATTTGTTCATGTGTTCCTTCATGATCAGTATGTATCTCTTTTTTCAGTTCTAATTGTGTTTATCTGGCATCTTGCTCCCTGTCGCACTTTATTTCCTTGTCTGATGGGACAATCTGCGTAAATGTAATTACTGGTATGTTGGACGAAACAGAACATTAGCCGCCATCAGCCTCTATCGGTTTAATGATTAGGGTACCACTCACTTCAAATCTGTCATTAACAAGTGAATTGAAAGTGATTTATCAAACACATTAAAATGTAGCCACAGTATCTGAAAAGACGACAAGCATCATAAAGACAGTCATTTACCTTCCTTCCTAAATACCTTATGCCACTGTTACACCTGCACTTTGCTCTGTTTCTTTTTGTCTTTGAAAGAGGCACAGTAACATAATCTCATATCATATAATTTGTCTGAGTGCTGCTGTTTTGGCTTGTCCTCTCATTTCAGTTGCTGAAAATGCTCACGACCTTGGAGTCTAATCTTATTCGACCTATACACTCATTGTAAGTCCCTCTTGATAAGAGCGTCTGCTAAATACCGAGAATGTAATGCAATGTATCACTTTCCTGAAATGTAATTTTTGTGTCCCTTTGATAGGTCATACCACATGGGTTGGTTTATCTGTCGCCATGAGCTGGGTCACTGCTGGATACTGAGCGGGCCGTAATGGATACACTGAATATGTGAGCAACAATTGATTAATAAGAGAGGGGTAGATTAAATGCAATCCATTCTTAGAAGGAGAATTGCACTCTGTGGTGAAGCATCGTCCAAATCAATCGTAGGAATGTAAGACTTTTTAATAGAAGTTATACCTTCCTGGCTAAGCATCAATGTGTCGATGAAAGCCTCCTGTTATGTGTATTTCTACATTGATTGTATTATGCACCATGCAGAAAGCAGCAACTCTTAAAGCCTCATATATTCCAAGTATACATTAAGATTTATACCTCCTTAACAGTCACTCATTGAAGCTTACCATCTCAATATCTAATTATAGCCCTTCATTATTGGCTGACTGAGGCTCAAACAGTTGCAGTGCATCGCACTGGTTCATGCATTGTCGGATTACTTTTAATTAAAATCAAAGGGTCATTGCCCAAACTGTGGTGTGAGCTTGTTTTCGATAGAGCTGTGACTGAGAATTTTCATCAGCCGAGAGTGTGTGGCACAGACTTTACATAATGTGTGCAAGCAAAAACTGACCAGTACAGTAATTAACTGCTGGTTGTTTCCGCTCTTTCTAAGAATATTTCCTCTTGTGTAGAAAAATGAGAACCAAGTGCAGCTCAGTGCTCGAAGGAAAACTTGTGCTTGGAAAATGGCTAAAAGCAAGAAGAAAATGGACGCAGATACAAACGTATGTGTATTTATGTGTATTTATGTGTATTTGAAGAGAGCTGGGAGCTCAGACAATGTTTCAAGACAAAGGCAGTTCAAGCTTTAAATATTTAACTTAATGGGCATTAAACTGGCAAAATTGTGAAGCTGCACTTGTGAAAACACCGTCAATTTAACAGATCATGCTCTTTTCCGTTTTACTTAGCCTCCTCCATATCTATACCCATCCTTATTTCAGAGAAGCCTACATCCTTTGAATCTCATGCAGATTTGTTTTTATTATCACTGCACTTAGAAGCACATGTGAGGGCATTTAAGACATTACATACCCTGCCAAAATGTTTAGTGGTAATGTAAACTAGATCTTGTGATTGCAAAATAAATGTTGAGAAATTTCCCCTTTACCCTAACATGGGAAACATAGCACACACCAGGTTCAACAAGCAATTATTTCACATCTGCTTCCATGTCTGCTTTTCTTTTCCCCTTATTAGGAATCCAATTTGTTTTCATTGCAGGGCTGGAACATGGCATGTAGGAAAACCACTGGGATTCATTAAAGGCTTCCTTTTCTTGACTCTCTCTTCAACCCACTTTTAAAACAAATGCACTGTTGTTAAGTCAAAGGTGAATTAAGGTGCAACACATGAAGTAATTTACTTTAATGACAAACTGAGCAATCATGAGGCTCAATGTCACAGCTTACATTGAAATAAGCTGTTTTTGTATCCAAAAAGGAGCAGTTTTGGGGAGAAAATTGAAAGACTGGTTAATACAGTTTTAAAGATGCTGTATTTACAGTCTTATATATGATACAAAGTTATTTTATAATTACTCCAACTATCAAAGGAAAAAAGAGGCTCTGAAGGAGAATGATCCCCACCCACCCCCTCGAAGAGCTTTGTCTCAAACAGCTTTAAATCTGCTCAAGGAAAGACAAATGATTTTTAGAGGTAACCATTTAAACACATATTCACTTCTTAAATATGGAGCTGTTAACTGAGACTATGGTAATTCCATGCCATGCTGTTTATCGTGCATGATGTGAATAATGCAGGATTAAATGCTTTGCTACTCACTGATATATATATGAATGTATAAATCAATAAATGACAGTTTATCTTGCAGTCCACTGATATGTAGGATTCTTTATTATCCATGAGCATAGAATGACAAAAATGATAACAACTGTGGGAAAGTGGGAAAAATCACAGAGTATTTCATATGCTGCCCACAGATGATTATGTTGAAAATGTTGACAAGGCGAGCCAGTCTGAACTGACAGTTTATTATAACAATTGTTCACTATTGTGTATGATGAATGCACTGTACTAGCACTCTAGTAGCACTTGATGTCTCTTATTTATAGCACTTTGTAATTTTCGAAATTTAACTCTAGCGAAGAAACTGCACTTTATTGATTATTGATTATTGATTGTTGTTTTTCTGAGTTTGTACTCATGATTGAATGCACTATTGTAAGTCGCTTTGGATAAAAGCGTCAGCTAAATGACATGTAATGTAATGTAATGTAATGAATGCTGTTCTGTGTCACCATGTTAACTGGATACATGCTTTTCTATTGCAATGTATTATTATCTATTGCAGTGTATTGCATTTTTGTATACAGTATGATACTGTATTGTGGAATACCTTGTACATTATGAGGGAACTACAGTGTTATTAATTCACAAAATAATGCCTTAACTGAATGAAATAAACATGAAGAAAATGTAAATACATAATGCATTTAAACATGCTAGTTGCTGTGGATATGGTAAATAATTGAAAAAAAAAACTTTTATCCTGGCTTTGTGAGTCAGCCCCGTGTAGATTTGGCCAACTGCACTGCGTGACAAATGATCCCATCTGCATCACAGTTAGCGACAAGAGCGGGACTGTCAGGTGTCTCATCAACACATTTCAACAGGAAAGCTCCAGGGGCAGAAAACACCAGAGCACAAACACTAATCAGAGCATATTAAACCAACACACAGTTTGACTAGACCGCTTTTAACAAACATGTCAGAAACTGTTAGTATACATACATCTATATCAAACAGATTGCAATAACTGTGTGTTTCACAGCTGAGAATGTGTTGATGGTTCACGGCCAACATATGAGAGCATCCTATGTTAAATTTGGTCATTTTACATCTTTGTTTTCATAAAAGCTATCGTACCAAGGGCTTTCCTGTGTGTTTTTAGGGTCCTGTAAGCCCATGTGAGCGAGCCCCCATTGGATCTATGACATTAGAATAAAAGTATATCCACTCATCCATTTACCAAAAAAAGAGACACATCACTCAAACCTTCAGAGAACATAGTCAGGATTTGCACTGGAGAAATGCAAAAGTTACATCTGTAGGCCGAATGAGCTGAGCTGACTTCTTGTGTTTGCTTTCCTCAGTATGTTTGCAGAACGGCTACTTTATGCTGCAGGTAGAAGCTGATTATACTGCCTTGTTAGATGTACTGTAACATTAAATATAAAGACTGTAGAACATTTGTCTCAATGCCATTAAGTCCTCTCTGTGACCTTGATGACAGTTACCATAAGTAGTGATATAAAGAGAAAGTGTATGTCATGCTAAACTCCGTTCACCGAAATTGTGTATTAAAAGTAGAGTTCTAGGAAATATAATATTTGGGCAGTGGGCTTCATTTTGAATCAATAAAACTCAAGGCGCATGTCAGGTTTGCTGAACAGAAGTCCTTTCTGACAAAATGCAGCTTTTTTGCTCTGATAAAGATGTTACAATTCTATGCCAAATAGACAAGAGCTGGCAATAATACACTGTAAGGTTAACAGAACTATTAAATGATAGTGCTGTTTGTGTCCTTTCACCCTTTTTATCCTGGGAGAACTGCTCTGTGAACAGTTTAAGTTCATTTTCTGAATGTTGTGTGCCAGAGGTTGACCTTGGAGGGCAGTGCGGTGACGATGACTTTGACTTAACACACACTTTACTTTCTGTGCTCACTGCTTTTCTTCCCTCGATGGTAGAAAACCTCATAAAAGTTCTGCACTGGACCCAAAGAGCTGCTGCCTCCATTAAACACACAGCACAGTGAATTCCCTGCCATCAAGCAAGCATTAAGAGTCAAGGGCAATGTGTTGAAATAAGCTCACATTAGGTCAATGCACTTTCTCGAAATGCAATGCAATGTGTTTTCCGTTGCAGCGAACAGGGTGAACGCCTTTGGTGTAAATAACTGTGCAAAGCTCAGAGTATCAGATGTGAAAAATACCTGACTTACCTTCTGCAAGTAGACGCACCGCATGCACGAAGGAGGGCTCCAAGCTGCTTTTCTCGGCCACCAGTTCAGGTAAGTACTTATCTGGATGCATTATTACCACAGCGGACCTCTTCACCAGCCGTGCAGGTGAGCGACAGTGCTGAGCGTCAGAATGCAACTATAAACCTTCCTCGCTCCTGCGTTTTGGGTATAGCTTCAGTCTAGAAACGTGTGAGCGCCACAAGCAAAACCCCTCCAAAAAAAAAAAAAAAACAGAAAGAAAAAGCAAACTAGTGGTCCCGGCTCTCCGATATGCTTGACTGGAGGTTGAGATGTGATTCGGAGGTGTGATCGACTGGAGGTTGACTTGTGATTCAGAGGTGTGAGCCCATCTCCGCCGCCGCTGCCTGCTGCCTCTCCTTCGGCACCCCGCCAGACTCTCGGAATCACTGGGTCTGCGGCTCGCGCTGCTCCCCGCCCCTCAGTATCATTATTGGCCATATTGTAGGACAGGCGCTGCTGGAAAACAAAGGCGATCCCCGCCTTTGAGTGCATACCAATTGGACGATGTGCTCGGAGGGAGTGGATACAACAACAAAAAAGTTGAGATTGCCCTTGGTTGGGACTGACATTGGTCCATGCAAAACATATCACTCTATAATGTGAGATTCGATTGTTTCACTGAAAGTTGTATGCATGATGTGATGCAAATAATCCCCTATTGGAAGTAAGACACTCTAATAGGCTACATTTGAGAATACTATGTATGCACCAACACTGCACATGTTGTGCCGCTCCAATTGGTTTGAACATAATAGGATTATTCAATTCAGTTTATTTTGTATAGCCCCAAATCACAAATATCAAATTTGCCTCGGAGGGCTTTACAATCTGTACACATACGACATCCCTGTCCCGGGACCTCACATCGGATCGGGAAAACTCCCAGCCGAAGCTAAATGTACAGTGGCCTGAGTTTCCTAAATTCCCTATAGCTTGTACCGCAGCAAAGAGTGACTGATGTACTTTGTACTTTGTGCTAGCAGTTTAACCTGAGGGACTAAAACGCAGGCTTCGTTTCTGTATCGCTGTCCTTGGTGCTAAATACTGCCTGAACGACTGAGACCACTCTGGGTGGTTTTGCACATGTGGAGAATGGTAATGTCAAGTGTTTTCATTCCTGATACTCTAACTGAAAATGTACCATGATAATAAACAACATTAGGTTATTTATGTATGTAGTTGTGTTCCTTAATAGTCATTGTGTATCTTCTTTCCAAATGGTTTAATCCTACTGTTCTTGTGCCTTCAAGGCCGTTTGAGAAACACATTTTGCCCCTACACAAGACCTGATCTTCTCCAACATATCACAATCCAATCAAATATTATGAAGTAAATCACTGTTTGCCTTCTTAATTGGAAAGCTCTGCAAAAACGTAAACATGTCCAACTAGTTCCTTTTTGAATGGCATTGTATTGCTCATTGGAAGAGGACAACGTCAATGCTCATTTCAAGTTTCCTTTTTGCTGTGGGGATTCACTTATCACGTTTGAGAGTATCCCTCCTCACTCTGGTACTTGAATAATTTGTAATTCCATGCCAGTATAATTTTGTTTAAATCTCAATAAAATCATGGTCAGACAAAATAAAGTATATAAAATGCTGCATATTTGCTTTATTTGTCCAGTAAAGCATATACAGTGCAATGCCCATCGGTGTGATAAGATGCTCGGCAGACTACCTCAATGTTTGTTAGCTTGTTTTCAATCCCAGTACAAGAATAATGTAAATGTTAACCTCATGTCCTATTAGGAATCAAGGAGTCAAGAAGAGCATTTTCTGCTTGTGAAGTGAATTATATGACGCGAGGAGTTTCAATGCCAAGAGAACGCTTCATTAGGTCTTTATGAAGCAACGTCAGTGGTGTCAGCAGTGTAAGCATGCGCCTCATATGAAACGCCTCTCTGATCTTGTAGCTCTGAGATTGACTTGAATCCTAAAGTCATCTTCAGTGCGGCACACAGGCGGCTTTACTTACTATTCAATATGAGTGTTATTGGCTGCAAAGGACCAATTCTAGCTCCACTTGACCTTAAGAGTTAACTGGCTGCACTGATCAGAATCATAAAGACTGTGGAGAGACTGCAGGCAGAGAGTCAATTTTGATGTTCTTGTCAATGTGTGGTAATGAGACACTGCATTTGCCAGTAAAATGTAATAATGTTCTACCACAGTGATATCGACTGAACATATTAATACCGTACATATATATTATGTTAAAGTTTGCTGTGGATGTGCACAGAACTGTATTCTAAATAGTTGTAGCTACTGTGGGTGCCTGTTTTAATTACTCCTTAAAGGTATTTGAACTATTTCTTTCATTTAACCAATATGGTGTCTTGGAACTAAACAAAGGGGATGAAGTTACTGTATAGTTAGTTTGGGTCACTAATCCAATGTCATGTAGTATGTAGTGAGTCTGAATACCTAGAATACCCTGTTTTCCTCTCTACATATTTAGATATTCTATCATATTTGGTATTATAGCGCTTGTTAATTGCTTTTTCTGCTCATTTCTGAAATGACCAGTAGCCCTAAGGAGCCAATATTGATCATAACTTGCATGCCCTCATCATTTATTTTTATGATTGTCAATTAATGTCTCTCTGAAATAAAAAAACATTTTATTCCTCTGCTTGATAGCCTTAAATACGTGACCGGGTTCATGTCGGCCAGTACTTTACACGTCATGCTTGCTGAACCTTCATTGATTTAATGTTATCAAATGAAATGATGAGGATGACAATCCTGCCACTGTTATTAGGCTAGTAATGGCAATGATGACTGTGACTGTAAATTAGGTTTAATCTTGTAATCCTATGGTATGGTTTTGCATTTAGACTAAAGCAGGCAGATTGAACTAATAAAAGGAAGCAGACAAACATACTCAATGTGCTATTCACCGTGATATTAACGGAATGAATAGAATAAATGTGGATGGGGGAACATGGTGACAGAAGAGGACTTAAATCCGACTGCCGCATGTCACTTTGGACAAAGAGGATTGTGACTGACACTTTTTTTAAACCTATATACTCTCTCTGTAATAATACTTAAATGATTCAGTGTTTCAACTTGCATTCAATGTATTTTACTGCACTCTAGTGGTCAAAGGGCAACATTGCATATTTCACTACATAGTGCAGATTAGCCTTTCAATTGGGTTTAAGTATTTTTTCTTTTTTTATGAAAAAGTTGGAGTTGCAGGGTAAGTAATACTCTTTTCTCTAATTACCAGAGGATCTAAGGTGCACTTTAAGTCTGACCACATTTAACAACATGCTTCAAACCCTGCTATTTTGTGCTGCCTAGTGTTTATCGGTTTTATTTTGTCTTTAGTTTAGTTTCTATATCAGGATTGCCTCTAAACAAGTATAAGTTGAAATGTCTGTAAAGCCCTTTGATTTATGAATTGTGCAATCAAAATAAATTTCACCAATGCACTTGACTTGCATTATTCAGTGTGAAGATGAAGAGTCACATGAGGACGGCCGATGAGTGTTTATTTGTTTGTACATTTTTTGGCACAAGTAAAAGATTGGTGCGGCTTGTCTTTGAATGCAGTTCACCTCATTTTGTGTGTGCTAACTTTAGCTCATGTGTGTGTAACATTAGCTCATGTGTGTATGAATGGTTATGGACAAGTTTGCTCTGTAAATACTGTATTTCTTACTCAAGTCAGGTGTCCTGCCTGAAGCCCCAGAAACAGATAAGTCATTTGTTTTCAAATCACAAATAAGTCACAAATACCATAAACAACAAATAAATAAAATTTTACTGGTTTATTTCCACATAGGTTGGTGATAATATATTACACGGTGGTGATAATTACGTAAGCAAAGAAGAAGGCCCCTTTGTGTGCTTTGTTATTGCTTGGCCAGCTGATGAACCCTGTCCTCTTTTTGTCCCACTTTTCTCCGCCTTCATCAAGCCAGGCACAACAATAAAACGTTTTTCAACTTTATTTCCAAATTAAAACTATATGAAAGATGACTGTTTAACACACACATTTCATGCAACCATGCTGCCTGTGAAATGGTGGCACTTGTATTTTAGAGCCACATTCATTGTGTACTTGTGATGTTATTTTTGTAGAGGTGAAATGAATGCAACATATTGGGTACAGAAGGGTGCGCAATATCCGATGGGACACATCGTTGTGGCGAATGCCTTGTGGATGGGCTACAGCATGCATGCATGAATATTGTCACAAGACCATTTGGAAAACAGAAATTCCTCTGTACACTGACCCTTCCCTTTAAGATAGTTATTCTTTACCGATCAACGTTCATGAAGTTGGTCCACACGGATTTTATTTTGAAAGGCTCTACCGGAAGCGTCCCCTAGAATTAGATTGGACTTGGCATTAGTGAACTGGCGTCAAGTCGGGACGAAAGGCAGAAGGTTTCTCCCCCGGGATCAAGCGAGAAGGTAAGAACAATCCAAATGCTTCATTCATTGTCCACGTTGATGAGTCCACCAGCTGCAGAATGAATCACCTGTCTGTCCCAGGAACCACACCTGACGGGAGTCACGTGTCCTGTACTTTACCCGGAGAGTCAGATCCTTTACGACGTGCATGAAGGAAGTGTTACACGTGGCTTACTACAAATCAAGATCTTTGCATACAACACATAAACACATATGAAGTTTTCTTCAAATTAAAATAATTTGTGTTACTTTTAGAAGTCTGTGAGACAGTACTGTTGGGGAGGGGAGGGCGAAATTATCAGTGGATTAATTGATTGACAGAAAATGTGTTTGCAACTATTTCATCATGTTGAATTCATTTTTCATGCAAAAAAAAATAAATACTAAATCATGGTTCAAGCTTCACTAATGTGGGGATTTGCTGCTTTTTCCTTATTTTAAATTATTTAAATTTCTCTTTTTAAAGGGACAGTTCATCCCCAAATCAAAACTACTTAGTGTTCCTTTTACCTGTAGTGCAATTTACTATGTTTGCAAAACAAGTGGCAGCTGTGGATATAGAGGAAATGTGATTTAGCGTGCAGCCCATATCATCAATCAGCGTATCATTGATAAAATGTCCTATTTTTTGGAGATGTGAAAATCCTTAATACATTGTTAACACATGTGCATCCTCATCCTCAGCCAATTTAAAGCCAATACATTTAAATTTAAATGAATTTAAACATAGGTGACAAAGTGCCTTACAAAACGATATATGATTTATGATTTAGAATACAACACAAGCATTACCAAAGGAGAAAATGACACAATAACAGCAAATGAATAGAAGAATCACAGTTCAAAGTAGGGAACATGACTCAAGCAAAGACTATAGGTCTTCAACTGTGACTTAAAACACCCAACAGAGTCTGCTGAGCCGGAGGAGACTGTTACACACCTGGGACCCAGGACGTCAAATGCAGGATGTTTGCAGCATATTACTTATACCTTATGGAGCAACACTATTCACATCCTTGCAGGCGAGGAGGAGGATCTTGAATTGAATCCTAAATGTCATCAAAAACGGGATGATATGAGATTGTGTTGTATTCCTCAGATGAAAGTAGCAGGACTAAATAACTGTCTTTACATCTTTATCACATTTCAGCTGGGAGTCAAAAGATGTTCTATTAGTGGCCGATCAGACGAGGTGTTGAGGATGATAGTAGAGACCAGGTCTGGAGCGAAAAACAAGTGATTCTTGTGATTTAATTAAAGAAAATGTTGAAACATCCAGTTACTAATTTCAGCCAGACGCTCATGCAGAGCAGCTACATTTTAGAGATCACCGGGCAGAACGGATAAGTAGTGTTGCGTATCAATGATACTAACTTGATGGGACTAAAGTTAGCACTTCTATTAAGCTTAGAAACATTTGCCCCCTGACTTGTTGTCCACCAATTTGAGTGATAACCTCAAAGGCACAGACACGGTTGTTTCAATATCAGTTGTTTCGATATTGTTTCGATGGGTAGTTATTTAGTGAGACTCAATGAACAACTCTGTCTTTTTCTTCCAGTAACTTAAAGATGTCAGCAGTCATCGTCGTGCACGGCGGGGCGTGGGCGATACCACGCGACTTGGCCGAGGCTTCTGTGGATGGAGTGAAGGCTGCCGCATGCGAAGGGTTTTCAGTGCTGCAACAAGGAGGAAGTGCGCTGGATGCTGTTGAGGCGGCTGTGAGGGCTCTGGAAGATAACACTGTGTTTGATGCAGGTATGCTGTACAGAATTATTCTTTTCAATATGTATTAACTATACAGGCACACAAGTATACATTTAAAATCTACATTTTACAGTGTTATACCCGCAGTTGCGTGTTTATTGTATTTATTGCAGGACTGTTGTAGTAGGCTGCATTATTTTTAGTTAGTTTATTTTATTATTTCTTCCTGGTTGAAATGCATTTTAAGTCTGGAGATTGACTGCAGACATGCAATTTGCACCCCTTTTATTTAGCTTGGAACACCTCAGACATTTCTTAAGTAGCCCAGTGATCCTGTAATCCTGTTACTCATCATATATTGCTTGATTCAGCACAGTTTACCATTAAAACAAACCCTGATTGCTGTTTCTGGGACAATCCCAGCCAAAGCTGCCGATAAGAAAACTAATGCATTCCTCATATACCTTCATATTTGATATTTCAATTTATTGTACTTATGTATTTGCAGGCCTGTATTTCTCAATTCATCAACATATTTGCTTTCTGTTTCTTCTATCAGAGTCTTCATTTTGAAGTGACATGAGTTCAGGTGCATCGGCTCCCATTCTGCCTGGCTATATTTAGCATTTTTATGTATGGGGTATGTCACAATATCTGTCAATTTGACCACTAAGACCTAAGAGAATATGGAAAACGTTGCTGTACTTTGTTCTACCTCCAGTAAGGGTGTCTCTGGATTTTGGGTGATTCCCACTTGTCTAATTTGTATGTAACTCCATTGAATGTCTCCATCTGCTGGTGGTGTTGCCAACATTCATCCAGACTCAGAATCAGAGCGATTGTGGTCAGTGGAGACGAGGTTGCCGACTGATTGTGGAGCTCATCCTCATAATCTGTCTTTAATCCAAAATGGAGTCTGCACAAAATCTAATCTCCATTTTAGATTATGTCCAGGCGTTTGGGCCTCCCGGTGTCCTTGTGTATATAGTTTTATGTTTGTGTAAACAGAAAACAATCTGCCAACATGTTTTACATAGACGTGTGTAACTTAATTTTGTATACAATTAAACGACATTAAAACTATATTTCAGACCTGAGAAGCTTTCAAATTATACATAACACCAATGTACATGTTTAGATGCATTTTTATGCACCAACTAAATCTGTACAAGTACATACAAACCGAATATCAACGATGGATCTGTCATCAGCACGATGCTCTATGGACTGCTTTGTCACCACCTTGTGGATTTGTGAGGGTGTTTTAGGCAACACAGCAGGAGGGTCATCATATCTCACACCCTCTCTGTCTGCTGTTTGATTGTATTTATTAGTTTCTCAGCATTGATACCGACCCTCCAGTTTACATGGTCACTCACGATCAGCTGTGCAGGTTCTGAGAACATAAGCATCATTTGTTTGGTCTGAGCCGTTGTTTATTGTGATTGTAGGACACGGAGCAGTGCTAAATGCTGATGGGGAAGTAGAGCTGGATGCCATGATAATGGATGGAAGGACCCTTGCCAGCGGTGCGGTGTCTTCAGTGAATAACATTGCCAATCCTGTGTCACTGGCACGGGCCGTGATGGAAAAGGTATCATCTTACATACTTTGAGTTTGTCTCTCTTTAAAAGAAACAGTAAGAGACCACTGATGGTTAGGACGACACTGATTTGGACAATTTTATTACATGTTTCTAATGGCAAACCGCTTTTTTTGTGCAATAAACAAAAGCATCGGAGTGTTATTATTACCCATCAATTTTTAAACTCATTTTTTGTTTGAGCTTTTTCTTGACATGTCTGCTGTCATTAAATCCTTCAGACAGTCCACGTCATGTTGACAAGCAGAGGTGCAAATCTGTTTGCAGAGAGCATTGGCATGGCCACAGTTCCCACTGATACACTGGCGACTGAGAATGAGAGGAAGGAGTGGAGGAAGAACAAGAAGTATGCTACTGGAGTAATGGAGGATTTTAACTGTCAGTGGTAAGTATTTGCCTTGTTTGACTTCATTTGGACTATTTCTAGTCTGGACATATATTTCCTCATGAATCTCTACATTAATACTGCAGCAGAAGATGTTTTTTGAAAGTTTTTTTTCTTTCTAAATTGGCTTTATTCTGAAACATCATCTGTATTGTGGCACAGCTTATAATAATGTTTTCAGTAAATAAACACCTCGTGAATGGCTCTGTTTTGCTGTTAGGGCGTGAGAGGAAATGTGCGCTACGTTAAAAGGGAAATGTGTCTTCCTCAATCCCCTTTTCTTGTCATTCTAGGGCCCATGATACTGTTGGGGCAGTTGCTGTGGACTCTGCTGGCAATGTTGCATGTGCAACATCAACTGGAGGGATCAGAAATAAAATGGTTGGCAGAGTAGGAGACTCTCCCATCATTGGTATGACTTAATTTACTTGCACTGTCTCAAGTAGCACTTTTTACACTGTTGGCTTCAGTTCAAAGTAGATTATATGACATTAGAAGTCATCATTAACATTATGAAGTCAGATTTGATCACAAAGTTACTTTATCTAAACAAGCTCCACTTTCTGAGCAAATTTATTTATTTGCTCTCAACTTTGTTTTACTATTAATTGTATTATAAATGTTTGTCCTATACTATTTGGGGAAGCCAATGTGTGAAATTGAGAAGTAAAACAAGTTTTTCCAATGTTCTCCCTTGTAAATAAGGCTCTGGAGGATACGCAGACAACTTTATTGGAGCAGTGTCTTGTACCGGTCATGGAGAGTCTATTCTTAAAGTCACATTGGCCCGACTCATTCTTTCACATATTGAACAAGGTGAAGTATCACACTTTAAAACTATTAGTCACATATGTCGGACTCTATCTGGTCTTAATATAATTTGATGTAATTATTTCAGTTTTTGGGATAAGCATCAAAACATCTAGCAGTGAAGTAAATAAGAATCAAATAGTGTGACTGTTTTTGTGGGAACACACATGTTATCTATTTCTCACAGTTCTTTTTTAAAGGTTTTTATTTGATAGTATGAGGATTTTAACAATGGATACAATTATTAAATGAGGGACAGACACGCTTCTATTTCATATTAAATACATTATTAGCTACAATTGAAAAGAAACTAGACATTGTAGGACTCAAAGAGGGAGATTTTTTCATTTTTTCTCTTCGCATCCACAGGTAAATCACTCGCGGATGCTTCTCAGTTGTCTCTGCGGTACATGGGAGACCGTGTCCGAGGTGCAGGAGGTGCTATTGTAGTTTCTCCGTCGGGACAGTGGGCAGTCACCTTTACCACAGAGCGGATGGCTTGGGCAGCAGTGGATCATGATGGTCTGTGGTATGGATTAGACCCAAATGAAAGACTAAAAGAGCAGTTATCCCTGTAACAATTTTGGCAGTTTTAATCCTCATTTATTCCATAATCGAGGGAATGATATTTCTTCGACGTTTTTTTTTTTACTAATTCACTATGGTTTTTATCTCTTATTGGGCATACGGTTGTTTGTAGCCAAATTAAATGAGTAGCGTTTTCTTCTTTCTAATCTGTGATGTCACAACTACCGTACAGCACATATAGTGAAAACTAAACGGTAGAATATTGTGGATATTAGTAGAGACGTCTCAAGATCTCTGATTTGAGCATCTAGTCCATACATTGGACTAGTTTTTCTTTCACCTGCAAATTCTGGATTTCATTTGCATAATATATGCTAATGTAGGAAGTCTGATTTATTTTATTAAATTCTCTTTTACATTGTGTTAGTTTATTTCTTCCCATTTGTGTTTGTCAACCTGCAACTGTCCAACTCCACTCGAATCTATTAAAGTCCAAACATTTGACATGACATGCTAATCACTTCAGGTTTGTAAAAGCAGAGAAAACCATCCTGCTCCTATTTGATTAATTATGTGTTGGTACGTCTGTGAAACATATCTGACTTCTTTCTTTTCACCACATATTCATCAAAGGTTAGTTGGTTTATAGTGTTTTTCAAGCACCTCTGGTAGAAATGTACTATTCAGGGGTTGTCAACATAACAACCGCCTCATTCATGAACTTCCTCTTTGTTTGGCAGCAGCATTGTTGGCCACGCTTAATCCTTTGAAACAATGGCGGCTCAAACAGAGACACTCACTGTATATAAACCTGATTAGGAATTCAAATAAAATAGAATGACCATCTTCTCCCACTGTGATTTAAGTCAAGGGGCAGCTGTTTCAGATAGTGTAGTTTCACATTTAAAAACTGGATTAGAATGTAAAACAATTTTGAAACTATAGTTATGGGGTAGATGTTTCAAGTTGAAATATAATATTGAAATCTCTAAATGAATCATAAAAAAGAGAGTATATAAAAAAGGACTTGATCGTGGAATATATTGTGAATGTGTGGGAATTACACTATTTATCCTGTAATGTTGTTATAGACTATTGACTTGCCTTTTTGCTTACAATAAATAGCAAAAGTGGCCAGTTTGAAACTGCGTGCAGGTAATTTGACACAAAGGGCTAGAAACTGCTTTTCAAATACATTAGCTTTCCGGTGTTACGGATTAACAGACGGTTAACTGGCGACTTTCGGCTGAAAGCGTCTACTGTCGTCGTTACAGCAGATGTTGAGAATAGCAAGAGAACACGTAGCTGTCCTCGTGAATGCCGCATTGTTTAATTCTGCAATTCAATGTCTAACCTTCTCGTCTAAAGTCTCTGGTCAAAACATACCGGACTAGACGTTGTTGAGTCTTTTCAGGGAAATAATCCACGCGAGTGGAAACGTCGCTTGTTGTTTATGTGTTGAAACAGGAAGTCAGCAAATTGCCTTACAAATAACACATAATGACTGTGGAGTCTGTTTTGTGCAAATATCTGTCACGTAAATGAACTCTGTAGCACAGGAAAAAAGAAGAGAAAAAATATATAAATAAATTCAATTTACGGGATTCGAATTCATATCATTGGGTGGAAAAAAAGATCAGAGGTCAGTGGCATTACCACCACCCCACGATAGACATACTGGATTGACTTGTGAATTTACAATAAAATTATATACAACACAGTCAGCAGTCACATTTAAACGACAGAGAGCCACCAGATCAACTTGCGACCAACTGCGACTCCATGGAGCATGTTGACGTGACCAGCGGAGCACTTTACAATATCGCTGCTTTCTCAAACAAATAGACAGCTGTTTAAAACAGTTGAGTTCACTTGAATTTAATAAGAGAAATAAATGATCACAACACAATATGTAAACATGGTGCACACTCAAGGTGAACGAATAATATTTGATACAAAGAGTTTAGTTTTTTGTTCATTCTTGTTATCAGTTGTAAGGCTGTGATTCATACCACTTAAACCATGTGAATATGACAAACTTAATGAGGTCAATGCCCATCTTTGAACAGATAGTAAACGATCACATATGGGTGTAATGTTTGGGTATTCATACACCATATATAATTTATGATACACATCATAATGTGTTTGACCACATTTACTTTGTCATATATTCACATGGTTTAGGTGGCCCTTATTAAATTCAAGTGAACTCAACTGTTTGACATCTGTGTTCTTGGCTGGTTGAATTCTTAATTGTATGGCTTTGCTTTTCTTGTTCCCTCCTTTGCGTTATTGTCCACATTGTGTATTTTCACCTCATGACAACATCACAAAGATCTGCCTCATTAATTTGTAGTTCTACAAAGACGTTTTGAATGGTATGATTTTTAAACAGCTGTCTATTTGTTTGAGAAAGCAGCGATATTGTAAAGTGCTCCGCTGGTCACGTCAACATGCTCCAAGTCATACCAGGATGTCTATCGTGGCGTGGTGGTAATGCCACTGACCTCTGATCTATTTCCACCCAATGATACGAGTTCGAATCCCTTGAATTTATTTATATATTTTTTCTCTTATTTTTTTCTGTGCTACAGAGTTCATTTACGTGACAGATATTTGCACAAAACAGACTCCACAGTCATTATGTGTTATTTGTAACAACTTTATTTCAAAGGAAAGGCAATTTGCTGACTTCCTGTTTCAACACATAAACAACAAGCGACGTTTCCACTCGCGTGGATTATTTCCCTGAAAAGACTCAACAACGTCTAGTCCGGTATGTTTTGACCAGAGACTTTAGACGAGAAGGTTAGACATTGAATTGCAGAATTAAACAATGCGGCATTCACGAGGACAGCTACGTGTTCTCTTGCTATTCTCAACATCTGCTGTAACGACGACAACAGTAGACGCTTTCAGCCGAAAGTCGCCAGTTAACAGGGCCGCCTGTTAATCCGTAACACCGGGCAAGAGGCTGTCATATTTCACTTTCTATAGATGGAAATCAATACATCCATTATTGTTATAAGTGTGACTGCTGAATGCGGTTGAAACGTTGACTCAAACAACAACGTCTCTTGGAGACTGAGACCCGATCGCCACTCGTGTATGTATGTAATGTATGTATGTATGTGTGTGTGTACACAAAGCACAAGGAATAAACCCGCGCGTGGATACGCGGTACTCCTGCACCATCAGCTGCTTCACTACCTGTAAACAGAAGACACGTGACATGCCGCGCTGCCTGTCAGGGGCTTTGCAGTAGCAGGACGAATGACGGCCGAGTTAGAGGAAGTTACTGAGAGCAGCTGTGCTAGTATGTAATCGTATACGCGCTGGGTCCAATATTACAGCAGTGGAGAGGTAAGACAATTATACATGAAGACTAATATGTCCGAAAATCCAAACTGCACGCGAAGGAACAGATGCATGTGGGCGTGATCCTCTAACGACCGTTAGCAGCACTCTGGCTACAAACAAACTTGGTGACTCGAGGCCTACGCTAAAGCTACCGAGCTAGCTTGTCTGACAGATGTAGCATCGAGCTGGCTCACTACATGTTTCTACCACACATTTGAGCTTTTCTGCGGCATATATATTTTTTATTTATTTTTGCAAATATTATCCACAGGAACAGTGCTTGAGTTTAAACCATCGGGTGGTAACTTCCTCCATAAGTTGCCGTTAGCTCGCTAACGAAACGTAGCGTTACATGCTAGCGTCGTTAGCCGTGACGCTAGCACACCAACTAGAAACCCCTCACTGGGAGTAGCTGGACACTGAAACGTTATTCACGTGGGCATTAAGTTATATTAAGCCGCATTACATCGACCCTTCTAGAGATCTGCTCGCATATCTAAGGAGTATTTGTGCACTTCTCTCTTCTGGCCTGCTCAAGGTTGTGCAGTCGTAACGTGTTCTAAAAACGGTAACTTGCACATTAGCTTCCCTCTCTGCAGGTTCTCCGTGTGCCACAGCAATAGTTTCCTCGCACTTGCATACATGTGCCTCGAACTTGTTGCTCGGTAATTTAGTTAAACGTCAACGACCCACAGAAATGGCCAAAACTGAGACGCTGGCGTGACGTTATCTTTAATGAAAGAGGACAGCGTTTACAGAGGAAGCAAAGTTTTAAACGGCCCGTCACTCTATTTACACCAACTGTGAGGGGCATTGCGTCAGAAATCGATCACCTTTCGTGTTTTGTTGCTCCACGCTCTCCTGTTTGGGAGAGTTTGGGAACATAGTTTGATTAAACTAAAAGAACCAGCCGGTCAGGACACGGGGGTCCTCAAAGTGGACCCGTATTGGATCCCCAGCTCAGCTAAAGGCACAGATGTCTGAGAGATAAACATAACGGTATGTCTGTTATCGGACAGCTTAGGTTATATACATTTTCAATAGTTTTGGTCCAGGATAAACTAACTAATATGCAAATACAGTGTGTTTTTTCTTTAACCTTAAATTGCAACAACATTTTTTTTTATAGGTTATACACTTCTTTACATGTTAAGTTTACAGGTTGTGCCCACTATCGATTGTAACAGCATATTTCAGAATATATCAGTAACGCATTAATCCTTAATGTTGCCTTTTTATTTTCTGGATCACCACAAATATCTTTTTTGTATTTATATTTTTTTGCCTTAAGTTTATTTAATTAAATTGAATTTTGTCCTTAAAGTTTTTTGTAATTCTAAGTTAGGAGGACCCAACAAAATAAGCTTTTCATTGTACAAAATAACTGTCTGTTATCGGTGCATATGACAATAACAAAAATTGAAATATTGCTGCAATTTCCCTTTTAGCTTATCAATCAAATGATTGGAAAACAGAAAATTCAAAAGAAATGACTTAATAAGGAAGCCCAAACCAGACAAAATGTGTAATGCAAAGCACTTTTTTGAGTATTTTGCATGTAGTTTTAACTATAGATTAATTTCACACTGACCAGGTCCAAAGACTATTTGGTCTCTGAAAATCATCACGTTAATATGGAGATTTGGAAGTTGGCCCTTAAATGCTATGTTCCACGAAAGTGGAACCATCTGCAAAAGCTTGTACATTTAGACAAGCTAATCCCTTTTAATCAATTTAAATCCTTTTTCACCGACAAAGAGCAGTGTGAATGCATGTGTTTACTTTGAATTGATGTTGTCCCTCACGTTGATGTTGTTGAATATTTTATTTTATTTAAAGCATTATTAATATGCTTTTTCTTGATCAAAATGGGTTGTTTGATGCCCGCTTTCCCTTATGTCTGTTTTATTACAGGAAGGCAGCAGCATTCATGGATACTGTGGACATTAACCATTTAATACCCAGTGACCAGTTGGACGACTCCCTGATAACGGGTCAAAATTTGCAATGTGAAGCCAGTAATGAGTTTGGGACCGGACTCGGACTGGACGAGTCCCTGAAGAACATGCTCAGTGACAAAGACCCCATGTTTGGATGTGCAAGCTCTCAGTTCAATCTTCTGGACAATGAGGATTCCACTTTTCAGATTGCTGGCTCAACAGGTATGTCGGAAGACTTTTTATTGTGAAAAATGTTTATTTATATTGTTTCCAAACTTTGATTAAAAGTTAACTAACAGCTACTACTAAAACTTCATGTGGCTGCTTTACAATAATGGTCATTCACACTTAACAGAACACCTGGTAGAGGACATTTTAAGTAGCAACTTGCTAACATTATTTAATCATCATTAGTGCATTTTCTCTGATATGCTTAGTTTTGAATTTGACTTCAGCTTCTTTATTTATTTTGGCTGTTGCAGGTCTCGCTGATGGTTCAGCATCCACAGGCCTCAGCGGGGAACTGAAAGCGGCAGATATTACACAAGCCAAACAACCTGTTGCCAGGCGGAAGAAACGTCCACGTAATATCGAATGCGGTGAGTTGCTCATTGAGATTCCTGTTCCCTCCAAATAGCACTTTCAAATTGACTCTTTCTTTCTATGTTTTGTTTGTTTTTATTGAAACAGAATATAGCAGTGGTCCACAACCTGCCAACACATCTACCAAACCCATGATCCGAGTACGTGCTGGAAAGAAGCCCGCGAACAGGCTACAGAAGTCATTTCTTATTGAGAAAGGAGTTAAAGGCTCCCAACTGAAGAAAGACTTAACTCTGGGAGGGCGTGTTGATGTTAACGATCTGGATGGTGCGTTATGGCTGAATCCTTCTGTTGTATTGAGACGATTGACAGTCACAATTGCAGGCTTCAGGATTGAACTGCTTCCAGGACCCTCATACACACAACATGTTGAAGCGAGCCAGTCTGCATGCCTTGATGGTGGTTTTTCGTATGCTGTGCTGCCAGATAATACTGTCAATGTACAGAACCCCGCACCTGAGAAAGTGGCAGAGGTGGATGTAATTGAGAAGAGCTCTGCTGATGATGGTGCCCTCGGTCTGGGTCCGTATGTGAATCCTAACGACGTGCAGACCTCCAATGGGACTTTAATGGGGAGTACCGACACGCAAGAGACAAATCTCGACAATCAGAGTGTTCCTGCACAACAAAAGTCAGTCAGTGAAGGAAAACATGACATCAAAGAGCCACAAAACATTGAGAATAACGGAACCACTGTTGGTAATAATGATGGTGACGATAAGGAAAAACAACAGGCTGTGGCCCAGACAACGCTGTTAAAGTCAAAACAAGGACTGACCTCGAACAAGAACAAGGACTTGGTTTCAGATAAACCAAACGACATGATTAAAGGACATAAAATATCCCAAAACATGCCATCCAAAATCCAAAGAGGAGACCTGCACAAAATAAAATCTCCAACGGAAAAGAAAGACATTTCATCTTTGAAAAGGCCAGCAGAAAACACCCAAAGTGAGCATGCTACTAAAATGCAGAAGACACAGGACACAGGAGAGAGTAAAGTGAAGCCAAAGTTGCCCAATGCAGTGAAGAAGAGCCCTTCATCTGGCAACCGTGTTGATCAGCAGGGACCAGCTAAACATACTCATCCTAACATCTCCAAAGTTGAGACTGCTAACCCGACGCACGCTCGTCCAGGCCCTTCTTTAAAAATGCCAGAGGAAAGTCAGGAAAAGCCCAAACTGAAAAAGACAGAAAAGATCCTTCAAAGGCAGAAAAGTAAAACGGCAAGAAGCATCTCTGTGGAGGAGCCGCAGCTGTTTATTCCAGACAATGCTCCTCTTGTGAAGAAGGAAACTGCCGAGGAGCAACCTGCTAACAGCGAGTCTGTGTGGGACGGAAACAACTGCTGTGGCCTTTGCAAAAAACACCACAATAACATGTGAGTGTTGCAAGATCATAATTTTGTTACTCAAACTTGATACGGTATGCTGTAGCTTTAACTTGACCGGTAAAATGTTTAGTTTGTTACACAAGTGTGACGCGACAGTTCACCCGAAAGCAAGAATACATATTTTTCACTTGTAGTGCTATTAATCACTCTAGATTGTTGGATTTATAATCCACAAATTGCTAACAACAAGGTATTAATTGTCTTGAGTTACCGGGTCATGATTTCTGGAAAGAAACATTGCTGTTGAGTTCTAGCTAACTCTCACCAATACAATCTTGAGTAATAAATAGCACAACAGGTAAGAGGAAAAATATGTATTTTTGATTTTGGGTGAGCTGTGCCTTTTTAAGACTTGAGATGAACGCTAGTGAACCAAAGTATTTTTACAATTATGACCTGACTGGCTTTCAGTCAAATATGTGTTTTAATTCAACAAGAAGGGAATCGTAATATCAGTGTCATTTCTGTGCTGTGCCTGAGGGTATCTGGTGCTTGGGATATGCCCAAACACTTTTTGATAATATTCGTCCTTTGTTTAGGTTCATGGTCGGTTGCGGCCGCTGTGACGACTGGTTCCATGGCGACTGCGTTGGTCTTGACCTGACGAAAGTACGTGAAATGGAGGAGGAGGATCAGATGTACGTGTGCTTGAAGTGCTGTGAGGAGGAAAGCAAAAAGGTGGAGCCAGAGCCCCCAGCAGCAGCCAAACCAGAAGTTCAAGCCAAGACGGAGGTACAAGATCTTAAGCTGCCTCACAAACCCCAACCGGGACCGTCCCAGAAACTTGCATCAGGGGGAGTCAGACCCGTAAGACAAGTCAATAGTGTCAATATAAGTTTAAGAATAAAGCTGTTTGATCGTTTTACATACAAAGGATATTTGATTTGTTCCCTCAGCTAATTCGTCCTCTGATATTAATCATAGCCAATGATACCACTACACAAGGGGTTGTGTCTCTTTGTTTTGACTTACAGAAGGCTTGCATTGGGGTGTGTGGTTAACATGGTGTATTCACCAAAGTACATTTTCCCACACATAAAACTCACCCTGTATTTTTCATCTTACCTTTGGGGCGGGGGGGCTTAATAATATTGTATGTGGTGTCTTTAACATTTTCAATTTTATTGATATTTTCTTTAATAATATGCCTAATGTGCTTTTTGCTCTTATCTCCTGAAAAAGGATCCTGATAGAAGGCTGTCCACAGATGTCAGAGAAGCAGCTCATAAAACAGGTATTTATTGGGGGGCTGTGAATGTAAAGATTAGTTTGTTGTTGGCTTGTTGGTTTTTGTTACACTTTGGGTTCAAGGCCAGAGGCCGGTACTATGAGCGAGAGTCGCTCATACTGTTCAGCAGTACAAACAGTTTTTTTGTTGCAGTTTGCTTAGCATTATTGTTCAATACAGAACAGAATAAAAAATCATTGATATTTTGTATTCCTCTTGGTCACAGAGTTCCCCTCCTGTTATGTTATATTATATTGTCGTTTCTATCCTCACAGGTGTTCATCTGAAACTAGAGACAAAAAGTAAGACTTCAGCTTCAAAGAAACCGGTGTCTGTGGAGGCAATTAGGCGAAGTGTGCGTGATTCCCTGAAAGAAATACTCATACAGAGGTAAGTAGTTCATGAGTGAAAGTAATTAAAAGAATTGAGTAAATACTGAAAAAAATACTGACTTTCTTTTATTGTTTTACTTGAAAATCTTCTACATGCATCCACTTGACTGCACCAAACATGACGCTTTCTGCTCTTCAGGTTGAAGGAGTCTGATTTGAACGTGTCGGTGGAGAAGGCCTCCGAAGTTGGCAAGAAGACGGAGCGAGAGCTTTTCTACTTGTATAAAGACACAGACAACAAATACAAGAACAAGTACAGAAGCTTGATGTTTAACCTCAAAGATACTAAAAATAACGTGAGTACCATTTTAAAACCAGATGTGATCCAACTGTAGAGTTTCTTGGTGTTGCTTATGTCTAATTTGTATTTTTATTTTGAATTGTATTTTTTAGGTCCTCTTTAAGAGGGTTCTCAAAGGAGAGATTTCTCCTGGTAACCTAATTCGAATGAGCCCCGAGGAACTGGCCTCGAAAGAATTGGCTGCTTGGCGACAAAGGGAGAACAGACATGCAAGTGATGCTTTAGTCTTTGTTCTAGTTTTCAGTTTAAGCTCAGTAAGTAGTATTAAGATGTTCTATTTTATCGTTTAATCATTTTTTCCTAATTTTATAGACCATTGAGATGATTGAAAAAGAGCAAAGAGAGGCAGAGAGACGGCCGATCACTAAGATCACACACAAAGGTGAAATTGAAATTGAGAGCCAAGAACCAATGAAGGCACCTGATCCTGACGAGGTAAGGGACATGACAAATAGTACTCTGCATTCCTGTATATTCACTAAAAGAGGAAGACTTGTGTGCTTAATTGTCTTAAATTCTTTTCCTCCGCAGTTTGAGCAGCCTCTAAAAGTGACAGAAGACTCAATGGAACCTCCAAATACCCCCGAGAAGAACGCAGCGAGTGGTGATGCGGGGAAAGACACCACCAGCCAGCACAAGTCTCACTTATTTGACCTACACTGCAAAATCTGCACAGGTAAGCGAGAAGAAAAGATCAGTCATTCAGTCCTTTTTGCCATTTGATCTGCTTGTGTGTCACTATCCTCAGTTACCAACTTGTTATGTTTTTCTTTTCTATAAGGTCGTATGGCGCCCCCTGTGGAGGAGGCACCAACCAAAGTGGTGAAAGTTGCAACTACAGTGGTGAGGAGGAAATCCACTAAAGCAGAAGAGAAGAGCACAGCAACACCTGCGATCGACGACGATCTGTACCTCACCGTTTTAGAGGAGAGCTTCCGAAACGCTCATTCAGGCTACGAAGGAAGGTGAGGTTATTGCCGACACTGTGTGGTTCTAGTGTTCAACTCCTTATGGCAATTTTGCTCCATCCGTTTTTGTTTTTTTTGGGTCATATTTGTCACAGGTCGGATCATAAAGCTGGAAGAGAGGAAGAGGCCGCTTTCCTTACTCACCTGCACTCCCCGTGGCAAGGATTGATTCACATGCACTCTGTGGCAAAGTTTATGACGAAAGCGTTCCCCGTCTCGGGCATTTTGGACAACTTGACTGAGGTAAAGTGGACACCACTGAACATATTTAGCTGCGGCAAAGTATCTTAGACTGAAGTACTGTCAGTAAGGTTGACCTTCTTTTTCGTCAATAGGACCTTCCAGACAGCGTTCAAGTTGGCGGGAGGATAACTCCACAGACGGTATGGGACTACTTGGAGAAGATTCGGGCAACTGGAACAAAAGTGAGTTTTTGGCAGCTTTCCTTCTTAAAGGGATTGTAAAGCCTATAGTAAAATTCAGTCATCGGATATAATCACCCAGAATTACATAAAAGAGCAGCTTATGTCAGACAATTAACATTCGGATGTCATGTGGTGCATTATAAAGCTGCTCCATTGAAGAGTTATGGTCAAATTCTTACACATGGATTGCAGATTTTACTGACACAAGCATTTTTCTTTTATTAAAAGGAGGTGTGCCTAATTCGCTTCTCCCCTGAGACGGATGAAGATGAGATATCCTATACTCTTCTGTATGCCTACTTCAGCAGTCGTAAGCGTTTCGGGGTGGTGTCCAATAACCTGAAACAAGTGAAGGACATGTATCTCATTCCTTTGGGTGCCACTGAAAAAGTTCCACATCAGCTTGTTCCATTTGATGGGCCAGGTAACCTGAACACAAAACCTAAATTGTCTTCTCTCTCTAAATGTCCTTACATTTCTCAATCTTTTAAACTCCATTCATCTTTTCATTTTTCAGGTTTAGAAAACAACCGCGCCAATCTTCTCCTTGGACTCTTAATTCGCCAGAGACCGAAAAGGGATTTCCTTCCCGTGGACATGAATGAAACTGACAGGATTGTTCCTGAAATCACGCCCATCGTCATTTCCACAAAAGAAACCCGAGCAAAAGAGGAAGAGGAGAAAAAATTCCTCTCCTCCTTGACGACTGCACATAAAAAAGAGAAAGACAAACCGCTAAACACTACTGAAGATATTGATGAGCCAATTACAGAGTCCGTGGAAGAACCATCTGCATCAGAGGAGACCACCAGTCAGGATTCCCAAAAACCGCTGCGTTTTCTTCCAGGTGTGTTATTAGGCTGGGGTGGGGAATTGCCCCCTCCGGCAGATGTTGGAGTTAAACAGGCAACAACAGCAGATGACACCCAGAAGCCCCAACCAGCTCCCAAAACAGAAGCATCAACTGAAAACTTTAAAAGTCCAGCAGCTGTTGCACCTCGAGAGCGCTTTGTCATCAAGAAGAAAGAAGCTAAACCTGTTAAAGCTGAACCGGAAGTACCCACACCGACTGATCCATCTGCTGCGAACAATTCATCAGGAAAGGATGCTGCAGTGGTGACCCACAATGCACCAGTCTCTCTGAAAGATAAGCCTCCAGATGTATCGACTGAAGTGTTCCTGGCGAGCTTGTCAGCAGCTCAAATTGGGACTGAAACTAGCAGCGCTGCTTCTGCAAACAAAGGAAATACTGGCCTTTTGTCTGAAACTGAAAAAGCCCCCTCTGAAGGGAATTCTCTGTCGCAGTCAAAATCCCAGGCAGCTCCAGCTCAAACTAACAGCTCAAAACCTCCTTTAAGTGGAATATTGAAAAAGTCTTCAGCATATTCCAGTGTGAATGTAGATAAAACAACGGAGCTACAAAAGGATAAAGCCAGCCACCTCGCTCCTTCGAGTCCCAAACCGGTTCCTGTGTTGAGCAGCACTAGAAATGATGCAGTTACACTCTTTCACCAAGGGTTTTTACAGGTTTCTCAGGCCAAGAACAAACCTGAGCAAGAGAAGCAAACAACTATTCAATCATTCGCGAGTGAAAAGGAGGATCCCGGCTTGTCCCAGGCTGCTGCTACAGTTACTCAGACAGAACATCCTCCTCCAGTTGAAGGACCACAAGCAGCAGGTAACACAGAAGCAGCCGAGCTCCAACCCGACTCCGTGATGACACCAGTATGCGACAGTGCTTCACTAATCCCGTCGCAGCAGCAGCAGCAGCAGCAGCAGCAGCAGCAGGAACAGCCTCAGGTGCCCGGTAGCTACGAATACCCAACTGCCCCTCCTCCTACTTTCTCCAGCCCACAGACCCAGGGCCAGAACCACAGTGCACCGTGGGCTCAGGACAGCACTTCACACATTATTCCCGGGCTTCAATCGCAGTACGCCGAGAGCTACCCTGAACCAGCTGGCCAGCCCACTTCACCGGCCAAAGATTACAAGCGTCTAGAGGAGCGATACAGCGACCCGTGGGAGAGGCCGCGAACTACGGAGGACAGAGACCACCACGAGAGGCACGGCAGCCACCACAGGGATACTCATCACGGGAAAAAGAGCAGACACCACGACCGGGAACGGGAGAAAAAGCACGAACGCAGCCACGACAGAGAGAGGAGTCGGCACCACGGACACTCGGACGACCGCTACGGGGAGAAGAGAAAAGAGAGGCACCACAGCGACGATCACAGCAGCCGGCACAAGGACCGACACAGACACAGACGGGACTCCGATTATGAGAATGGACGGAGAAGTTCAAAAGACAGTTAATTGTATTTTAAATTTTTTTAAGTCCTGCTAGCTAACAAGCTAAAAGTCTTGGAAATACTTTTAGCTTGTTGGCCACTTGGCTGGTTCAAACCACTTTGGCCGATAGTGGAGTTTTGTTACTTCCTACAGCTGATGTGGCATTTCCTCCATAGAAGTTCCATTTGGTGCAGCCAAAAGTGGAAAAATGATTTCAGTGGTTCTGAAGATCTTTATACACACGTTCTCTTCAAACCAAGAAGAACTGAATATTGGAACAACTTTTACATTTTAACGTTTTTATTGTAAATATCTTGTTCATATTGAGCTGCTTTGTACAAATGATCAGAACATGTTTTCAGCCGTGTTGTAACATGCAAAACAAGTTTGCACCACCTGGTGAAAAGTTTAAATTGGCATGAAGGTCACACAGAAAACTTTTAACTGAGAACCGTGATCTGAACAGCAACTGCTTTTTTCCTGCTACTTAATTTTTTTTTTTAATTGCTAAAATATTTTACGATCTTTTATTTTTTAAGTATATACATTTTGGCTTGTAATATACATTAGAGATGAAGTGTGCCTTTGCACTGTTTATGTACAGTTCGTAATAAAGCTAATCCTTTTTTATTATTGATTATTAGAAATAATCTCATTTCTTTCTAAATGTATTAAAGATACAATTATGAATACAGATTTATATTGTTGTATTATGATAATTTTAGACATCTATTTATTTTATGTGATGAAATGGAAGAGTAATAACTGACTCAGAGCATACAACCTGCACTGAATCAGACAATAGACCATATATCCCAGTAACAATATGATCCATAAAAAAAGTCAGATGAGAATTGAGTGATAGTGTTGAAGAAACAGTATTCAAATATAGCAGTGTTTTTTTATTTATTTTTTACAAAAAAATGAACCCAACTATCACCAAGTGTTGCACAAATGTCCTTGTGGACTACTTTGTAGGAAGTCCTTAGAAAACACAACTAATATCACATTACAAAGTAGTTTCACGACTATTCGTTCCCCTCATAAACATTAAAACCCTCACTATTGTTGAGAAACAGTAGTGGCTTGGTATCTTTAAACAAATAAACATTTCTGAGACTTCCTTCAAAGCCTTTTGAAAACAACCCAGAAGTGACCATGGATACATTTCTGTATAATTCAAATCCTCCAAAATAAAGCCGACCGCCATAGTTTAAGGCCACATAACGCTCAAATGGGTCCAAGTCCTCGTAAAGGACTCTCCTGTGGTTCAGGAACACCTGGATAACGGTGCCGTTTAAAATGATGGACACGTTGTGCCATGTGTTGCAACACAGTGTGAGATTTCTGAATTCTATCGGGACGGAAAGCTTCTCTCCAAGATTGACAGCGACTTTGAGGTGGCCGTTCTCAAGTCCGACTGTGAGGTAATCGTCATCTTCGTGTTCAGCCTTCCCCATCCACATGATCACACTGTCATTTGAGCGCGTGTGGAAGCTGAAAGAAACCTGCGTGTGTTTAAAATTCCTTGTGTTGTATCTCCAGTCCAGATATTTAACATATGAGCTTCCCACAAACTTCAGAGTGTCTGTGGCTATTTCTGCGTCGCAGTACGTCCCACCCCATCCCAAGGGGCAAATGCAGCGGTAGGAGGCGACACTAGACGGAGCACACAAGGAACCCGGTTTGCAGATGTTGCTCACACAGCTCACAGACTGGTTACACACAGAGCCAGTCCACGATGGCAGACATAAACAGGTGAATGAGTCACTTCCTGTTGCCCTGCAGCGACCGCCGTTTTGGCATACCTTGTACCCGCAGGCCGTCCCATCCCAGTCCCCTACGTTTGCTCCACTTATCGCCCCCGTCTCCGTTAACTCAAACTCTTCACCGTTGACTAGAAGTTCTCTTAAACCACCGGTGAAGCCCAGCGGCTCCCCTTCAGTTGCATCCACAGAAACCAAGCTCAGAGTGGACACGCCCCCGACAAAGATGTCTGTAGCAACGTCCAGGGTGGTCATGCCGTCAGTCGCAGGCTCTCTGATCTCCTCGTTGTCCAGACTGAGGAAGCCGTAGTGACCAACTCTTCCAGCCGTCACCGTGTGCCAGGTTCTGCCGTGCGAGTCCACTCGCTGAACGGACTGCAGGACATGGGTGCCATCCCCGAGGTCGTATCGAAGCTGGACGAAGCCGGACGTCAAGGAGAGGCAGAAGAAGTCTCCTGTAGAAATACAATGGTAAGACATGTCACAAGTTATTTCTCATTTAAATGTCTTACATTTAGGATTACTTCTTTATGACATGTGCTAACACTTTTATATGACATGCTATATTACTTTTCTTTTATGACATTTTTATATTTTATTAAATTTTTTATAAAATATTTTACGAAGACATCATTATGTCAAAGATAGAGTATAGGATGTCATATGTCAAAAAAGTCGTCAATATAAAACAAAAAAATCAAGTATAGTATGTTGAAAAATCTAATAAAAAAGCCAGTCAAAATAAAACTGAAAAGTATAGAATGTAAAAATACAATTACGGTATGTCATAAAAAAAAGCCATTGTATGAATGCAGAAAAAAGTCATAAAGTCATTTTAAAGTATTTAAAAAATATATAGTTTCTTGAAAGAAGTTAAGTCATACTATAGTATGTCTAAAGTCATAAAAAAAGTCATAAAGTTACAAAGTAGCAAATATTTTTTATACATTGATAAAAGTAATTGTAAAGTATGTCAAAAAAAGTAATATTCTACAATAGTATAGTGTGTTGAAAAGTAAAAAAGTAAATGTAAAGTTTGTCATATTAAACTGTTGAAAAAAAATCACGGTATAAAAAAGTTTTTCAGAAGCTTTAATATAGTATGTCGAAAATAATCTTTAAAAAATATTATACTACTATGCTATACTGTAAATTGATACATTATAACTTTTTTTATATAAATATGTTTATATTTATTTTAATAATATAGTTAGTATGTCCAAAAAGTCATAAATAAGTCATAGTATATTGAAATAAGCCGTAAAAAGTATTATGTCGAGATAAGATTTACAACATGATACAACATGCTACAATGCCTTCTTCAGGCACCTTATAGCATGGAATATAGTTATATAGCAACATTATTCCTTTGACTGTATAGAATTACAGATAGTGCTCGGAAATTGCATCATATCATCTCCTCAACAGAGTGTAGTGCAAAGTGTCTGCCGTGTATTACTCTTTCATCATGCTATCAAAGAATGATTGGTATAATGTGCCATGGTGGCCGGACATCCAGAGAAAATAGGGATCCTGGCTCTTACATCTCAATACACTGACATTCTGCAACCCGGACCACCCTCTCCACCACCTACTGCAGGGTCAGCGGAGCACTTTCTCGAGGAGATTCCTCACGCTCCGCTGCAACAAGGACAGATACAGGAGAACATTCCTGCCAACGGCATTACGGCTTTATAATAAATCACCGCTTGCCAGATCCTCTGACTAACCACATGTGTATATATATATATATTTTGCACAATCCCAGCTATTTCTATTTTATTTTATTATTATTTTTATTATTATTGTATATATCTTTTATCTTTCATCCTGCTGTTTTTATTTATTTTGTTGTAAATTGCTGCTACCCCGACACCAAATTTCCCCTCGGGGATTAATAAAGTATATATTCATTCATTCATTCATTCATTAAAATCAGCTGGAATTGAACGTCCTCACCAGCTCTGGCACCGAGATGTTGTGCAGTGTAGACGAGGATGCCATCAGGTGATAAAGGCTGGAACTGCAGCTGCAAAACAGTCCTGTGTCTCGCACTCACGGGTGGGAATGACATCCATGAAGACTGGTTACTGCTGAAGAATGGATCGCTGATGGCAATCGCTGAACAGGCAAGACAATATAGCAATAATTACACAGTGACGGTCTAGTCTTATGAAATAAATACAAATAAATACAGTTATGATTCTGTGATGAAACCTTTCTCGCAGTAGAGTCCCGCGGTCCCCAGGGGGCACTGGCAGGTATATCCATTGGGGAGAGGGATGCAGGTGGAGCCGTGGGTGCAGAGAGGAGGGGGGCGGTGCTCCACATCACACACGGACACGGTCTCAGAACAGAGCGCGCCCTTCCATCCAAATGGGCACTGGCAACTGCAGACGCACAGTCAGACACTGAAAAGCTTGTAAACAATGTCAATTCCTTTCGCTACACTTGCACTGTGTAACTGAGGGGATTGATGTCTGGTCTCAATACATATGGGAATACACACACACACACACACACACACACACACACACGACATAAAGCTTCAACTCAACTGCAAAGTCTACATTACAGGATGTTATTCACGAGCGGAATCAGGACAAATGATCAGAAAATAAATACAAGAATAGTTTATTTTCACTTACTAGACAGATGAGCCGGAGTTCACACACGTCCCTCCGTTTCTGCAGTGAACATGAGCACAAGGGGTGACGCCACACTGACCCACGCTGCGCCCGAACGCAGGCTGTCCCAGCACTTGGAACTTTCCGTCTCTTCTTGTACGAAACTGCACGTCAAAAATGCACCCTTTGAAACGGACAAACAGACCGACTGTATGTCAGAGGGAGATCTTTTATTTCTCTGATGATCAGAGGAATCACAGCAGTCTTTCCTTGCATGAAGATTATTTTTGCACACACTACAATGTGATTAATCACAGAGTTGAGTTTCCCCTCTTTAATAAGGCCAGTAAAAACAAATAACACCTTTTTAAAATGTTGGCAGCGGTCGAAATGAAATTCTTTGACGGTTGTTTTATTGCGAGTGACCATAGTGTTTTATATCAAGTACACCTACTGAAATCAGCATGTTTTTATTGGATGTCAACTCTTGAATTTGATGGAATACAATCTCTGCAGTCTCTACAGTTCACATCCACGATGTACCCACTCATCATGCATCTGCCTCATCATATTTGCTTTTTGCTTTCATAATGCAATTTTATCAAGACAATATTTGCTTTGGCCTGTACCTGCAGAGCACAGGGCCCTCTATAAATATAAGGCCTGAGCACAAGCCATGTAGGCACATGCAGACTCCTGTCTCTCTGCTGCATTAGGCATTGGCATAAACAGGATGCAGGGGAAATGTCATGCTCATTCATGAATATTCATGGCGTGATGCTGTCTTCTTGGCAGACTCAAGTGAGTGTTGCTGTGCTGCAAACATAGACCGTCAAAAAGCACAGCAGATTCATATGGAATATTATAAAAGCGGTTTATTTTAGTTTTCGCTGCATTCACCCACTCTTGTGACAGAACCAGGAAACCAGAGGTAGCATTAATACCCGTCAGAAATGAGATCTTGAAATGTACCGTAAATTTAGTTCCAGCATCATATTTTCTTCTTATTTCCTGTTATGACTGGGGTTCAAAAGGTAAACGCACCTCAAGTCTGATGGGATCTGTTGAAAAAGGCAAGTTTGTTTCTGTTGCCTGTTTCTTGTTATTTGATCAACAGCTCAAATCCGGTAACTGCTTTTTTTTATTTTTATTTTTTCACCCAGAAGCCACAGTACCTCCTCCTCTGCCACCTTTCCACAGGGGAGTGTGTCTCTATTGATAACTGGGAGTGAAGTGCATTATCAGTGTGTTCACTGCCAGCCATCATGATTAGGGCTTGAGGAAGGTCACACAGATCTGATTAGACGCTCATGAGTTCTCATTACATCCTGAGCAAAAAGGTTATGGGGCCACCAGAGTCGCATGACTCCGGTAGTGCTTACCAGTAAAGGGGAGTGTGGCAATCTGATCCAGCGTGGGCCAATGGGGGATTTACCATCGCTGATTTGATTTTGGTAGCAGAAAAATGAACAACGCGACGATGACTAAGCAAACCCACAAAATGGCTCCAGTGCTTAAATATCCCTCTTGTTCACCTCAAATGGATCTGCCATAACATTTTATAATAACAAGCGTCATCGCTGCAGTGGAGAGACTAGAGCTCCATGTGGTTATGATGATGATGATATTCATAGCTGTTGTCTTCATTACGGTTATGGCAATTTTGCTCCACAGCTCCGCACAATGAATGCTCTCCAGAATACATTCCTACATGGGGTCACCTGAGAGAAGGCCTGCATGATGTTGATGATGACAAAGGTGATTTGTACGGCACCGTTGTTCAAGTGACTTATCAGCAGCGGAATGGATTTGCACACAATGCCAAAGTGCACAGGGGTGTGAAGCGATTAAAGGGTGCGGACACGATCAACCTGGAAGCTCTGCTCTGGCCTAATACAGCAGTCCAGCCTGTCACTGCCTTTTTCATTACACACCTTCCCCTCTGCTTACAAAGAGACAGAGAGAAACTCCAGGCCCCAGTGCTATAACTCCCGACAACAGTGTTGGGCTGTAATAAAGTCGTAGCAGGCTTACCCAGAAAGCCATGACGGAACCTGGATCCAAGTGGCAGCAGTTCAGGAGTGTACTCATTATATCCACCAACAAAGAGCTGCTTGAAAACATTGAGGCCCAACAGTGGACCTGGAGTGGATCCTGTTCTGTTGCGTTGTCCGTCAAGCTGAGAAAAACAGTCAAATGTCAGTACTCAGGCGAGAGGCTTACTAGAAGCACAATTTATTAAAAAAAATCTGCCAAAGTTGACCAAAAAAAAAGAGAATATGACTGGATTGATCACTGAGTTATTCAGGCACCAATTAGCATTTTTGCGACAGTAGCTACAATACGCCCATGCTTTTGAACAGCCAGCCTTTCTGACTCCATAGAAGCTCACCGTTTACTGCAGATTTTTTTTTAGCGACACTTGGACGCAGACTTATTTTTCATGATCATGGAAATGGTCTTGAGCAGTTTAACTACAGAGTTATTTTTTCTTCTGAGATTGTTTCATTTTGAAGGATGTTTAGAAGTCTGAAGAGCTCGAATCATAAATTAGTTTCCAAGAAATTGCCGAGATACAAATCAGAAAAAGATAGCATTCAACCATTCTGACACAAAATGTTGTAAGCGGAAATTTCTTTCTTATCCCTTCGATTATCTGGTGATCCGCTAAGCTTTACCTTGGGACCTCCTGGAATGGTCCTGACCCCCAGAGTGAGAGACACTATTTTAAAAGAATGGTGTCTGAAGCATTGAAGCTGGTTGAGATACTTGTGGTGGTCCAACAACACAAAGATGTCACGTTTCTAAACAACAAATCACCTTCAGCCATCCTGTTTTCTTGGACCTTCCAAAGGTAACGGTGTGAACGTTGACCTGGTGGTTAAGTCGATCACTGACTATGGTTGCGACACCTGATCCAAGGTTGAATTTGTGCACAACTCTTCCATTTCGTAGTCCCAAAACGAGGAAGTCATCACCAGCATCGCCTGGAAAAGACACGTAGTTTGTCACGAGCATAGTAGACATATACAGTATATACTCATACGTTTCCTCATTAACACTGCATCTATAACATCTACAACGTGAGAATAAATGCTACATTTGTTTGCTTTAAGATTCATTTTAGTTTTATATTTCTGCCTCTGCTGTTTAATTCCATGTAAACAGCATTGGCTAAAATGCATCTTCTGACAATGATTTCAATTTGTCTTGGTTTCAAATTTGTTTCTAAACTTGTGAAACAATCTGGTCGTACATGTCGTCTCTCAACTCCAACTTGCATCTAAAGTTGCTTATTGGACTGTGAACAAAGAGCAGCAGACGGCATGGGGAGTCTTGGTCGTGGCTACACCGGATCCCCAACACAACAGCCATTTGCCCCCAGAGGCTTATCTGTCGTGACACATTTAGCTGATGGGTTACGTAACTGAATTACATGTAACTTGATCCCTGCCATCCAATAATAAAAGATCCACTTCATTTCACCAACGATCATGTGAATTGTTCATATTTCATCTATTCTGATATTGTATCTTTGACTTTGTACCATTTTAAACAGTGCTGCTCTTTCTCCTCTTCATTATTCATATTTCTGTTGTCTGCCTCCACCCTAGATGAATTTTACTCTTAAGAGAAAGAAAAAAAAAAGTCCAGAAGATCCTCAAGTGCTTGTGTTTTTATTAGAATTCTTCATAGTTTTATGAAATATGCCGGTGACAATAACACGGCGGCTACCTGCTACCAAATCTGACCTCGCAGAAGGGAGATCCTAATTAAAAGTGACGGCTGCTGACGGCATCACATCGCACCTACGCATCAAAGATTGTTTAATGCAATGACGACTGATACTTTTGATATGCTTGGTTCACATGTTCTTTTTGATTCTAGCATTGCCAACAACACTCTTTGAAAGTCAAGAACAATAACAGTTTAGCCGGATATCAATTAATTACTGGACTGCAGGAAGACTCATTATTAATGTCTCAAAATCTGCCAAGAAAGAAAATCCTTCGGGAATCCTCTTGATTAGAGGATCTCAGAGGAGATTGGATATCTATTAGGTAGGACATTACCATGCACAGAGGGTGAAATCTCTCAAAACACTTCTTTTAAAATCCTTAATGAAGTTTGACAACTCAAATCCAACTAAGGAGACATTTCAAAGCAGTTGTCCTCTTTTCATTTCACCGACAGAATGATATTAAATGGCTGCGTCGATGTCTAGATGAAGCTCACCTTGTCCTTTATGTCCAGCGAACAGCAGCAGGTTGTCTTTCACGGCAGATGCATTATTGGCGAGCGTGAACTTCAGCTTGAACTCATAGAAGAAACTGAGGCTCGGGATGGAGGAATAAGCCACGAAGGAAGTGTAACCAAACTCATCACTTCCACTGAATCTGGCCCGAGTTATATTGATGGCTGCAAAACAAACACATTCGGAACATGTTTATTTCATGTTTGTGTTAAACTTGCGTGAGCTGCTGCGTGTAGAGTTCTGTCTGTGTGGTTTGAGTTGAACAGGTTTCATTATCTCCCTCACAGGTTGCCAAAAGATGGCACTATTGCTACACATTACATATCAGGGGTTAGTGAAATATATTCCTTTCTGAATGCTACTCGATGACCTGTTTTCAAACGCCATCACCTCTTCAGTCCTTTTCTATTTGCATTAGTAGCTGTTTAGGACGAGTTCTGGCAAGCACACACTACTTCATACCCAATGTTCACAAAGGTGGCACAACAATCCCAGTGATATTCAATTACAATGCCAAGTTTACTTATTCAGAATGCACGGTTGATTCAATAATGCTCTTGTGTATTCCCTCTCAGCACAACCATCTACTTGATTTTACGCTGGGGATTCAATGTAAATTTCCCCACGCTCATTCAAAATGACATGCTGCTGCGTTTTTTTGTTTACACAGCAGTGAGCATTCAAACAAAAAACTGCTCTTCTTCAACACCTTGCATATTCTTCTGCAGCCCCAGGCGATGGCTAAGAGGGGTTCAGAGCTCCCCCTCAGCTCTGTTGGGCTGCTAAAATATTAATAAAGCTAGAAATGCTTCTGTTGTCATCCCTCGTCTGGCAGAGCTGTATTTGCCTATTGTTTCACCGAATGAACTGTAACGGCTGCTTCTAGCTGCAGTGTGAGCTTGAATTGATCATACACATGATCAACTTTATGTTGTAATAACTGAGCTCAGACAAGAAGCAAACATCTCAGCCATTAATACCAAATTAAATGACCTTGAGTGTGTTTGTAGGGAGCTATTTACTCTGTTCATGGACGAATTACCCTTGAGCATACTGTACAAATGAAGTAAGTGTCTGAACTGATTTATACTGATATCTGCACATTTTAGATGACCAGTAATGAATACAAATGACGTTATTACAAATGTGATGTATTGTTTTATATTAAATACAATTTGATTTCAGAATTTCTTATCAACACAGATTCATTTATAAACTTAATTTGAGTGCCTATTAGTATCTGTGTCAAATTACTTATGTACAAGCGGTGCACATAACATCATGAAACACTGCGTTGGTTTCTAAATGTGTGAGGGTCCGTTTGTAATGTTTATGCTGCTTATATTGTAAGGCGTTGTTTCCCTTTGATTGTTTTATATGGGACAAGTAGACAAGAGTGTGACAAAGAGTTAAATCGACACTTCTCTGACACCCCCACAAAAACTGAACATAATTAATTTCATGGAATTTGCTTTGTGATTTCTCTGTAATTTTCTCAAATATAACACCCCACCTATACATCTTATTCAACAGACACTAAGAGTTTATAGTTCCATAATTTAGAATGGTCCTGCAGGCAGGTTTAATCTCATTCAGCAACTATGAGCCTGTGAAAAGGTTTACTTATTATCAGTTACCTTTGAGCTGAACAGTGTTCATTCAAATTCACAAAGGTCTATAATCACTCTTGGGATGTCGGAGGTGATTGTAATAGTGAATTACAGAGTAAATCTTGAGGTTTCCGTTCCTCATTCTATTCCGTCAACCATCACACAGACAGCCACTAGCATTGCATATGACATGTGAATACAATCAACAGAAATCATGAGGTGTATTGGTATACAGTACAGTTGTGTGTTGCTATTTATAGTTTCCATTAGAACATTCATCATTGCATAACACTTCAAACAGTGCAGTGCAGGTGAAATTAACGAGTAGCTGCAGATAACAAGGAACATTTTAACAAAGAGACTAAAGGAAGGCCTCTGTGAAATGCATCCATGTATGGATTATAACGCCATTCTCTCAGCATTTCCACTTTGCTCGTATAATTTGTGTAATGTGCAGCAAACCAACAGGTGCAGCAGAAGAAAAACAGACTGACATTCAGCGCCAGAATGTGATAGGCATTCTGAAAATAAATATATATATGTACATATATGATGTGCATCTTAGCTGCCACTGAGCAGCTGAAAACAACTCTTGAGTTAGAGATACAGAATTATAGACTTTTCATGCTCTGCAAAATGCACGGTTAACAGAAACTTCACAAAATCAATACTTTACTGATGCTGAAAAATACTGCTCAGTGTTTAAGCACACATGTTAAACCCATTGAAAATTGATTGTATGAAATGTATAAAACGTTGAAAAGATTGCATTACATTACGGTATTTTTACAGTTAGCTGATTTGTATTATGTTTCTTGCAACATTCTCTCTTGCTGAATCACTTTACACATCCTCCCTCGACTTGAAACATTTTCATAATTATCAATCACAATTATTCATTTTCATAAATTGCAAAGACATAAGCTGAATAGACTATGATTGAGGAAACAATATGTAGTAGTACTGTACTAGTAATACTATATATTTCACGTGTGGTGTATTTTCTTCTTTTTGTCTCTTAATTATAAATTAGAAACTTTAACAGGAGGAATAGGCACTTTTTATACAAAGGTAAACCATTACTACTTCTGAGTGAAGTCATTTAAATATCCATTAATGTTTCATGAGCTCGGGTCTTGAGGCATTTCAGCATCAATAGCACTTCCTAGTCTTCCCTTTCCTGCTAGTTCATAGACCAACCTTATCTACTGAAGTGCACATGGGAACTGAACTAAACGTCTTGTATTTAGATGAAAATGTTTTACTGCTGTACAAACAACTTTAGAACATTCTCAAATAAAAGACAACTGCCATACTCACACTGACTGTATTTAGATAAGGGGTGAAGGAAAAGTGCACCAAGTAGCATGCAAAAAAAGACCAGAAAGGCAGGGGACCTTAGAAGTGATCAGTTTTGACTCTGATCTTATCAGGATTAAATTCAAATGTCAGCCATATCCTTATTTTGACACTGGAAGGTTAGATTACTGTTTGGGATGTGGGTGCGGAGAGTCCGTCAAGAGCTGTGGAAAACTCAGCGACTATGCCAGGCACCCCGCTGCTCCTACAGCCAATTTAGTGGAGCAAAGCCCTTCATTTCTTTGAACCACAATCTGTGAAGCTTCTCTCTCTCATGGTATTACTGTTTGCAATCATAGAATGGACACTTAAAACCACACTTGAACGCCTTTAAAACAGAAATTCCCATTTTCTACAACTGCTTGGTCATCCTGAACTATTAGCTGTATGCGACTGCCTAATTTAACAAGTTTGAGTACACGGTAAACAAGAGTCGGCAGTCATGCCGGCAGCTCTGTGAAGCTGCAGTGCTTTGAGCTGAAGGGCAGCATGCTAGCAGAGTTACAACGTCAATGCTAACATGGTATGCTCATTGTACAATTGTCAGCATCTAAGTTTAGCATGTTAGCATGCAAACATTTTGTTAGTAGCAAGTATTTGCCATGTCAAAGGAACTTGTTGAACAGAGTAATAATATTTTCTTCAGATATTTCAGGACCAAAGTGGTGAACCCAACCCTCCGACATCGCCGTCCCTAGAGCCGGACAAGCTAAGTCTTACTTACTTAGCTTGTGTGGCTAAGTGCAGCGTCATTTCACAGTCAAATGTAACACAGGTTGTTTGTTCCACTGGTCCTTCAACAACTGCAGATACATTAATGATCAAATCAAATCATTAATTAAATCAAATGATTGCCGTATTGGTGTCGACTATATGTATTATGGTCTGTTTTTGTGTTTCAATACAGTATATAACACAGTATAGGCCGTCGCTGATATGTTTTGTGTTTCCATTGTGAGATAATTGCAAGATGTTTGTAAACTGATCTGAACTAGTCTTAATGAGAACAGTTCAGGAATTTCCATGAGTATTGGTTCGCCAGTCAAATCACCTTTTTGTATGACTGAGGAGTTGTGTGAAGTAAATAGGAAGTTATTGTGACATAGCATATTGTGTTATAAGCTAGCCTATGATGAAATGGAAAATAATAATAATAACCACATACAGGCAGAGGTAACAGCACGCTAACGTATTGCCACTCTGGTGATGTGAGAACACATCAATGCCTAGCTGTACAGCCTGACATCTTTAGAGAAAAGTTCATTAGAAAAGTTGCTTTGAGCCACACTGCTGAAAGTGTAGGAAAATAAGATCTCATGAACTAAAAAGAGTCTTTTGGAATATTCAGTAAAGCAGCCGTGAGTTTTGCCTTGATTATCTGACTGTTGCTGGAGGAAGACGTTTTTGCCGTTTCAGCACAATGTTGTTTCATTAATCCCTTTACTTAGCAAGAGACTCCCCTTCTACCAACTGCTCAGGGCTCTCATTCACCCACTGTTTTCAGATCAACGTCGTAATAAAGCTGCTAAATCTACGCGACTGCTCTATTTGTGTGGAGCTGTTCTCTGTAACACTTACGTTCCTCACACAGTAGACCTTGCCGTCCGTAGGGGCAGAGACATATGGCCTCCAATGGAGACTTTGGGATGCATGTGGCTCCATGACCGCAGGGGTTGCGCTCACAAGCATTGAACTGGCACAGCCGGCCGGTGTAAAGCGGGGGGCACTCACAGAACCAGTCCTCGGCATCACTAAACGAGTAGACAGAGAAGAAGAGATCTTTAGGCCAGAGGTGAAAATGGACCATGACGTTGCAGCACGTCCAGATGCTTTACAAGCTCACACAGAGGCCAGCAAAACAGGGAGATAATGATAAAACACACCGTGCTGCATGAGAGATTTGGAAAGACGCTGAGAGTAAATGTGTCCAGCCTGATGGAATACGTGTGATATATGAGGTCTGCTGAAACACAAGCATTTGAGTGAACGTGTGGAAAGTGGTAGCTACTGCAGAGGCAGGAATTATTTCACGTATCTTTTGGTAAAGATAAACACGCGCAACCTGAAAAATAACAGCAGAAAGCATATGATGAGTAGCCTGTCAGAAAACTTATAACCAGAAATTGTACTAGATTTTGTATGTCTTTGTTCCTCTATTTATATGCGTGTGCTTCCTCACTAAGCAAGAGGAGGAAGGTGATCTAGCATGCAGACTAATATCCAGACAGGGTCTTTCTAATGAGGACTAAGATGTGCACAACTTTGAAAGGTATATTATCAGATAGAGGAAGCATTGGTGGGGTTCCAAATCTATAAATTAATAATGTGTTTTGAGCAGCAGCACTGCAGGATACATTTTGCTCATTGAGAAACTGGCTTCTTCAAATGAAATATTTACATTCTGTCACTAGGAGTTGAGCATTGTTAGATATGCCTGTATTGAAGTACAAAAGGATGATTGTATAATGCAGTATAAATATCTAGTGTATGATTATTAAAAGGTAATGTCAATTCCGAGACATGTTAAGGCACAATACACTGCTACACACTGGCACTGTTATTTTCAAAATAGCAATCACATACATGTTGAACTGAACAGGCTTTGTCATTTGTATAATCTTTGACAAGCTGCAAGAGGAAGAATCAAATATATAATGGAGCACCTCCTGGTGCTGTCGCAATGTTTCAAAGCTTCGAGTGGAGCTAATGTGTCCCCTGCTTTGAGAGTTAGTGTTTGTTTTTAAATGTTGGTGACACACACATTGCGTGAGGTTTCCTCCAGTTTCCTTCCCCAGTCAAACATGCAGGATAAGTGAATTGCTGGTGTGAATGTATGAATATATGTTTGTCCGTCCGCTATGAGACTGCAGTTTATTCAGGGCTCCAAGACTCCAGCCTGCACGGAATAAGATAGTATAGAAAATACACAAATTCAATTATTTTTCTTCTAGTTGTAGGAAACATTTTCACGGATGATTTCGTACATGTTAAAAATGTAAACATGAATGACTTTACAAGTAAGCTACTATAGATACATAATCTCTATAAACATATTCTGCTGATGTTATATCATATTATGCTTGAGATTGATACAACATTAGATTCTGAATTAACGGGCACATTTCAAAGGCAAGATATTCATGCTTCTGTGGCCAATTTTAACCATGTGGACTAATTTCTACAAACAGATTTTGGGGTTTAGTTGAGGATATTCTTATTAGAAAAAAGATAATAAAAAATAAATACAATTGAAAGCAGCATAAAATCAACAGGACAGATAAGAATCAGTTGAGCAAGTTGTTTGTGTTTGCAAGAGATACACATATCTGACCATTAATCCTGAAACAAATAGAACAACAAAACCACATATATGGTAATATAAGGGGAAGATAAACCTCGAAAGATGAATTGTCAAATGACTTGTATATAAACACATAAAACAGGCAGCATATATTCTGGATCGAAACCGGTAAAGTGTAGATACAAGAGGCAAAGGAGGATATTTGAAAACACTTGAGTTTGAATTGGTCTCATCAAATAACGCAATCTGTGGGATGATACAAGGTTATAGCTGAGGCAATCACTTTGATTATGTAATTGTTGTAATGTTTGCAGACTAATTTTAATTTGTTTATCACAAATGCATGAAGTTGTTGTGAGTCATATCTCACGCTATTCACAGACTGCACCGCTGCAGCACACAGGTTGGATGAAATATTAAGGAAGCCTACATTTTTAATCTAATGAGTACCAGACAAAATTATGAATAATTGACCAGTGAGTTGATATCCCTGTCTGCAGGAACAATAAGCTGTGCGGCCATATGCATTTCTCAAATGTCCTCCCTTGTAAGTTATTTACAGAACGCTTCTTTCAAGTGTTTGTCGGTATGCAAATACACTTCTACAGTAAGACCCTGATGAGGCTCTGCTGCCATGGCAGTCTTCAGTTCTCGGGTTGAAAGCGTTTAGCCCACTTCATCCTTTGTTAAAATAAAAGAGAGCTCTGTGTTTTGCAGATATTATTTATAGAGAAGAAACGCTTTGGTACTGAAACACTATTTGCTTTCCAGTATTGTAAACAGCCAATTGGACACCGTTACGCTCGAAACACTGTAATTCTTGGTGGGTGGGAGGGAAAATCATCTGAAAGGAGGCTGGTTCCTCACTCAATTATTTGTCATCTGAATTTCAATATGAGCAAAGGGATGATGTGGAATTTACACATGGCGTTCACCTGACGCAGCCAGGCTCCTGTTTTAGCAGACAGCTGTTGGATACGTGCATGACCTCTTCCAGCCACCGCTGCAAACACTTCATTGTCAGTGAAGAAGGGTGAGCCTCCGTCGCAGAGTCTTTTGAAACATACCGCCATAGAAAAGCACATTAGATGATACTTGCAATGAAATCCTTATAGAAAGAAGGCATGAAACACAAGGGGACATTTCTGAAGGGATCAGATAGTATGGATGGATGGATATATACTTTATTCATCCACAAGGGGACATTTGTTGTCGAAGTAGCAGTTTACAGACACAACAAAAATAATAACAGGGATGAAAGATATATACAGCCCAGAGAGTATTAATTTAGGAAATTCAATTTAAACAATAGAGAAAGTGCAAAAATGCAAAGTATGTGTAGTTGTATGTTCTAAGGTCCAACCTGGAGAACATGGCACTCTGCAAAAGATGTGCTTTTCTGAAACACTTGTACTATCATGTTTAAACGCTATACTTTTCAAATGTGCCAGTGCAAGGCATTTATTTTACTTTTATGAACTCAAATACCGAACGAGATACCATTTATTTGCTTCAGACTCGAGTAAGAATCAGCTGTCCTCTACTTAGACGGCATGCTGTTATGTATGTACTATCACTGGTCTTCTCTCTCTGACTAACTCACCAGCAAGCTGTCATCGGGCCAAATGTTCCACCTATTGCTATGAAACAGACGTAGAAATTGCAAAGACAAAAATTATGCAAGATGTTGAGCTGTATTATTGTTGGAACCAAAACTGAAATAGGATTCAAAAGATGGAAGGAGGCCAAAGAAAACAGCTCAAACTATCACTGACATGACGATGGGGTGCGAGATAAAAAACAAGTCTGGGAAACGAAATACAGCTATTAAATGAAAAATGGTGAGCACATCGAAAGCTGGCTTGTGCTGGGTGAATAAAATAACATGACGTTTTTGTCTCTTCACTGTAGGGAACATATTTTTTCCTCACAATATGTTCCACAAAAAACATCTGCAGATGATGGCTTCATTAACGTGTCTGTATGCACGCACACACACGCTCAAACAAACAAACACAGATATGACACATAATAATATTTTTTGTCTTATCACATTACTTACTTATATTGCAGTAAAGAGTCTTGTTTTTTTGCAGATATCTGTATGTCTACTGATGACCTAGAAATACCATTGTAGACACATCTGTATAATAATTACAAGTTTGAGTTTTATGAAGGTCAAAAAATACATATTATTTGTCAACTAATTAATTTTGAGACATACAAAAATCAGATGTGCTATTCAGGCCGTATTCAATCAAATCTCATGAAGCTGGTTATCAGAACAACAAGCCTTATACGTCCAGATACAAAAAAGAAAAGTAGGGTTCAACTTGTTGACATGTTCCTTCATTACTATTATTTTTAAGTCAATCTCATGCACTGTTCTCACTGCTGCACCAAATGTGTATCCATCCACAGCTGAAAATAGTCCCCGGACAAGTTTTAATAGTACAACTATATGTTTATTACCCCTATCTGAAGATTAAGTCTTCACTAAGAACCAGTAGCCTTGGGGCTGATTGCCACAGACAGGTTAGGGAATCGGAAAGCACAGCGAGACTGACGTATGTATAGCATTTGGTCTTTTCATGGAATTTGTTGACAATAAGAAACATAATAAATACCACCATCCTTTAGAAGTACCCTTGAGCTCATCCAGATTATTTTCAGTTACCATTCTTTCTATTCAGTACTGTCCTTATGGGGCAGTGCAGCATGTTTATGGACTCAAATTGAAACTTTTCTAAAGACACCAGAATAACATATTTGAAAACAGAAATTATTTGGCCCATTCTCCTTCCGTAGGGCTGGAATTAAGTATTGTACTCGTACTCTAATAGACAAAAGCAGAAGCGTTTCCTGTTTCTGTGAGACTCGTTCCCAAGTCCTTTTAATACTTATAATTATTATCAGCTACTTCTAAGTATGTCAAGGTTACACAGTAACTCATTTTTAAACAAGAACATGTCTATGTTTAAAAATAATGGCCAATTTGGCCAAAGAAAACACTATTGCACAGTTAGTTTTGAATGCATTCGTCCTCCAAAATTCAATGACACAATGGAATAAACTCTGTAATGAGCAAGTTTTCTCTGGAAACATACTTTAGGGACTGCTGACGCACACGGGATGATAGCCATGTTTGTTTCTCATGGTGAAATAAAATAATTGTTTCTTGGACCTTGAGTTATTTTATAGGTACTTTGAAACAAGTTTAGATGGAGCTCTGATTACGGTAAAATTGGTTTCACTTTCTTTGTGAAAATGGAGCACTGGGAGAATTCACTGTGGAGGTTTGTGGGCCGCCGGAGCCGGACCATCACAGGATGAGCAAGGCACCATCTCTACTGCAGCCAATTAGCAAAGTAGCACCGACGGCATAATTCCTGCTCTCCGTCAGTGTGAGAGCACATGTCCATCCTCTCCTCAGTAACAAATGTGAATCTATTTATGCAATTTACTTCAATGAGGACATCACGTTAGGTCACATTCTGATTCAAACTTTAAAGCAGCTATAACATTTTTACATTAACAATGAGTGTATGTGAAATGTGTCAGTATTACCCGGCTCTGCAGTACCCTCAGCATTTCATTGTCTTTCAGCTAATCCCTTTAGGTTTTTGTCTCTCTCTCTCACCACTCTTATGATCTCTATATACTACCTGCTCAACATAAAAATAAGACAAAGAAAATGAAAGACTGGGAACTTAGTGGAGTGTTCAGCAGCTAAAGAGCGAGTCCTTTTTACTCTGGAGTTGGCAGAGACCAAAAACAGCTAAAAGAGTAAATATTGGACCTATGTTATCACGTCTCCCAATTACGGTTTATATAATTATAAAGAAACTAAAAACTGAACATTGCTGGGTGCAATATAGATGGTCTAGTCCCCATGCCATAACCACAGACAGATGTCCTGCATCTACATTTGCAACCGTCATAGATGCGTCAAACATAATACATACTGAAGTCTCTTCACACCACACCTACTATGACTGGTCACATGTACACCTGTGCATCTGTATGCAGATTATACAGGGATTGTGCAGTTGTATGTATTTTTCTCTAATTGGGAGATAACATGTTGGATTACATAAATAACTGTCTGGCTGTATAAATACAGCTGTTCATTTTCCTCTGATGAAATAATCTCTTATTATTTCTAAAGGTGTTATTTGTTACAGAGCGACTGCAAGGTACTTACGCATGGATGTGTGTCTCTTGGAAACCATTTCCGCTTTAATATTTCCATCTGCTATATATGCAGTCAGTCTAATGACATGGTCTTAACAACCTGCAGCTGAGCTTTATACATTACACAGATATCCGGCATTATAGAGCTGGCACTGAAGAACAAGAAGGCCATAGTCCTTGCAGCAGGTCCTAAGAGCCCAGCTTTTTCCATTTTCTCCACTTAAATACCTAATATTTATGTTTCATCTGACAACCACAAGCCATTATCCTCTTAGGTTTAATATCGATATATCTACATGCCTAAGTGAACAGAAAAACACATGAAAAGGGGACAGCGCCAATATCACCCCAACTGAACCCCCAATCAAAATCCTTTTTCATCCCATTATGTTGTGACAGTGCAATCCAGGGCAACTAACTGAATGAAGAGAGCTCTCTGCACTCCCGATGACCCCTGCATGCTGTGTAGTTCAAGAGGATACTGCATTAACACATATTCATCACACAGATAATTGCAAGGTGCACTCTTTCGAACATGACAAGCCAATTTGACCACAATGCCACAACTCTTAATTGGTATGCTTAGAGCCATTCCTATTCCAATATTCTCGGTGCCCCTTTTCATTTCCTGTTTAATAATAGCAACTGTTAATTGACAGTGTCATAACACAATGAAGAAGACATTTAGAGCAGCTCTTTTCTGGATTACCTCAGGTGAAAGAGCAGCGTATGTAGTTAATGCATACTTAGAAAGACCGTCAAAACTGCTGGTAAGTGGGGTGTGATGGCAGTCTGATGAGCTGCACTAGATAAAGATGAAGGGAGAACGGATCCTCACATATTTGGCCCATGGATTGCCTTTACTGGGCAATGAAAATACTGTAGATTTGGGAAGTGAAAAGGGATAGGACATGACTAAGTTTCTCCTTTCATGTACTGCTACATGTCTAATCCTTCTTTTAGTAGACCATCTGAAGAATTCTTACATCTCTCTGTGTAAAATCAATGTGATGTAAGAACAAAAATCATTGTTTTAATTCACAAAGCCTTCATCCTCTTCTCGACTCTAGATGTAATACTCTACTCACGTTGGGAGCACGCGTTGGCCTACTGAAAACTTGCATAATCGTAGCCGGCCAATCAGGCCGTGCCTACCCGAATAGGCGGCTGCACATGCAGCGCCTGAAGAGGTGGTTTGCCAGCCTTCGTTTGGAGGAGGAGGGGGGAGGCTCTCATTCAAGACAGCTTGGCTGCTTGCACTGACCTCATCACTGACCTCAGCTAAAAGAGTGTGTGAACTGAGCGCCCTGTCAATGCACCCAAGGTGCTTGTCGTGGTGACCGCAGCAGACTACCCTCCGACCAAAGAAGTCCTTGTTCCGAAAACACTTCAGGAGTTAATTCAAGTCGAGGAATATACAGCTGGACTCTTCTTGTCTTCTACCCCTTGCGGGGAACAGGGAGGCATTACATCTGCTCGTCCAGTTTGTGCGTTGGCATGTTCTCTTGAAAGTACTGCTCCCATCAGACGCACTGAACAGCTGCTTGTGTACTTCCTGCATGTTTCCTTGCTTCTTGATGACCTGGAGAATGTGAGTGCAGGGTGTCTCCTGCCGGCCTTTTAGACCACTGCAAGGCTTGGTTGTGTACTAGCTGGGTGGGCTGGGACCAATGTTCCCTCTAATTTTTTTCAGCACTGAGCTAATTTTTTTTTTTCTGAGTGCACATTTCAGCACTGTGTGTCCAATGTTCGTTTTAGCTTTTTTTTTGCGAGCCATTAACTTCTGAGGGACATTTATGCCTATTCAGCAGCTTTCACATACATGTTATCCATTTTTAAGATAATAAACTGCTGAAGGGCCATTTTAGCAAGATGTTTCATTGTCTGTATTACAATTCCACCATTTGTTGCAATTAACAATCAATGTATAGATTTTCTGCTGAGTCCTAGTCCAGTGCACAGTAAGTAGGCCTATATTGAAACTAGTCCAATAAAGATAAGATTGACAACTGAACAGTTCTGCATTTAGAAATGGTTGGTGCTGGGAAGATAAAACTGTCATTTTACTAGCTGGCTGGCTGGGTTAGTGTTGGCTCAGAGCTCCCATTGCACAGCCATAACTCCATTCATGTTTTTAGAGATTGGGGAAAACTATTTTGACTGGAATATATATTCCTACAATGGAAACACTCTGTCTGCTCTGACAGTCCTTCTTAATACTGAATCACATGGGCATGAGGAAACAGCAGGTCTAACATGGAGATGTAACGACTCTGTCATTCATACTACATTTATTTTCATGACTTTTTGGTTTATAGCATCCACATATCCAGTGAACACTCCTTTCTTTTGTTTGGCACATGACAGGATCTCACACTATTTTTAAATCAGCTGCAATTCACTTAATTTCTGGAGTAATTCTGGAGTCTGGCATGTTATGCGTTGTTATTACAGAAAAATGAATTAGATAACGTGTATTTTATATTTCTTAATGGCTTTCAAGATCAAAGGCAGTTTAGTATTTTTTCCTTTGTGTAAAAGGTGACCTCGTACCTGACACAAGTTCCTCCGTTACGACAGGGAAGGTGTTGGCATACAGGCGGGTCACAATCCTTGATGTTTCGCCCTCTCACTGCTTCGCCCACCAGGTAAATCTCTTTGGAGTTGACCTGAAGTTCCCTGATACATCCAATGAATCTCCTCGCTCCCTTTGCACTCCCGTCATGCATCTCCCACTGGGATGAAACGTCCCCAAGAAATATGGGTCCAAAGGTTCCCTGCAAAAAAATGGTGGAAAGCTAGTGATCAGTGTTATCAATTAGTAGCTCTAAATCATACAGAATATGTCTCCATTCAAGTACAAGCTGTGCAACAAAAAACTGGTCCTCAATATCTGTGTGAAAATTTTAACATTATTATTACATTAACAGGACCTTACTATATATTAAGATCAACAAGAAAGATGAACACTATCATCTTATGTTACTCTCCAGCTTAAAGCAGTTTTAGAATGACCTAGACAAGAATCTGGAGTTGTCCTGCTGACATCATATGGTAATACACTTCCTGATACAATGAGAGAGGGGTAAAATATGTAAAAATTGCTGCAAGCTTCCTTTGATGCGCTAGGTAATTGGGTAGAATTAATGTAGATACATTTTGTGAACTTGCAGCTTATTGTACCATAACGGTCAATTTAACAAGTGAGGCATAATTGTGTCTGTGACCAAAGCAGAGCTGCACAAAAAAAAAAAAGTAGCACAAGACGGTCTCACATTAGCACTAAAAACATATATTTAAGTCGAAGCGGTGACCTCCGTATGTTCAGATGAATATTTTCTATCTAGAAGGTTTACATAACACTTTCCTGCTCACGCCATGCATAATGATTTATTTATGAAAGACAAATCAACATTTATCACAACTTCATTACACATTCCTGCAAATTATGTAACCTGCTGACAGTGGATAAAAATAAAAATAAATCCCTGAGTCAAAGTGATGTTCTGTTTTATGTACTAATAGTTTTAAGGAACATAGAGTAAATATATTTCCTTTAGATTTAGCAATTTATCCTAATTTATATAATAATAAGAATACAAGTGGGGCCCCAAGCCTCTATAATTTGAACACTTTCAAAATTGTGTTCAGTAGAAACAAAGACCTTATTCATATGGTTCACTTCCGTCCAAGATAAAAATGTAAAAGCAGCTTCAACCTTTCACTGGGTCATGTCCAAAATATTGTAGATACATTTGAAAATCCTGTTGACATGTCAAACATTTTCCACCCCTATAGCAGGAATAACAAATAAATACAAAAACACATTCTCTTTTATTTTGACAGTTGCCAACAACTCCAGAGGGTGATTACTGACTGCACTTACCATCCTTGCTTAAGCTATTTAACATGCGTTATATCAAATCTGGTCATGGCAGATATGAGTACTGGATTTAATATCGAGGCTCATTATATATTCAATACCTTACTTTAACAATGCAGTTGTCTCATGGCATGTACTTAAAAGGTTCTGTAACAGACATGACTGTGTTGTTAAGGGAGGCTATGCATCTATGAAATATATGTAACAGGGGGTGTTCGGGACCCAGAAGCAGTACGGCAGATTCTGTGAATCATTTCGACAAGCTTTATTCCAGGCAGACCTCACAATACACAAACAGTCCAGGATCTGCTTACGGGGAAAAAGGCCGACAGGAACCAGAGGGAGCTGGATGCGGAGAACGATTTGGCAGTGAGTGTGAGTGAAGCTGGGGCTTATATACCGAAGGGAGTAGGTGCATCAGAGTGGACAGGCGAGAGTGATAGAGCTGACGAGGTGGGTGTGACTAACAGGTGAAGAGCATAAGCTGATGACTACCAGGTGCACTGAATGAGCTGATTAGGTGAGTGCAGCAGAATGGGCAGGTGAGACTGATAGAGCTGACGAGGTCATAATGAAGGGAGTGAGTGCAGGAGGGTGGGCAGTTGAGAGCGATAGCTAAACTGTCACAATATATCTTACTTATGTGGGTCTTAAAGGTGCATTTTCAAAGCTCTGCTCTTGAAATCCAACTTTGTATTGATTACAGTATAGAATACAAATCCCTTATAGCGAAGATGATTTTTGAAAGCACTGTCAACATATGAAATTTAAAACATCAAGATTCAGTGTAATTTGATATCAGTCGTTGTTCAATCTAAGCAGTAATCAGAATTCAGACTTTGATGTCCCTAAATATTCATCCTGACACCATGCCAGCGTTTGAGGAAAGGTGTTGGACAGCTGCAGTGGAGGGAGGTGTCAGACCACATAATTTTTGGGATGTTGCATGAATGCAAGCTTTAAATTACATATTTGGCAAACATAATATGCATATTTTAAAGCCTTTAAAAAGACACAGACGACAGGGGTCCGCAGGGATATGTATGTAATGTCAGTGCAAATGCTAAGGGCCCTGAAACTATCTTTAAATAAGCAGATGATTCAAATAAAATACTCAGCTGTAGCTGGATACTTTTAGGATAAGCTAAACTACTATTTCATGTGATACAACCAGCTATGAGCCATTGGAGCTGATATGGCACGACTTCATGGTGCCTTCAAGTGTGTTTACCACTTTTCCGAGAAGGGTCCATCTGAAAAACGCACTGATGTAATATTCATGGCTTTGTAAGTGGACTCGCAGTGGCTCGCTGATTGGCTTATGCTGCGTTCACACCAAACACGTTGCAACATTGACGCGCGAGTAGATTACACGCAAAGTCAATGCACAGACGCGATAGGTTGTCGGGCGGCGCGAACAACGCGAATTTGCGCGAGTTGACATTTTCCGACTCTGGCGAAATTTTTCCGTGACATTGCATCAGCCAATCAGCGTTGAGAAGCTCCGCCTGTCATCACCGCCGTCCTGCCGTTGCTGAATCAAACTGCTGCTGGTCAGCCGGAAGTAGCGCTGGTAGCGGCTGTCATTCAGACGCTGTTGTGGGACTACGGATAATATTATGAACCCAGACACGATGGAGTTTGATGTTCAGACATATGTGGAATTTACACAACAAGTATAAAGCAGTACTAGTGGTTATTTCCATGGTGGATGGCGAAAAACGGTAACTGTTTTTACGGAGATAAGCCACAGAGATAGCGAGTAACATTCGCAACGCGTTTGGTGTGAACACAGCTTTATTGTCGAGCGAGTAAACTGACGCGGTAAACGCGGTGCGAATATTCGCAATGATTTTGGTTCAACTCGCGTGAATTCGCCCCGCGTCACACGCGCTATTTGCGCCCCGTCATTCATTCATTCGCACCGCCCGGTGGAAAATTCGCTTTTTCGCAAACTATCGTGTCTGTGCATCGACTTTCCATGTAATCTACTTGCGCGTTCAATTCGCAACGCTTTTGGTGTGAACACAGCATTAGACCCTTGACAACTGCTAGTAGCTTCTTTTATTGCTGTATTTCAACATCTGTGAGTTTTGGGCTTTTTCTACTATACATCATTTGTGCATGTCAGCTCATTTTTAACTATAAAGCAAGGCATCTCTGTCTGCCTGTCTTTCTGAGAATCTCCGATCTACTTCAATACTTGGGTGTATTGCTGGGGACCCCATGGACAGCTTGGTGAAATTTGGAAAAGCCACACATTCAATATTATTAAGCTGTCATCCGTAGCGGGCAGACAGTGATATCACTAAATGAATGCCGGATAATGTAACAACCGAACTTCTTCACTTAGTCAACAGGCACAAGCTAGGCTATCCAAACCATCCAAACATCATATTCAATTTATAGCTGATTGGGTCCCTTTTAGTTGGGGGCCCCAGGCACAAGTTGCCTACCTTTCCTTAAGTGTTCCCCTGGTGTCTTTTCCAGTGAACCAGACCACAGGCCTAATTCCCCGGTGTTTCTGACTGCGATTAGCTGAGATTTGGGTGTGTGACACGACTATGTCATGGTGAGTGTTTTGATGAGAACCCACAGAAGCGCAATGTTGAGTGTGAGGTTGTTTGTATGAGCGGTTGTTGAGAACTTCACAGGCCAAGCATGCGCCCTTTCTGAACAGGATGTGTGTTTGAATGGGCACTGCACTGGTGATCATAATTTGTGTACAATGTCATTTGATTTAAATTTGACTCGTGTTGAGTGCAAACTAAAATTTTAAATACATGTTTTCAGTATAGGTGTAAATATTGGTTAGACACTGGTCCCGATAAATCTTAACTAGCAATCAATGTGGAATCTAATTGTAGCAAAGATGCTTGTGCAATAATTCATGTTATATAAATTATTATTTTTACAAAAAAGGAAAAAAATTGAAACATCTTGGCATCTTAAATTAGAAGACCATAAATCACATTGAGGAAGGGGGAGGCATGTGGAGCCTGTGGGAAGGTTGAGCCCCTCTCGGCATCTTTAAAAGCGAAAAACTAAAAATATTAATTTAATAACAAATATAGCTGTTGTTAATCAAATTAATGAGCCGGAATGAAAAGACCAGCCTGTGATAAAAAAAAAATGCTGTTTCTTACATGCCTGCCATTAAGGATATTATTATTTGCCAAGTTTGATCATCTTGGCAAATAATGTAACAGGTGGACATGTTTTTAATGGGAGATCCAGTTATTCATTCATAAAGCAATGGCTGTTACTTAAAAAAAAACTGTGTGCTGGGCTGGCTTTGATAACATTCACCTAATCTACTCTTGATGTTGCTGACGTGAGTCCGACATTGAATCCGAAACTGTCTAATAAAAAACCAAGATATTTTTGTTGGTCCACACTGGATGTAGTGAACGTGCTGGATTCTGAAGGCTGTTAGACAATCAGCTTTTTGGGCTGCTTTGAGATAAAAAAAATGTAAAAAAGAATTCATTTGATTAGATCTCATAGATCTATTACTCAAGCTGGAATTTAAGCTATTCCTGTTATTTTCAAGAGTATTTCACACCACATGAAAATAGCATGAAAGCTACACCGCCGACCGCCGAGCTGTTTTCTGTCTGAACGCCCACTAAATTTACATTAACAAGAACAATATATATTGCATGAGTTGGTTTAACCTCAAAATCACCTGCTATTGCCAAAGTTAGACAATAATGTACTCTATAAGTGTAAATATTTCCCGGAATAAGGAACATCTATTAACTACGGGTCTACAAATAGGTCTAAAAACCTAATGACATAATGAACAGAGCTGTGGTTCTGAGTGAAAACATAATGTATCTGAATAAATTATATCTGATATTATTCGATTTAATTTGATTAGAATAATTTGATTCGAATTCGACTTATTCGATGTAATTTGACTTACTCACGGAATCTGAAGCCATGCATGACAAATTCTATTACTGTCTAAACTAACATATTAATATGTCTTTGTATGCATGTGTATGTATGTATTTGTGTAAAAAGAAGGTGATACCAATCACATGAGTATGGGTTCGAAATGCAAATGGGAGAAAATAGTTCTGACAAAGGGTTGATTTGACATACCTCTGACACGGGGTGTGACACATACTCCTCGCGACGCTGAGCTGTCCCATTATCTGCTGCTATTTCAATCATACATGACCCGCCCTGTTTGCCAACAGACAGGTTGTATCTGTTGAGAGAGAGCAGAGACCATGATTTGTCATATATCAGATATCACCACAATAAATCCAGCAAAGCCTAAAAAACATTTGGACGGAGAGACAGACAGAACAGTCACAGCAATGAAGCTGCTAATGTGACCATTGAGACTATACTATACAAATGGATGACTACATATACATTACACACTATTGCCTGAGAAACTTTATGCATTGGTGGATATTGTTGGAGGCAATGGTGCGTTTGTATCCCACGCCACAGCCTAAAAACCCAGGGGAGACAACAAAAACAGAGAATGGCTTCCACAGCTGGATTTAAATAATCAGTTCAAAAATAAGTTTCTGCTCAGTGCTGCGGTGATATTCTTTACTTTTGTTCTTCCTCAACAGATAAGAAATGCACATTATAATGCCTGTAAATACACAACAGACATCATAGATTAGGAGAACCAGTCGGAGCCAGCAGAATTTACATTTACATGCTGTCTAGAACATATTATATTGCATTACTATTTCAAATTTATAACAAATACAATATTATTAATACAAAGGAAATACATCAGCCTGCAAAACATTACCATGAGTGAGAGTGCTCATTATGTCATTCAGGATTAATTGATGATAAAAATGAGGGCGCAAACTAGATATACATTATAAACCTAATGAGTAGGAAGACAATTTTATCATTTGACCCCCTGTGTGTCTCTGGGGAAATATACAATTGCTCTAGCCATTAATGTTTCAGCCATAATGTTAAGTAGCTGGTCTACTTGTGTCATATTTCAGCTTTTGCAAAGTCAAGTGATTGCTTCTTTCCAATTCATCATTGGCTTTCTACGGGCATAATACAGTAGCAGCCTCTTTACAGGGCTGTACATTGTGCAAAAGCTTGTACACTCTCTGCCACGCACATAAACAAGATCCTGAGAGGGCAATCTACATGATGCCCTTTTGTTCCATAGATTCCTTATTGTTTGCCTGTGAACATGTATTACCTGCTCATCTGATTCTGTAAAATGTTTTCATCCATTTATTCCGATTGTACTACTGTTGATGAGAGAAAACTCTCAAATGTCTGCTTTAATGACCAGATGGAAACAATCAGGGCAATCGCCCTCCTGCTAATTTGAAGCAGCCTTCCAGGACGCCTCCCTGAGGCAATCCCACGCATACAACTTCAGGTAGGACTGATTACAGGTACTGTATGGAAATCATGAGGGCAGGTTTGTACGCAAACACACACACACAGAAAAATATAGGCACATTTATGACCGTAAACATGGAATGCAACCTATAGAGAGGGATAAAATGCCTTCCGCCGTCTTCTGAGGTCCCTGGTGTGTTTCTTAAGTCATTCTACTATTATCAGTGAGTGATTTCAGAAAACTATATTGCCTCACCGTCACAAAAATTGAACAAGATCCTAATGGAGAAAACTGAAATGATATTGCAATCCATGTCTTTAGTTAGTGTTAGTGAGGTATGAAACATCACAACATTGTTACTAACCCCCACCCCCCTGCTGAGGGCATTTGAGGCATATTTTGGTGCTTACTACAGTAGCTTTTTATTTGGCCTGGTAATGCTGCAGAGACTGTTCCTGTGAGACACAGAGAGCATGCATACTAAGCAAACAGGATGATGTTACTTGATGAGCTCTCGTGAGCGAATTGAATGCTCCACCGGGCTAATTTACATTGGTCTTGCTCGTAGACAAAGATGACTATTTATAAAGATGGATGTGACTACTTAACTTGGTGTAGTAGCTAGATCGCTAGACTATGTCCCACGGCACAACATCATCACCACCAACACAGACACAAAACCACAATGGATTATGTCACACAAACAAACAAAGAACATAGGAGTGAATCAGAAGAAAAAGAGGCTGGGCGTTCTTTTAACTCAGAAATGAAACACTATGTCATTTCATATTGGGCTCCCTGTGCACCATTCAGTGCTGGGTCTCATCAGACCAACAACAGCAAATTCCCAACTTGAGGTAAACAAACAAAAACGTATGCATATTTCATTTTCTTCAAACACACAAACCCACAATATGGCTGTGATCATTTTTACTTACTCAATCATCATTTATGCATTTCTTCATCTGGCTAATGCTCTCATCATAAGTGATTTGTCATCTCTAACATCTTCATTTAGACTGTGTCTACTGTGTGACTAATTCAGTGCAACTGCACTACTGCAACTTTCCTGAGAATCACCACTGAAATATTACCTGCAATGTTCAGGGACCTTGCACATATTTTCTGCACAGCACCTTTACACAGAGGTATTTGTTAAACCTGAAGGTAGGTGTGTGTCTTTACTGTCCTATTTAAACATGCCTCCTTCACAGTCCCCTGACAAAAATTAATAATGAGGGAGGATCATCATTAAAATATTACTATTGCATAAAACATCTGAAAGTATTGGCAACAGATGGCAGTAAAACATCATGCACTGTGCTGGTGCCCTTGCAACAGTTTTCACTGGCTGATAGGCAAGATGCATATATATTTTTTAAATAGCTTATTATTCTAATCATATTCCAGATTCTTACAAAAAGCAAATGATAATAGTGGTGAATTTATAATTTGCAAGCAATTTAGTGATCTGGAGTCAAGAGTCTATTAGTTCTAAAGACTAAAGACTATGCTCAGTAGTGTTTTTTACCTGGGAGCAGATACATGTAAATGGGTCACACAGGTTACATATATAAGGAATATGTACCCTACCACCTGTTAGTTTGATATTCTTCTTAGCACAATATGCAGTTAAGTTATACATCAGATATGAAGGGAAAGAGAGAGAGAAAAAACATATGCTTAATAATCATGCATTATCATCACTCCACCGCGTCTACTGCACCAGATGTCAGGAGGGATCTGCTTGTTGGTTTTTCCTTAAGTGCAACAAGCCCTGTATCGGACCATAATCTAAACCTACATCGACTGTAATGCGTGCTCTGGTGCAGTGACTTCCTCACACGCAGCACTGCAGCATTTGCTGCATAATTTGTGCTGTGACTGGCAAGCCTCAATTAATTTGGGTAGCCTGTGTTCTATCATTATATCTCGAGCAATACAATTAGACAGCACACAGCAAGCCTCTTGGCATTGTCGCTTCACAAAATAAAGTGAGCAGGCAGTCCTGCTGGTTGCTTCTTCAATGAATATTTTATGGGACTACTTGTCAATACAACACTGACTGCTGTCTGATTGATAAACATACGATGCCTGAGATTTGGACAGTGTCAACAGGATGTGGATTTAAAAACTAAATGCTCACTATTAGAACCTTCATTTAACTCAGTTGCACATATGGCACTTCCCTTAAAATGAATGTTTGTTTCCCAGTGGGAAAGGATACGTTCTGTACGTTGTTCTTGTGTAGTTCAGAAAAAGTAATCAATGGTTACTAATTACTAATTACTTTCAAATTGCAAAGGGATTACTTTACCCATTACTTAGATGACCACTAATTACAGCAGTGATTATTTTATTTTTTACCTATAAGCCTATACACAGGCTCAGAAATGCAGAGCAGCTGGATAGACACTTAACAGATGACTCAGGTCTTTATTAGCAAGCATGTTATTGGCTGAGGTGACAAGAGGTGAACAGCTGTTTCTTACCAGAACACAACAGGAACTCATAGCATTGTGTCTTAAGTTTCTTTGACGTTCATTCACGTCAAGACCCTCAGACACGCTGAACGTTCCTATTACTTTGAGATTTCTTCTCACGGCACTCTTCTGTTCTTTTTTCTCTTACGGCAGCTGTTGCTAGGCAACATTTCACATCTACATATGCATTATTACATCAAAAAAATATTCAATAGTTAGTGAATGGACTATTACATAATACTTGATGAATACATTTAAACATTAAAGTGTTTCATTATTTGATACTCATACTGTCAAAAAACATTTGAGTAACGTCTCCTGTAGCTCTGGAATAGCTTTTTAAAGTCTGAGAAAATAACGTTGATGAATCTCAACTAAAAGCCAGTGTACATGGGGTAAAGTTCAAAGACGTGGGCAATACGAGGCTCTAACACACGCTGTTATTAAGTTGCATAGTATACATTTTAGGATCCAGTGTTTTTGGAGCTTGACCTTTTTAGGGAATAAAAGTCAGGACATCTCATGTTCCATCGGCTTTCTATAAATTCATAATAAAGAGTGCAGTGCAAGTTGAAAACATGTCTGTTCAGGATGGGCCACATGCTTGGCCTGAGGTGTTGCTGTTGCAACACTCATACAAAGAACTTCACACTCAATACTGCACTTGCTTTGGTCCTCAGAAATACACCTGCCATGACATAGTTGTATCACACACGCAAGTCTTGGCAACTCATGGTCAGAGACAGCAGTGAAATAGGCCCACAGTCTGGTTCACAGGACAAAAACTCAAGCAAGCTAGGCCTAGGGCACCTGACTAAAAGGGCCCCAAACAGCAATAGATTTATCATGATATTGAGATATGAAAAATATTTTATTATTTTACTATTCTAACTAATTATACTTAGAATAGTATTTAAAATACTTAAATGCCCCCAAAACACTTAAGAAATATGTATCTCAACTGTATAGCCTATTACTAACTGTGTACTTCTACTTCAGGGGAAAATACAGAAGTGCTACATCTACCTGACTAGGGATGCCCCCCGATACCTGGTTCAAAACGGGAACCGATAAGACAGTAGTAAATATCTGGTGTATCGATAAGGTCTTGAGTTAACAGTTCTGCTATTGGTACTTTAAAAGAAAAGGATCCAACGTGTAGCTACAGTTTACTCCAGTAGATGCTGAGAACTCTTGATTGAGGACACCCTCAAAGGGCATAGTGGTCGTGCCCAAGAAAGATGGTGAAAAGGTGCGTTTGTGTGTGGACCTGACCTGTTTGAATGAGTGCGTGTTCTGAGAACAGTGAAACAGAGCCTTGGAACGCTTGCTGGCCACATTGATGATATATTGGTGTGGGGGGCGGGATCAAGGAGAGCATGACGCTTTGCTCCAAACTGTGCTCCAAATACTGGAAAAGGCAAGCATCACCCTGAATGTGTTCAAGAGCAAGGTGGTCTTCTTGGGTCACACTGAACGTAGGCAACCGCCCAGATCCAAGGAAGACAGAGGCCATCATGGAGATGAAGGCGCTCCCACGAACGTCAGAGAGTTGAGGAGTTTTCTCGGGATGGTCAATCAGCTTGGAAAGTTCATTCCCCAGCTGGCAGATAAAGACAAGGTACTTCGCGACCTTCTTTCGAAGAGAAATTGCTGGGTCTGGGATGTGGACCAGGCAACGGCGTTTGAAAGTGAACAAAATGGTGCTCAAATGCATGGCATCCATAAAGGAGAGACAAAATCACAAGGAGCCACTCATGACATCAGAAGCCCTGAAAGACCATGGCAAAGGTTTGGTGCAGACTCGTTTGTCCTGGGAAGCAAATCTTATCTGCTTGTCGTTGGTTATTTCCCAAGGTATGTTGGGATTGCCCCATTGTCTTACACCAGGTCCGCCGAAGTCGTTGACCCTTTAAAATCCATTTATCAATTCAATGTAAAATCGACAGTGCCAATTATTCCTTCTCAGCTGGTCCCTGCACTGCCCGACAGTGTCACCTTTGCGTGGAAAGAAAATGAGAAGGGGTTATCAGATGTTAAGAACTACAATAGGCTTCACCGTGTCAAAACTCTCAGGGTCTTGTCACCAGGAGAACGGGTTCGGGTAACTGATGCAAAGTTATCTGGAACTGTGCTTCTGAACCACTCCAATCCCCCACACCTGATGCCTCTACACACATCTGGACGAGACGGAGGTTCTCCACCACAGCAACGAACTCTGGAGCCAACTCCTGATTAGACTCCTGCATCACCCGCTGTGGTACCGCAAGTCACACCTTTAGAGACTCCTACACTCAGATCATAGTTAAACCTCATAGGCCTAACCTATGAACTGGTAATCGAGTATATGTGCATGTTACAGGTACTGTTTAAAGAAAAGAGATCCAGCCTATCTTAATGTTTCTAAAAGTGTAGTTTAAAGAACTTGTGAAAATATAAGGAATTGTAAATGCCTAAGTATGTTTGGTTAAATAATCACGGAAGTGGCAATGTAAACAATGTTCTTCCAAACAGAATGTATATAGGAACAGACCTTTCAACAAAAGGCAGAATAATCCTCAAAGGTCTGAGGAGACAAAGGCAGTCTACTCTTTGTTCTCTGGAAAGAGGATGTTGGTACATAGATGTTCATAGCATGTTTGATTGATGACAATATGAAGCCTTACGTATAAGAACTGAGGACCCAGGGGGATATAGGTGAGGCATGGCAACCTGAGGGGAAATCGCCATTGTTTGAGTAACGTGCAGGCCGGGGATGCTAATAAAGAGTTGCAGTTAAGAGCAGTTTGTTCTCCCGTGCATTATGTGTTCTTTGAAAATCCGCTCGGGCTCGTTGTCTCCAGAGAAGTGAAGAAAAGCTTGGTTGTAACGTTATGCACCATTCATGTAGCGTTAGCAAGCTATATCCATGATCCACCAGCAGAAGTGAAAGCAATGAGCCGCTGTCTGCCCCCGGCAGACCACATGTTGGACTGCAGAGCCCTGAGGGACCTGCTGATACACAGAGGGCTTAATTTTTTATTCAAAGTGTATTCATCTTGAACAGGTCTGAATTGCTCCGAATTTGAAAAAGCACTCCATGTTGTCCCAGCAAAACACCCATTAAGTTCTCGAGATATGCAAAGGACTCACAGAAAGATAAACAGACAGATACTCCTTGCTTTAAAATTAGATTACGTAATTAGTAATTCAAATATGAATTAATGTTGAGTCTATCCAGTGTACTTACAAAGTATAATACTCTTTTTCATTTATTACTGCAGTGCCCTTTGGTTGAAAAAGGTTGATGCTGCAAGCCACATTTGGTTGGAATGAGAGCATTTTGAAATAATTTATCACATATAAATTAAGCAAGAAGCAATTTTAGTCTAAATTATAAAATGACATGCAACAATACTCTATCCAATCACCAAATAAGCATACAGGCAAGGTATTCTGGTGCCTTTACTTTCTGTGATCAAGCATTACATTGACATTTAAACACCATCCAACAAAGAAGTTCAAAGAACTGTGAGAAATTTGCAGATGTAATGGCCAAGTATTTATGCAAGGCTCCTACTGAGTTTTTTTTTTTTTTTTACATAAATAACATGGTCTATAAAGACATCAACATACACATCAAAACCTATGAGTTTTTAGACATATAGTCTCTATCGTAAAAAAAAAGAAAACTCCAAGTAAGCCAGAGCCATACTACTCCCATTCCTCCGACTGTAGAAAAAAAGCACCTACAAAAGTGACATTTATTTTAATAATCTTATCTGCCTGGGATTCTGAGTTCAATTGTGACAAGGGAAGAAATGTGATGCCGCAGAATTATACGTGTCGTCCTCATTGATCTTTGACTGTGTGAGAAAGAAAATTACTCCAACAGTGAATGCTAAGCACAGAGGGATTCAACCAATAATGTACCCACCCTCGCAAATGACCAGGGGAGCGATAGGACTGTGCCACTCTTAAACTTTAATCGTAGTAGAATTGCCACGGACATCCCCAAAGGAAAACTTTCCAACATAAAAAAACAAGCCAACAACAAACATGTCCTCCCCAAATGAAAAATGACACAGCCCCTCCCTGAACACTGCCCTTTATGAAATGATATGGCAGCACAGGGCATTTCGGTAGTGGCTTTTTGTCTTGCTATAACAGTCTTTATAATGGTACAAATCGGTAGTTGATTTAATTGTCGAAACATAAGATTTAATGTTTCCAGAAACAGAAAACATACTTTAAAGTGCTATGTTATGTTATGTTTTCAGCATTTCGCATCTATCAATCTGCCTGGCTATTATACATTTTCACTGAAAAAAACAATACAACGTAACATTCAGACAATCTACATAACTATTGATAGAGCACCTGAATAAATATAAGCTTTAATATGATAATTTTCAAGAAAGTTCTACCCTGTATGTTTTACGTATTGGATATGGCAGTTGGTATGGATTGTTCTGGTAATTTTAGTGCAATCTTGCTCTACAAAGGAAAATGTGATCCATTCAGTTATGTTTACTGTCTGGCTGATAAACTCTTGATTAAATATTCACAATGTCTTTCATCTCTTTGCTTGGGATGATTAGCGAAATGGATGTGGTGTAAAACCACTGAACAGCTCTCCTCTGTCGCTCAGAGCGAACTGGGAATAGAGTCAAGAAAGCCTGACATTCCTTCACAGGGTTTCATGCTGATGTTTGGAATATACTGTATATATTTTAAATTTATTGACATATATTACCTAAATTGTGTCGATATTGGAGCGGACACAATGTAGAGCTAAAACATTTAAGCTGCAGCCACAGCTGTGTCGACCACCCACGAGAGGGTTTTTAATGTAATTTAAAATAACTCTCCACATTGTTTGGCATGTTGTTTTGCACTCATCCTTGTAACTACGAGCAATAATATTACAATAAAAACTACAGTTTTTGAAGCTGAGCATGGAAAAATATCAAGAAAGCGAACTTCTTATTTTCATGGTACAGTGCAATGTTGAACAGAGGTGTCGTACTACTTCTTCCTGTCAACAACGTTGCATTGGTGCAAAAATGAAAGCAAATGCTTTTCCCGTTCTGCTGTCCTCAGAACAGTGCTTGAGATGACAATAAGATTGAAAATAAGAGTGTGTGTGAGATGTGGAAGAGGCGAAAAATTTGAAAAAAAAAGATGGTGTTGAGTCTGTGTTACAACGATATCAGGCAATTTGCATTTTCCCTGTGTGGTCATTGTTGCTTGGATTATTTATAGTTAAATACAACTACTGCCCTCCGCTGCGTAGACGCTGACGGCAAGTTCAAGCAGCTGTATTCAGTGTTGCCAACCATCATCCAGGAAAGAAGGTATTCAATGCTCAAACAAGACTAGATGATGTCATGCACTCATTTGCATATGAATAAAATTGCTGAACCGATCAAGAATAAATAGAGGCAGAGCTCAGCAGCAGGCCCTCTCTCATTTCTCCCACTGGCTTACACAGGCTGTAAGCCTGCGTATGGAGACAGAGGATAAGCTGTGCATGGGAAAGCATTGTGATCAGACCTATTTGGATGAGACAAGCAAGTAGTGCAAATGCATGTGGATCAGGTTTAACATTTGGTACCAAATGTGTTGCAGAATGCTGAGAAATCAACTGTTTTCCTAACTACAACTGTAATCAAAAAGAGTAGCACAAGTAGCACAGAAATCAGGTGTTCTGGTGGCTCTAAAGACATAATTTCACCTGGGGATATGTCTAAATTAATTTGCTAAATCTAGTGACAAGCGTGGGACGTTAACAGAGGTCATTGCTTTTGATTATTAAATTATCTAATTTAGCTGTAACCATCTGACTCCAGTGGAGTTTCTGCTATGCAGTTTATACACTGTACACATACAACATAAAGACATGTGCATACTTGTTGGTTGCGTGTCTAAGCTGGGATCTTTTGAAATGCTACAAGGAAACAATATTAATTGGACACATTGATTTTGATATGGACCCAATTTCTGTATTCTTAACAAGGCCTCATCCTGCATGAAATAGTTTTTTATTTATTTAAGTATTGCACCATGTGCAATGCAACCCCTACTAGATCAAAAGATGTTTTAAATAAGTAGTAGAAAAAGACTTTCATTCAGAAGGTGGAAAGTTTGTCTACTTTATGCAGTCAAGATCAGAGGATCTCATTCACTTACGATAAACGTCCTGCAACCATTTGCTGAAATGGCCACTTTCCACAGCAGACTGAATATCAAAGGTTAATGATCCTAAATCTGTCTGTGAACGGTCTGCAAGTGATCTACAAGGTGCCATGGATGGTAACAGATATTTTTCCCATTTCTGCCTGGTCAAAAATAAAAATGTAGAGTTAGGTGATATATAAAACGATAGCTCACTGTATGTCAGACTCTGAATATATATATATATATATATATATATATATTCACAGTCTGACATACAGTGAGCTATCGTTTTTATTTAGCATAACACTATTTGTTCGTGCTGACTTAAAGAAGGCAGAAGGAATGCTTATTTATTCTTGCATGATTGGAACTCAAATACATAACAAGGTTGAATACAAGTGATTTACATTAGTTTATGTTCAAAATATTGAAATAAGTTGCAGAATCGCTGAATATCTGATCGCTATTTCTGTGTATAATTGTCTTAAGGCAACAGCTGTTTCTACCCACCATGCCAAACCCAGCAATGCTAACACACTGGACAATGCTCTTTGTTTATGTGACTGACTTCTTGACGCAGGTCAGGGACTACACTTTTCTGGAGGTGTGTGACGTACTGAGGCTGTCTGAGGGGCAGCGATGCAAAATATAAAAAGGGCACCAGCTGCACGTGGTGGGGCACCAGCATGCAGAAACTAAATGAGAGAGCACTTAATCACGTTTTTTCCACTGAACGTGTATCCCACCCCCAACCCCCCCCATTTCCAGAGGTGCAGAAGGAACCAGGACATTACAGTTGGGAAATGTCTGATGTAGTGAGCTTTCATTGAACTTCTGTAGTACCATTTAATTAATTATCTGATCAAGACCGATGAGGAGAGTTTCTGGACGGACAAGCTTTCACAGGGTTTTTTATCAAAGACACCATGACATGTAACCTTGTTTTGAGATACCATTGAACAAAATGAAAGTGGGAAGCAATGAGGATTGCACACTTTCAAAAGTATTTAAATCAGCGAATGTGCACACTTGTCTGTATCTTTCAGGCAGATGCTTTTAGCACCCAGCTGTCAGAAGCCAACAATACTTTTTTTCACCCAACCTGGGATCACATTAGATAGTGTACCCGTATATGTAGACTATATATATTTTTCCTTAACCTAATAAAGTAGTGTTGTTGCTTAAACCTCACAAATTCTGACTGAAAAGCCAAAAAAAGCTAAGTATTGCGAAATTAAGTTGCATATTCAACTTGGCCAGGTGTAACTAGCTGAATAGCTGCTGTGTGCAAATTCTCACCTGAGTGCAAATAGATAAAACTTTTTTTTTCTTCTATTAAATCAATTCTTGTTTTTTGGCTTTTGAAGATTCACTTGCATTCTTTACTTAATTGACATTTTATACTTCTCCACATCCTACACAATATCATCCTGATCTATAAAAACAAGGCTACAAGTAAATCATGTTCAAAACTGATTACAAAAAGTAGTTTTAAGACAATATTAGAGAATAGAGAGGAAAGTAGGAGACATATCATACCGGATTGTGATTGGTGTCCATCTGTCATTATTGATGTTCTGGTGTGTAGCTACATTCACAACATGACTGCCACCACATCCAAGTTCAGCAACAGGGCGTCCATCTTGAAGGAACACATGAAGGAACTGATCCCCAAAGTTCTGCTGCTGAGCTGAAATGGTAAGAAAACTGTTTAATTATGAGTCTCTGTTGCCAAATTATAGATATATATTTTGTCAACAAAAATAGGAAATTACTTCAGGGGGAACTCTCAAGATACTGAACAGAGAAAAGGAGTCCCCTCGGTGTGTGTGAAATAAAATACAAATGTTTCAACAAGATGATGATGGAGACATGGTTCGGAAGAGAACATTGTTTGACATAAGCATAGTGGTAAGTAACTATATTATGCTCAGGGTAAATCCTAATCCATCTGTCCCACTAAGCACCAAACATGAATGCTATATTGTACTAAAATGAGCAAGTGTAACTCAAAGGATCCTAGACATACTAAGCTAGTAGAACCTGATTAATATCAGTGTTGACATCAGGATCATTGTCGTGATCAATAAAATAAAAAAAGGGAGGGAGGTTTCCTGCCTGCCAACAAATGACACTGCACAGCAAAAGGGTATGACTTTGCTAAGACAGGAGTTTACCAAGACCGTATTCACATTGTTGTGAACTCCACATAATACACTAGTAGACGAACAGGGAACAAAGAGTGCAAGGCTTCCTCACTATAAGAATAATTCATAACACCGAACAGCCCCGGGTTATAAATCTTGATGGTCTAAGAATTAAAAAAAAGAAGAATTAAAGCACTCAACTTGGATCCATCACACCACCTGTGCACACTGGCATGATGGACCACAAAGCAACCTTTGGATCTCAGTGTCAGACAGTCCTTCATGCACCAACCTGGTCCTCTCAGAATCCAAGCTACGAGAAGCTATCTTCGTCTGCTAAAGCACTGACTCTGATAATGGTTCACAGCACAATGCACCAGGACTGCACCAGTATGAAGATCAGTATGATTAATCATCTCTGCGTACCACAGTGTCATCATGGGGTCTGGAGTTACTACCAAGTGGCAACCTCCGAGGCTGAAAAATGAAGCCAACGCTGAATTACCAAAAACTGCAGTACCTCGAATGGCCAGTTTATGCTGGCTCTAAAAGCAAGTCAATCCCCATAGACCCAATGCCCAACTTTACAGGAGGAATAAATATGTTTACAAAAGAACAGTTTTGGTCTCTATAACTAGAGTGAATATTTATATAACACACCTTTTTAAATTCCGTTAAGGTTTAAGCTATGCATAAATAATGAGTGACAGGTGGGTAAGTGACTGATGGGTGCCATAGGTCTACCAGCCAGCTGTCTGCTAGGTGTCACCTCAGCTATTTCAAGTAACTGACGTCCACCTTTATGGCTGTGGCATTCATGCAGATATCTTCAAGTATGGCCTGTCTTGGGTTTGCAGGAGGCTGTTAGTTTTCTACCTCAAAAGGGAAAGATCCACTTCTGTCCACGTGTTCCATAGGGTGATGTGATGACTGTGATCTTGCATCCCACAAGGGAGGTGAAGGGTATAAAGCAAGAGGCTTTCCGCCGAACAGAAGTTCTTTCCACCATGAATGACAGGTAGGTCTGATCCTGCCTGGCTACCAAGAGGATGGTCACCAGGTGCTGCTTGTGATGTTGCATTATTAGATATGCCACTTCTCAGACTCCAGTACAGTATATCACAAATTGCACAGTCTCTTGGAAGTGAGACAGTGCAGAGGGGGAGCAACAGACAGCAGCATCATTAATCCTTCCACATGGGATACACAGGTCTTCAGGAGGGAGGTAGAGACAGGGTGCACATTAGTCCCTCCCGTCTGTCACAGAAGACATGCGAAGACAAGCAACATAGGAGTACAGCTATGTAAGGGAGACAGAGATAATAGAGAGAGCTTGCAACTCTTGTGTCACTGTCCGGCAAGACATGGCTGTAGATCAGAGGACAGAACAGCAATACTGTCCTGTTAAAGACACTTCAAATGTTTCAGTGTTTTTTTTAGTAAAGACACATTTCACAGCTGGATTAGAGACATCGACAGGGAGCCAAAAATGCTGTGAGCGCTACCGAGTAGGAGCAACATTGACCCCTTGGATTTCACAGTGACAATTGAGCCAGGCTTCAGTAAGAGGGTAGGCTGGTGGACAGCGGTGTGTGGGCTGCAGAGACGGCCTTCACAATGTGTGTGTGTGTGTGTGTGTGTGTGTGTGTGTGTGTGTGTGCCATCTCTCATGAAGTAATGGCATGGATGGAGGATTTGGAGACTCCAGGAAAACAGCGCAAAAGCTCTGCTTGTTGTTTCAGGGCTGCATAGCAGCCGATATGAGAGCTCTGAACAATTCCTCCAGGGCAAGAAGGGCATCCAGAAAATCCCTGTCTCTTTGTCAGAGGGAGGCTATACTTCGCTTAATATGCTGCACTCCGATAATGCATTTTTTAAGCCGACTTGGAGGTCTTCCCTGTCTTACGACTCAACAGGGATGCACTTCACAGAGCCATATTACTAACCGCTGTTGCCGAATGGACCACAGGAGAAATTATCTTGCTCAGATAATCCACTGTTTCCTCATGCTTATTCTGTGGAAGGGAAGGACTTCTACTCTGTCACAAAATAGCAGCAACAGGAAGAAAGTAGGTACTCAAAGTCGCTGTTAGGTGAAAATATATTTTCTAAATGTATTTATTTTCTTGCAGCATTTGGTTAGATTACATCCTAATAGAAGGGACAAGTAAAGGTTGACTTGGAATATGCTCCCAGCAGGTCATATCGTCCAGACAATTTTTTATCTGGAATTCTCTAATAGAGCATTAAATATGCTCAATGGTTTAAATCACATAAAAAAACGTTGATGAGCCTTGTTTTTGTAATTGCTGTTTTTGATATTAAAAAAAATTGTATTGTAGTGGACTACATTATATTGAAAAGTGTTTCTTTTGTCCTCCGTATAGATAGACAGAACATACATACATATAAATATTAGAAACACCTCTCAGTATAATAAAGTCCAGTACAGCATCATCACTGAATGTTCTGATGCGCTGTCTATGGCAAACAGCTTCAGAGCATACATTTTTAAACCCTGTATTTGTAAATATAATACCATATGAGGGCTACTGAAAATCTCTAATATTTTTTTTTGTCTAGTTTTTGGCATGAAAGGAGGACATCTGGTGATTCCTGCGTATTCAAAGAAACACAGCTTTATATACCAACTTTGACTTCCCTGTCTCAAACTATTATTTTTGACAATCATTTTTCTGTTTGTTGTGGGTAAGAGAGATTTTTAATTTTTATTATTCAGGAAAGCTTGAAAACACAATGGAAACATGCATCAAATGTTGTGTTGTACTGCAAACATATTATGACCACCAGAGACTCATTCTCGAAATATAATCATCGATCATTATTATTGCTCGACTACTGCTACAGTAGAGACTTGAGAGAGCAGCAGTGAAGACAACGAAACACACTGCAACAGTGAGTCTTTTCAAAGCAGTTGTTCCCACTAAGCACCATAACTCATTTGTTGACAATTATTATTTATTTACCATAGATTTCAATGTTGCCCCATCTTTTATTTTGCTATTTTTCTTCTGTGGGATATTGTTCCCTGCTGTCCCCATGGCCCTGTTACTCTGCACCGAGCCTAACAGAGCGTTCGTCCTTTTGTCAGTGCCTGTCACCCGTTCTCCCCCTTGCTCTCCCTCTCTCTCTCTCTTTCCACCTTCTTGTATTTCTCTTCTCCATCTGACAATTGAAGTCCAGAGGGAGACTTGCATGTTTGCTTCAGGGAGAGGTGTAAAGAAGGGAGTGGAGAATAAGGAGCAGATCTGGCAAAGAGATTCTCTGCATCTCAATGCATGTCTTTTGGTTGTCTTCTGATTAACTTTGCCTGTTTGATCTCTGGAGTTTTCTTTTACGTTCCTCTGATGTGAAAAAGATGGTGCACTATGAGGCAGGAAGCTTTACGAGATAAAAGGCACTGTGCCCTCTATATATGCTTTCTGAACATTCATCTCTTTTCATGACAAGGCTCTGCTCTCTGGCTTCCGTGTGCTGCGGCAGGGAAATATTGTAAACATGGTGCTGGATTAAAGAATAGTGGAGGTTTATTTGAACTGACCAATTTAAAATTATGAATATGTTTTCTTATTTAATTTAGAGTTACATGCAATCTAGGGACGATGGATGTCACAGCAGACATTCTTTTTCAAACTAATCTACGGAGTAAATCTATGAAGACTTAGACAAGCAGTGATTTAAGATTAACGCGACCAGATAACGGGTGGCAGTGGAAATATGAGGCACCAATATGACAGGTGAAGCGATTCTGATCTGATTCTAATTCACTTGACACATATCACATCTGATAACTAACTCCAGGCATTTCCAATGTGAACTTCCTCTAGCCTAGCTCCACTGATATGCTTTTCATCTCTCTTTGGTGAGTTACATTTATCTCCCAAATTCTAAGCTCCAAAATAAAACTTCAATATGCAGAAAAAATTACTTTTAACTTTTCATTATTCTTAATAAATGTATGTATTGAATATCGTATCATTATATTATAAAAGTATATTGATCATGTCCATGTTTGTATTAGTACAGGTTTGAAAGGAAAATCAATTTCCCGCTGTTGGCTATTCATCTTCTGCACACATGGGGATATGAAAATTGCTAATGAGAACACTGAGGGAACAACTTGCATTGTTAGAACATCTTTCTGTTTGGTGTATTTAGTCTTTCATGCTTTTGACAGCTGTAACGGTATCTTTAATCAAGTATTGAAAAGCATCTAAGAACATGACGGAGAAATATACTGTATTCTTTTTGTCCATGTGATGTGCTGTCTTTTCAAAAACATTTCAACGTAAATATTTCATATTATTAAGTACGGGGTAGTGTCCATTTGACAGTTTCAAGGATTTCCTGAATAATGTCTCCTACAATTTACAAAACTAGAACCACTAAATTCACCAGGAAATGATGAACAGGCTAGTAGTGCAAAGACACACAAACATGTCACTTAAAATGGATAGAACCATAGCTTATGTGTATGTAAGGCTCAGCTGACTGACCTTTCAAGTGCACCAAACTCATATAAAGCACTAATTTAGAGCCCTATTAGGTTTTGAGAGATGGCTAATTAATAGCTTCTTAAATACAAAGATTTAAGTCTTTGGTGGGACACTAAGGCACTCAGCAGCCATCATGGAAGGCCAATGTCAGCTCAGAGAAGGAAAGGTCAAGCTATTATTACTCCAAGGAATGCAATCGTTTACTGTTTTACGGCTAAGTTTGTTTTTTAACTTTGCAAGCTATTGCTTACACTGTTGAATCCAGAAACTGGAGGGACTAGCTAATGTATTGTACAAATGCAGATTGTATTAGCATCAATTGTTTGAGAAATTGTTATATTTAATGAATTAAAATGACTTTGTAATTGCAAGCAGTGTCACTAACATCACATGTTCGGGTTTTTGAGGGGGCATTTTACACTTGGATGTGAGCATCCTGCTAACCCCCAAACACTGTCAGTTAAATGAGACAAATGAGATAATCAAAAAGGAGTGAAAGTGCAGATGCACCCTGTGGTACACTGCAATGTTTAATTGGTCTGTAAATGTAAAAAAGGCCACAAACCTTCAGACAGTGTCACAGATAAGGGGTTGATTGAGGTTACACCAGCAAGATGAATGTAGCGCTGCCTGGGCCCGGTTTGTGGGGAATAAATCAACTGTGATCACCACACAATGCATTGTGGTTACAGTTGTGTTGGACCTGCACCCGGCTTGCTGTGGTGTCACATGGGGAACATCGATAACCTCACAAGGTCAAGGCGGCTGCAGTTTTTAGAGCGAGGAGCTGCAAAATTGCAGTCCACCAAGACACACAGTTGGATGTTTTTTCGGAGTCATTAGAGGCCCCGCAGAACCAGACATTCTTGTATTGGCTTCACCTCTAAGCTGGCTGGTACTTAATATATGGATACATACAGATGTATAATGCACACAAAGCTAGATAAATGGAACTACGTTCTCATGGCTCAGCTTTCTCAAGCCCTACAAAAGTACAGACTCCTCTTCTCCCAAAACAATGCTCTATTGTTAAGAGGTCTACCCACTGGCCGTCGGGCCTACCTATCCAAACCTCCTTCTGAAACAAAAGAGAGTTTGTATGCGTGTTTGCAGGTGTGGGAACAAAGAGGCGGCAAGAGGTAGATGTAGAATGTAGAGCTCACGGTTGATGTAAAGGGTCAGCCCAATTGTCGGCCCCAATGTGGCCGACCAGCTCTTTCCTTCTTCTGAGGATTCCTTTGTTCGCTTTTAGGTATTTGCTCAGATCATCAGCAGCGGAAAAATATAACAGCAGCTGTCCACAGAAGGCGAGGCTATCCGTAGTCCTTCACCAGAGCATTGTGTACTTTCCTTCCCTTCTCTTCCACTCTCACATGACCTTTAGTTGTGGTTGAAAGCCTTTTTGAAAAAGGATGAATTTCTGTAACTAAATAAATGGACCCAGGTGTATCTTAGGTGTCAGCCACGGGAGAAAACTGGTTAAATTATCTTCATAAAAAGAAAAGAAGTGCTTCTTTGCCTTTCTGCTGTAGCCTTGGAAACACAGTACTCATCTTTGTGCCCCACAATTTGCTGCAACAACAATAGATGACTCATGGTGCTGGTGTCCCGAGGTGACTTTCTATCAGTCCAGTGATTTTATTTTTAATATGAATATTTGGTATTGATATGTGCAAGTGTTTTATAATACATCACCACAAGCAGTTGCTACACTCTTTTTCTC